>JAZHEH010002985.1:0-347961 GCA_036589455.1 Ateles fusciceps | reverse complement strand
ACAACCCCAAGGGCTGGCAGTAAATCAAGCCCTGGTGGTTATCAAAGTAAAGCCAGGGGCATTACTCATCAGACAGAGACAATACCCAGTCCCAAGGGAAGCTCTCACAGGCATCCAAATGCATCTCAAACGCTTAAATGACTATAGAATTATAGTTCCTTGCCAGTCTCAATTGAACACCCCCACCCTTGCCTGTTCCTAAACCAGGGACCAGAGACTACAGGCCAGTGCAGGACTTGCATCTGGTTAATCAGGTTACAGTGAGTTTCTACCCAACTGTACCCAACTGTACCCAACCCATACATGTTGTTAGGATTATTACGAGTGGAAGGCAGTTGGTTCACCTGCTTGGACTTAAACAATGCTTTCTTTAGCATTTTTTTAGACTGGCCTCAGAGAGTCAGAAACTATTTGTTTTTCAATAGGAATATCCAGAAACAGGGGTAACCATGCAGTACACCTGGATCTGGCTATCCCAGGGGTTCAAGACCTCTCCCACCATCTTTGGGGGAGGCATTAGCCTATGACCACCAGAAGACCTGCAGAAGACCTCCAGAAGTTTCCTGCTAAGGACTCAGGATGCTTGCTACTCCCAAGATGCTGATGACCTTTTATTGGGACACCCCATGGCAGTCGGGTGTGCAAAAGGAACAGATGCCTTACTTCAGCACCTGGAGGACCGGTGGGTATAAAGTTCTAAAAAGAAAGCCCAGATTTGCCAATAGCAAGTGTGACATCTGGGGTTCACCATCTGTGAGGGAGAGCACAGCCTAGGAGCAGAGAGGAAACAAGTCATTTTCAACCTGCCAGAACTGAAGACTAGAAGGCTGGTGAGGGAGTTCCTAGGGAGCCGTGGGTTTCTATAGATTGTGGATTCCAAATTTTGCAGTACAGGACAAACCCCTATATGAAGTGACAAAGGGGGAGACAAGGAACCCTTTGAATGGGGGATCCCAGCAGTGGCAGGGTTATCAGGAACTGAAAGCAAAACTTATGTCAGCCCCAGGTTTGGGGTTACCTGATTTAACAAAATCCTTCAAGTTTTATGTGTCAGAAAGAGAAATAATGGCAGTTGAAGTTCTAACACAAACAGTGGGACCTTGGCACAGGCCTGTAGCTTATCTCTCCAAGCAGCTGGATGGAGTTTCCAAGGGATGACCCCCATGTTTAAGGGTCCTGGCAGCAACTGCTCTGCTGGCAGAAGCTGATAAGCCAACTCTGAGACAGAACTTAAATATCAAGGCACCCCATGCAGTAGTGACTCTAATGAATACAAAAGGACATCATTGGTTGACAAATGCTATGCTAACGAAATCCCCAGAGCCTGCTATGTGAAAATCCCCATATCACCATTGATGTCTGCAACACTTTAAACCCTGCCACTTTGTTCCCGGTGTCAGAGGGCCCAGTTGAACACAACTGTGTTGAAGTATTGGACTCAGTTTATTCCAGCAGACCCAATCTTTGGGATCAACCATGGATGGTAGTAGACTGGGAGTTGTATGTGGATGGAAGCAGTTTTGTTAATCCATGAGGAGAAAGGTGTGCAGGCTATGCAGTAGTAACTCTGGACACTGTAATTAAGGCCAGGCCACTGCCTCAGGGTACTTTGGCTCAGAAGACTGAACTTATTGCTCTGACCCGAGCCCTAAACTGAGTAAAGATAAGGCTGTAAACATTTATACTGATTCCCAGTATGCCTTTCTAACTCTTCAAGTACATGGGGCACTGTACAAAGAAAAAGACTGTTAAATTCGGTGGGAAAAGAAATAAAGTACCAACATGAAATCTTGCAGTGGTTAGAAGCAGATTGGAGGCCTCAACAGGTGGCGGTCATACACTGTTGAGGACATCAGCAGGCCCATACCTCCGCATCCCTGGGAAATTCCTGAGCTGATTCAGCAGCTCATAAGGTGGCATCTACCCCTAAAGAGCAGCAATTGAAGCCCCATCTGATTCCTCAGATACCTGACTTGTTGCCCACCTAATCTAAGAAGGAAAAGGACTTTCTCCAAGTGGTGGGGGGGGGGAGCAAAATAATTAAAGAGGGATGGATCTGGCTGCCAGATGGAGAGGTAGTAGTGCTGCAGCTATTGAGGGCTGCAATCGTACAGGCGGTGCACAAAAACCACTAATTTAGGCCAAGAGTCACTTGAGAAGTTATTGGGCCGGTATTTTTACATCTCACATTTATCAGCCCTGACCAAAACGGTGGTGCAGTGATGCATTACATGTTGGCAGCACAACTCGAGGCAAGGTCCAACTATTCTCCTTGGCATTCAAGCTTATGTAGCGACACCGTTTGAAGATCTCCAGGTAGGTTTCACTGACATTCCCCAAGTGTGGGGGGCATAAATATTTGTTGGTCCTGGTGTGTACATACTCTGGATGGGTAGAGGCCATCCCCAACTAGGGCTCAAAGACCCATGAAGTAATCTGTGAGCTTCTTTGAGATCTCATCCCTAGGTTTGGACTGCCATTGCATGTCGGATCAACAACAGACCAGCATTTATGGCAGATTTGGTCCAGAAAAACAACAAAGGCATTGGGTATTACTTGAAAGCTGCACACTGACTACTGACCACAGAGTTCCAGAAAGAGTGGAGCACATGAACCGGACCATTAAGAATAGCTTAGGGAAAATGTGTCAGGAAACAGGACTAAAGTTTGTTCAGGCACTTCCCTTGATGTTATTCAAAATTAGATGTACCCCCCTAAGAAAACAGGATATTTCCCCTATGAAGTCTTATATCATAAGCCCCCTCCCATACTGCAGGCACTCCTGGGAACTCCTAAGGACTGGGGAGAGATTGAGCTAGAATGACAGCCACAAGCTTTAGGAAAAATCACTCAGGATATTTCAACCTGGGTAAATGAAAGATGCCCTGTAAGCTTATTGTCTCCAGTTCACCCTTTCTCACCAGGTGATTGGATGTGGATAAATGACTGGGAAGTAGTCATCTAAATCCATGGTGGAAAGGACCCCAGAAGGTGATCCTGACCACTCCCACAACTGTAAATGTAGAGGGAATCCCAGCCTGGATCCACCACAGCCACATAAAACCAGCATCAACTGAAACTTGAGAGGCTAGAACAGACCCAGACAACAACAGCAGAATCATCTTGAGAAGGACAACAAGCCTTGCTCCAGCCACATCCCAGAAGCTGGCTGATCCACGCATGGCCAAAGCATGAGAATACTCATTATGTGACTTATTCTCCTTAAAATTTGGACTGGTATAGTAGTGACATTAACTGATTTTGGAGAATGCTCTCGATGTGCACACCAGGTTACTGAGGTAGGATGAAAAGTTACTGCCATTCTTTTGTTCTACAGTTATTATGAATGTACAGGGACACAGAAGGGAACCTCTTTATATAATGGTAATCAGTATAAGGTGTGTAACCCAGGGGATAGACAACCCAATGTCTGCTATGATCCATCAGAAACTCCTATGCATACAACTTTTGAAATTAAACTTATAACAAGGTAATAGAACAGCCCTACTAAGTTGATAGCTAAAACAGAGGAGAAGGGAAGCCCAAAACATGTCACCCTAAGGTTTGATGCCTGTGCAGCCATCAATGCCTATCTTTCCAGTTGTGGGGGGGGTGGGGTTGGTTCCTTCGGATGGGAACAAAGTTACACAAAAGGGCTTAAGTATATCTGCTAGAAAACCTATTGGTGCAGTGAATGCATTTATTGGTCATGTGTCATCTGGGCCAGTTGGAAATATGATAAAAATTATCCCATTTACCTTGTAAAGGGAGGGACACCATTCCATGGGTAATGTCCCCTGCATCTCGGGACATTGTAACCCAGTAGAATCAATAATCACAAACCCCCAAGACCCCAAATGGGAAAAGAGGAGAGTGTAATGTTAGGAATTGATGAAAAGACTTGATCCTGGAGTCAGTACCCAGATTCAGGGAAAAATCCAAAAATGCTCATCCCAGCCACTGTACCAGACCTTCTGTGATATATTAAATGAGCTAGTTCCAGAGCTTCTGAAAAACACAAAGAACATGTTTCTCCAACTTGCTGAAAATGTAGCCCATTCCCTTAATCTCACATCTTGCTATGTATGTGGAGGAACTACTATGGGTGATTGGTGGCCATGGGAAATCTCATGAGTTAGTACCCTCTGACCCTGTCCCTGACCTAACCTTAGTTCAAAGGATTCTAACCAACAGTTTTTGGACTTTAAAGGTTTCAATTATTGGACAATACTGTTTGTCTAGAGAAGGAAAAGACTTCACTGTTCCAGTAGGAAAGCTTAGCTGCTTAGTGCAACAATTGTTTAATGGAACAGTGGACACTGTAACATGGTGGAGTTCAAATTACACAGAAAAAAACCCCTCCCAAAATTCCCAAAATTACAGATTGCTTAGAACTATCCTTGGTATCAGAGAGACGGGACGGCCCCAGCTGGGTTGTACTGGATATGTGGACATAGAACATATGTACAACTACCTGAAGATGGTCAGGTAGCTGGGTCATAGGCATCATAAAAACTTTTTTTTTTTCCTATTATCTGTTAAGACAGGTGAGCTATTAGGATATCCGGTCTACTCTTCCTGGAAGAAAAGAAGTCTAAAGATAGGTGAATGGAAAGGTGATGAGTGGCCACCTGAAAGAATTATTGAGAATTATGAGCCAGCCACATGGGCAGAGGATGGCTCATGGGGGATACTAGACTCCTGTTTAGATGCTCAATCAGATCATCTGGTTGCAGGCTGTTTTGAGAGTACTCACTAATGAAACAGGAAAAGCTCTGTCCATTTTGGCCCCACCAGAAACTCAAATGAGAAATACAATTTATTAGAACTAGTTGGCCTTAGATTATTTGCTAGCAGCTGAAGGAGGAATCTGTGGGAAATTCAGTCTAACCAACTGCTGCCTACACATAGATAACCAGGGTCAAGGAGTTGAGGATATTGTAAGAGACATGACTAAACTGGCATACATGCCTGTGCAGGTATGGCATGAATTTAACCCTGAGTCCTTGTTTGGAGGTTGGTTCTCATCCCTAGGGGGATTCAAGACTCTCATCATAAGTGTTGTAATAATAATAGGTGTTTGCTTGCTACTCCCTTGTTTGCTGCCCCCTGTTCCTTTAGATGATTAGAGGATTCATTACTGCTGTACTTAGCCAGAAAAACCACATCACAAGTATAATATATGCATCATTATCAATCGAGTTTCTTCAGAGGATTATGAAAATGAGAATGAGACCTCTCACTAATGTTATACGTGAGAGTCTCAAAGGGGGGAATGAGGAACGAGACCCTTAATCCTCTTCAGCCTTCTACATTGCATCTCATCAGGAGAAGTTAGAAGTCAACCAGAGGAGGGACTGTTTGGTGCCACCAGCCAGGTTAAGGATAAGACTCCTACTGCTAACCACAGTCCCATCTATAGATCACGGATATGGTATGGACGAATCTTTCTGGAAGGCATCGTTTTTACTTAAACATGATCAAACCCCCACCTAAGTCACGTACCCCACACCTACTTCATGGATCAAGACACTTTTACATGTAATTTCTAGAGTTGTAAGCCTTTAAAAGGCCAGGAATTTTCTTTGTTGGGGAGCTCAGTTGTTAGGCACCTATGCTGCTGAAGCTCCCTTCTGAATAAATCAACACTTCCTTCCCAGTTCAGTGTTCGAGGGTTTCTTTGCGGTCTTTCTAACTTCAATTTAATTTAGCATAATATTTTCTGTGTTCAATCATGTTGTTTCAAATGGCAGTATTTCCTTATTTTTTTAAGGGCTGAATAATATTCCATTTTTTAATCTATTCATCTGTAAACAGATGTGTTGTTTCCACATTCTGGCTTTTGTGAATAATGTACATTATTCACAAACTAAATAATGTGCATGGGAAGTGCACATATCTTTTAAGCACTTGATTTCAATTATTATTATTTTTTTTATTGCATTTTAGGTTTGGGGATACATGTGAAGAACATGGAAGATTGTTGCATAGGTACACACATGGCAGTGTGATTTGCTGCCTTCCTCCCCCATCACCTATATCTGGCATTTCTCCCCCATGCTATCCCTCCCCCAACTCCCCCACCCCCCACTATCCCTCCCTTTTTCCCCCCCGACAGACCCCAGTGTGTGATACTCCCCCTCCCTGTGTCCATGTGTTCCCATTGTTCAACACCCGCCTATGAGTGAGAACATGCGGTGTTTGATTTTCTGTTCCTGTGTCAGTTTGCTGAGAATGATGGTTTCCAGGTTCATCCATGTCCCTACAAAGGACACGAACTCATCGTTTTTGATGGCTGCATAATCTCCATGGTGTATATGTTCCACATTTTCCCTGTCCAGTGTATCATCGATGGGCATTTGGGTTGGTTCCAGGTCTTTGCTATTGTAAACTGTGCTGCAATGAACATTCGTGTGCATGTGTCCTTATAGTAGAACGATTTATAGTCTTTTGGATATATACCCAGTAATGGGATTGCTGGATCAAATGGAATTTCTATTTCTAGGTCCTTGAGGAATCGCCACACCGTCTTCCACAATGGTTGAACTAATTTACACTCCCACCAACAGTGTAAAAGCGTTCCTATTTCTCCACATCCTCTCCAGCATCTGTTGTCTCCAGATTTTTTAACGATCGCCATTCTAACTGGTGTGAGATGGTATCTCAATGTAGTTTTGATTTGCATTTCTCTAATGACCAGTGATGATGAGCATTTTTTCATATGTTTGTTGGCTTCACGTATGTCTTCTTTTGTAAAGTGTCTGTTCATATCCTTCGCCCACTTTTGAATGGGCTTGTTTGTTTTTTCTTGTAAATGTGTTTCAGTTCTTTGTAGATTCTGGTTATCAGCCCTTTGTCAGATGGGTAGACTGCAAAGATTTTTTCCCATTCTGTTGGTTGCCGATTCACTCTAATGACTGTTTCTTTTGCTGTGCAGAAGCTGTGGAGTTTGATTAGGTCCCATTTGTCTATTTTGGCTTTTGTTGCCACTGCTTTTGGTGTTTTGGTCATGAAGTCCTTGCCTACGCCTATGTCCTGAATGGTTTTGCCTAGATTTTCTTCTAGGGTTTTTATGGTGTTAGGTCTTATGTTTAAGTCTTTAATCCATCTGGAGTTAATTTTAGTGTAAGGTGTCAGGAAGGGGTCCAGCTTCTGCTTTCTGCACATGACTAGCCAGTTTTCCCAACACCATTTATTAAACAGGGACTCGCTTCCACATTGTTTGTTTTTGTCAGGTTTGTCAAAGATCAGGTGGTTGTAGATGTGTTGTGTTGCGTCGGAGGTCTCTGTCCTGTTCCATTGGTCTATATCTCTCTTTTGGTACCAGTATCATGCTGTTTTGATTACTGTAGCTTTGTAGTATAATTTGAAGTCAGGTAGTGTGATGCCTCCAGCTTTGTTCTTTTTGCTTATAATTGACTTGGTTATGCGGGCTCTCTTTTGGTTCCATATGAAGTTTAAGGTGGTTTTTTCCAGTTCTTCAAAGAAGGTCATTGGTAGCTTGATAGGGATAGCGTTGAATCTGTAAATTACTTTGGGCAGTATGGCCATTTTGACAATATTGATTCTTCCTAGCCATGAACATGGAATATTTCTCCATCTGTTTGTGTCCTCTCTTATTTCATTGAGCAGTGGTTTGTAGTTCTCCTTGAAGAGGTCCTTTACGTTCCTTGTTAGTTGTATTCCTAGGTATTTTATTCTCTTTGTAGCAATTGTGAATGGCAGTTGGTTCTTGATTTGGCTGTCTTTAAGTCTGTTATTGGTGTATAGGAATGCTTGTGATTTTTGCACATTGATTTTATATCCTGAGACTTTGCTGAAGTTGCTTATCAGTTTCAGGAGATTTTGGGCTGAGACGATGGGGTCTTCTAGATATACAATCATATCGTCTGCAAATAAAGACAATTTGACTTCCTCCTTTCCTATTTGAATACCCTTTATTTCTTTTTCTTGCCTGATTGCTCTGGCTAGAACTTCCCGTACTGTATTGAATAGGAGTGGTGAGAGAGGACATCCTTGTCTAGTGCCAGATTTCAAAGGGAATGCTTCTAGTTTTTGCCCATTCAGTATGATATTGGCTGTGGTTTGTTGTAAATACCTTTTATCATTTTGAGATACGTTCCATCAATACCTAGTTTATTGAGAGTTTTTAGCATAAAGGGCTGTTGAATTTTGTCAAAGGCCTTCTCTGCACCGATTGAGATTATCATGTGGTTTTTGTCTTTGGTTCTGTTTATGTGGTGGATTATGTTTATAGATTTGCGTATGTTGAACCAGCCTTGCATCCCCCGGGATGAAGCCTACTTGATCATGGTGGATAAGCTTTTTGATGTGCTGTTGCAATCGGTTTGCCAGTATTTTATTGAAGATTTTTGCATCTATGTAATCATGGATATTGGCCTGAAGTTTTCTTTTCTTGCTGAGTCTCTGCCAGGTTTTGGTATCAGGATGATGTTGGTCTCATAAAATGATTTAGGAAGGATTCCCTCTCTTTGGATTGTTTGGAATAGTTTCAGAAGGAATGGTACCAGCTCCTCTTTGTATGTCTGGTAGAATTCGGCTGTGAACCCATCTGGACCTGGGCTTTTTTGGGTGGTAGGCTCTTAATTGCTGCCTCAACTTCAGACCTTGTTATTGGTCTATTCAGGGTTTCAACTTCTTCCTCGTTTAGGCTTGGGAGGATGCATGTGTCCAGGAATTTATCCATTTCTTCCAGGTTTACTAGTTTATGTGCATAGAGTTGTTTGTAATAATCTCTGATGATGGTTTGAATTTCTGTGGAATCTGTGGTGATATCCCCTTTATCGTTTTTTATTGCATTTATTTGATTATTTTCTCTTTTCTTTTTATTAATCTGGCTAGTGGTCTGTCTATTTTGTTGACCTTTTCAAAAAACCAGCTCCTGGATTTGTTGATTTTTTGAAGAGTTTTTCGTGTCTCTATCTCCTTCAGTTCTGCTCTGATCTTAGTTATTTCCTGTCTTCTGCTAGGTTTTGAGTTTTTTTGATCTTGCTCCTCTAGCTCTTTCAATTTTGATGATAGGGTGTCAATTTTAGATCTCTCCTTGCTTCTCATGTGGGCATTTATTGCTATATACTTTCCTCTAGAGACTGCTTTAAATGTGTCCCAGAGATTCTAGTATGTTGTGTCTTTGTTCTCGTTGGTTTCAAAGAACATCTTTATTTCTGCCTTCATTTCATTGTTTATCCAGTCAACATTCAAGAGCCAGTTGTTCAGTTTCCATGAAGCTGTGTGGTTCTGAGTCAGTTTCTGAATTCTGAGTTCTAACTTGATTGCACTGTGGTCTGAGAGACTGTTTGTTATGATTTCTGTTCTTTTGCATTTGCTGAGGAGTGATTTACTTCCAATTATGTGGTCAATTTTAGAGTAGGTGCGATGTGGTCCTGAGAAGAATGTATATTCTGTGGATTTGGGGTGGAGAGTTCTGTAAATGTCTATTAGGTTTGCTTGATCCAGGTGTGAGTTCAAGTCCTGGATATCCTTGTTAATTTTCTGTCTTGTTGATTTGTCTAACATTGACAACGGGGTGTTCAAGTCTCCCCACTATTATTGTGTGGGAATCTAAGTCTCTTTGTAAGTCATTGAGAACTTGCCTTATGTATCTGGGTGCTCCTGTATTGGGTGCGTATATATTTAGGATCGTTAGCTCTTCTTGTTGCATTGATCCTTTTACCATTATGTAATGTCCTTCTTTGTCTCTTTTGATCTTTGTTGGTTTAAAGTCTATTTTATCAGAGATGAGAATTGCAACTTGCTCCTTTTTTTTGCTCTCCATTTGCTTGGTAAATCTTCCCCCCATCCCTTTATTTTGAGCCTTTGTGTATCTCTGCATGTGAGATGGGTTTCCTGGATACAGCACACCGACGGGTTTTGGCTTTTTATCCAGTTTGCCAGTCTATGTCTTTTAATTGGGGCATTTAGCCCATTTACATTTAGGGTTAATATTGTTATGTGTGAATTTGATCCTGCCATTTTGATACTAGGTGGCTGTTTTGCCCGTTAATTGATGCAGTTTCTTCATTGTGTTGATGGTCTTTACTGTTTGGTATGTTTTTGGAGTGGCTGGTACTGGTTGTTCCTTTCTATGTTTAGTGCCTCTTTCAGGAGCTCTTGTAAAGCAGGCCTGGTGGTGATGAAATCTCTGAGTACTTGCAAGTTCGCAAAGGATTTTATTTTTCCTTCACTTATGAAGCTCAGTTTGGCTGGATATGAAATTCTGGGTGGAAAGTTCTTTTCTTTAAGGATGTTGAATATTGGCCCCCACTCTCTTCTGGCTTGTAGGGTTTCTGCTGAGAGATCTGCTGTGAGTCTGATGGGCTTCCCTTTGTGGGTAACCCGTCCTTTCTCTCTGGCTGCCCTTAGCATTTTCTCCTTCATTTCAACCCTGGTGAATCTGAAGATTATGTGCCTTGGGGTTGCTCTTCTTGAGGAATATCTTTGTGGTGTTCTCTGTATTTCCTGGACTTGAATATTGGCCTGCCTTCCTATGTTGGGGAAGTTCTCCTGGATAATATCCTGAAGAGTATTTTCCAGCTTGGATTCATTCTCTCCTTCACATTCAGGTACACCTATCAAACGTAGATTAGGTCTTTTCACATAGTCCCATATTTCTTGGAGACTTTGTTCATTCCTTTTTACCCTTTTTTCTCTACTCTTTCCTTCTCGTTTTATTTCATTGAGTTGATCTTCGACCTCTGATATCCTTTCTTCTGCTTGGTCAATTCGGCTGTTGAAACTTGTGTATGCTTCGCAAAGTTCTTGTGTTTTTCAGCTCCATCAATTCACTTACATTCCTCTCTAAGTTGGTTATTCTCATTAGCATTTCGTCAAATCTTTTTTCAAGGTTGTTAGTTTGTTTGCATTGGGTTAGAACATGTTCTTTAGCTCACAGAAGTTTCTTACTACCCACCTTCTGAAGCTTGATTCAGTCATTTCATCACACTCATTGTCCATCCAGCCTTGTTCCCTTGCTGGTGAGGAGTTGTGATCCCTTGTAGGAGGAGAGGCATTCTGGTTTCGGGTGTTTACCTCCTTTTTGCGCTGGTTTCTTCCCATCTTTGTGGATTTATCTATGTGTGGTCTTTGTGGTTGGTGATTTTCAGATGGGGTCTCTCAGTGGACGTCCCGTTTGTTGATGATGAAGTTATTTATTTCTGTTTCTTCGTTTTCCTTCTAACAGTCTGACCCCTCTGCTGTAGGACTGCTGAGGTCCACTCCCGGCCCTGCTTGCCTGGGGGGATCACCTGCAGCAGCTGCAGAACAGTAAGGGTTGCTGCCAGTCTCTTCTTCTGCTATCTTTGTCCCAGAAAAATACCCGCCAGATGTCCGTCTGAGCACTCCTTTGTGAGGTGACTCATTGGATATACGGGGATCAGGGAGCTGCTTGAGGAGACAGAGTTTCCTTTATAGGAGCTCAAGTGCTGAGCTGTGAGCTCCGTTGTTCATTCAGAGTTGCTGGGCAGGTACGTTTAAGTCTGCTGCAGCAGAACTCATAAACCCCTTTTTCCCCCAGGTGCTCTGTCCCGGGGAGTTAGGGCTTTATTTATGAGTTTCCCTGGTGCTGCTGCCTTTTTCTCAGGGCTGCCTTGCCCAGCGATGAGGCAGCCTAGTCACTGTCTGCCTACAGAGGCTTTGCTGAGCTGCTGTGGGCTCCACCCAGCTGCCGTATGAACTTCCCTGCAGTCCTGTTTATACCGGTGTAGTGAGAACTGCCTCGGCAATGGCAAACTACCTCTGTAGCGGCAGACTGCCTCAGTAATGGCGGACGCCCCTCCCCCACAGAGCTGGGCCGTCCCGGGCTCAGCTGTGCTTGCTGTGAAACTCTCGATCCAGAGCGTTTCCGATGGCTGTTTTTTTGTGGGGGGTGGGACCAGCTGAGCCTGATCACCTGGCTCCCTGCCTCAAGTCTCCCAGGTGTTCCAGCTGCCTGTTGAAAAGGCGCCGGGATCTGTGTGATTTCCCGTGCGGCGACCCACTGCGCCGGCTCAAACCGCGGGCGCGGAGATTCGTGGCGTTTTTTTTGCCCGGCAAATCTCCAGGCCTTGCTACCTGTTTCAGTTCCCTTTTTTAATCAGATGAATGGGCGGCTCTGCCTTCCCCGAAGCTCCAATTGCCAGCTAAAACGGCACCCGGACCCAGGTATTTTGTATGGGGAACCGCTGCGCCAGGACGCTGCCCAAAACAGCAGCGCTGGCGAAACAGTCGCGCCGGCAAAAACTGCTGCGCCGGCCAAACCAGCCGCGCTGGCGACCCGTGGGATTCCTCCCCCTGGGAATCTCCTGTCTGTGGGCAATAAAAATCTGTCTGGCAATGCGGCGTCCACTCACCCTCCGCGCTTTCACTGGGAGCTGCAATCCTCAGCTGCTCCTAATCGGCCATCTTGGATCATCAATTCTTGATTTCAATTATTTAAGATATGTACACAGAAGTGCAATGTGCAAGTGTTTGATCATATGATAGATCTATCTTTAAATTTTTGATGATCTTTCATACTGGTTTTCATAGTTGCTGTGTCATTTTAAATTTTCATCAACAATGTACAGGGTTACAATTTCTCCACATTATTGCCAATGCTTATTTTTCATTTTATGATGATGGCAATCCTAAAAGATGAAAGGTGATATCTCATTGTAGTTTAGATTTGTATGTTTGTGATTGTTAATAATTTTGAATATCTTCTCATGTACTTGTTGGCCATTTGTAAGTGTTCTTTGGAGAAATATTTGTCCAAAACGTTTGCCCATTTTTAAGTTGAGTTTTTTGGATTTATTTGCTATTGAGTTGTATGCTCCTTTATCTGTGGGGCTCAGATATTGGAATGAGAGTGGGGATGGCTGTGGTTATGGACACTTATATGTCAATATATGATGTAGTTTGGATATTTTTCCCTGTCCAAGTGTCATAATAAAGTGTAATCCTCAATGTTGGAGATGGGGCCTGGTTGGAGGTATTTGGATCATGGGGGTGTATTCCTCATAAAAGGTTTGGGCCATCCCCTTGTTCATAACTAATCTCTGGCTGCAAATTCACATTAAATCTGTTAACTTAAAAGTGTATGGCACCTCCTTCCTACTCTCTCTCCCTAGCTCCTGCTTTCACCATGTTATGTGTGTGCTCTCCTTTAGCCTTCTGCCATGATTATAAGCTTCCTCAAGCCGCCTCAGAAGCTGATTAGATGTCAGTATCATGCTGCCTGTAAATCTGCAGAACTGTGAGCCAATTAAACCTCTTTTCTTTATAAATTATCCAGTCTCAGTTATTTCTTTATAACAATGCAAGAATGGCCTAATACAGTAAATTGGTACTGCGGAGTAGGGCATTGATATAAAGATACTTGAAAATGTGAAAGCAGATTTGAACTGGATAACAGGAAAAGACCAGAAGAGTTTGAAAGTTTCAGAAGACCAAACAATGAGAGAAAATTAGAATTTTTTTAGATATTGGTTTACTGGTTGTGACCAAAATTCTGACAGTTATATAGAGAGTGAAGCCAGGATGATGAGGCTAAGATGGAAATGTTAAACTTATTGGGAACTAGAATAAAGGTCACACATGTTACGATTTAGTGAAAACCTTTGCTGCATTGTGCCCTTGCCCTAGGGATCTGTGGAAGTTTTAACTTCATAGTTATGATTTAGAGTACCTGGTAGAAGAAATTTCTAAGCAGTAACACATTGAAGATGTAGCCTTACTGTTTCTTTATTCTTTCTTTCTTTCTCCCTTTTTTTTTTTTTTTTTTTTTTGAGATGGAATCTCACTCTGTCACCAGGCTGGAGTGCAGTGGAGCAATCTTAGATCACTGCAACCTCCACCTCCCGAGTTTAAGCGATTCTCTGAGCTCAGCCTCCCAAATACATGGGATTATAGGCACATGCTACCACACCCAGCTAATTTTTGTATTTTTAGCAGAGATGTGGTTTCACCATGTTGTCCAGGATGGTCTCCATCCCTTGACCTCCGGATCTGCCTACCTTGGCCTCCCAAAGTGCTGGGATTACAGGTGTGTGCCACTGCACCTGGACGACCCTTGCTATTTCTAACAGCCTATACTCAGATGTAGAAACAATGACATGAAATCAAGTGGGAATCTATATTTAAACTGGAAGCAGAGAATAAAATTTGGAAACTTTGCAGCTGGGAATTGTGGCAGAGAAAGGAAAAAATCTATTTAGAAAGAAGAATTAAATCAGGCTGTGGAACAAATATCTGCTAGAGGCATTTGCATAACTAAAAGATAGCCAAGCTCTAACATTCAAGACAATGGTGAAAAGACCTTGAAGGCATTTCTGGGAACTTTGTGGCAGCCCCTCCTATCACAGACCCAGAAGCCTAAGGAAAAAAAATAGTTTTATGGGCCAGGGCCAGGACCCAGTTGCCCTGTGAGGCCTCAGAACACTGCTCCCCCATACCCTGGCAGCTTAACCTCCAGCTGTGGTTCAAAGGGACCCAGTTACAGCTCAAGCCACCACTCTGGAGAGCACAAGCTATAAGCCATGGTGTCTTCCCTTTAGTGTTAAGCCTGCAGGTGCACAGAATGTAACAATGAAGGAGGTTTGGCAGCTCTGTCCAGGTTTCAGAGATGTATGAGAAAGCCTGGGTCCCCAGGCAGATCCCACGGCAGTGGCAGAGCCCTCAGAAAGAATCTCTACTAGGTTAGTACCAAGGGGAAATGTGTGGTTGGAGCCCCCACAAAGAGTATCAAATGGAGCACTGCCTACTGCAGCTGTGAGAAGGGGGTCACCATCCTCCAAAACCCCTAGAATAATAGATCCACTAGCAGCTTGCACCCTGAACCTGGAAAAGCCATGGGCACTCAACAACCTGTGAAAGAAGCCATGGGGCCTGAACCTTGCAAAGCCACATAAGCAGAGCTTCCCAAGGTCTTAAGATCACACGCCTTGCACCAGTGTTTACTGGATGTGGGACATGGAGGCAAAGGAGGTTATTTTGAAGCTTTAATGATGGCTCTGCTGGGTTTTGACCTTGCATGGGGCCTGCAACCCCTTTCTTTGGCCCATTTTTTTCCTATTGGAATGAGAATTGTTGGGAACAAATGCTCAGTGTGGCAAAGAAGAATCAGCACTGAGACAAAGGATCTTCTCAATAAGGCAAACTTACTTCCTGCAGAAAGGGTGATACTCATGATGGAGCAATGGCAAGAGCACATTGAACAAAGAAGGGAAGGAGTTTTTATTTCTAATGCAGCTTATCCCTGCTCCTGTGTCCTGTCTCCAGTGGCTGGAGTTGGACTGCACAATCTAAGTTGAACCTGGTTGGCTAACTTGAAAAGGGTAGGAATGTGATTATACCACTGGAGAGTACAGTTTTGGCAGGAAGAACCATTGTGACGGGAGGGGGTCATCTATAGAGTGGGTAGCAGATATGGAATGTGGTCTCTATAGATAAGGACTGGTGGGAAGTTTGTTTACCAGGGCAGGGGATACAGAGAGTAAATACGTCTGGCCTTGAAAGCAGAAAACAAAGAGCAAGGGTGCTGAGCAAGTCAACCCTTTGAAGAGAAGCTCTTTTTTATATCTAAAAGGAATGTTTACCCAATGCCTATACCGCCTTTGTACCTTGAAAGTAAATAACTTGCTTTTGACTTTACAGGCTCATAAGTCGAAGGGACTTAGCTTGTCTCAGATAAGACTCTGGAATTTGTACTTTTGAGTTAACGCTGACATGAGTTAAGACTTTGGGAGACTATCAGGGAGGCATGATTGTATTTTACAATGTGAGAAGAACATGAGATTTAAGTGAGACAGGGTCAGAATGATACAGTGTTAATATCTGTCCACACCCAAATCTCAAGTTGAAATGTAATCCTGAATGTTGGAAGTGGGGCCTGGTGGGAGGTATTTGGATTATGATGGCAGATTCCTTTTGAATGGCTTGAGCCATCCCTTTGGTGATAAGTAAGCTCTTGCTCTAAGTTCATACAACTGGTCATTGTTTGAACTTTTAATCTGGTCATTTAAAAGTATTTGCCACCCTGCCACCACTCTCTCTCTCTATCCTGCATTTAACCTGTGATGTGTCTGCTCCCCCTTCACATTCTGCCATAAATATAAACTTCCTGAGGCCTCACCAGAAGCCAAGCAAATGTCAATGCCAGGTTTCCTGTAAAACCTGAAGAACCATGATCCAATTAAACTGCTTTTCTTTGTAAATTGCTCAGTGTCAGGTATTTTATAGCAATTCAAGAATGGCCTAATATAATATATTTTGCTCCTATCACAGTTAAATAGTAATTTTGCTGTTGCATTTTTTGTTTCATAAGTCAATTATGGCAATTTATATCTTCTTAGAAAATCATTGATTTTATACCAATGTTCACATCTAATGATACAGAGTTTTAGTGTTCTCTTATCTTTAAAAGTCTCCATCTCTGGTTGTATGCACATTTTTATTCTCAGCATTGTGCGTTTTTTAATAACTTTGTTGTGCTTAAACTTACTAGATGTTTTGTTTTATTTCATTAATATTTTCAATCATTTATTTTATTTGCAAACTTATTATTTTATTTTTAATACATACTTCAAAATTCTTTTCTTGTTATTTTTTCTAGATTTATTTAAATGTTCTCATTTTAGCTTTAGAATTGTCTACTTATTTCACTTGTTTTCAATTTTTATTATTTTAAATAAGAGCACTAAAGACTATAATTTTACCTACTTAGGTTTAGTTATTATTACTTATGCTCTGACATATAGTGACGTTTTTAATTACTAAATAGTCTGTATTTTCAGTTTTGTGTATGACTTTAAGGTAAGAGTTACATAGAAGCTTTTCTTTGTCAGTTTAAGTGGTTTTCCACTTCTTTTCTCTCCTTTCATTGATCTTTTCTAGTTTCATTGCATTGTGATTAAAGAATGTGAAGTGTGTGAGATTTCTACTTTTAGAATTTGTTAAAAATTTGCTTCAAGTCTTAGTATAGGATCAACCTTATAAATGTTTCACATACATTTAAAAGGAATGTGGCTACAAAGTATGCATATTCCTGTGTGTGTATATATATATATATATATATATATATATATATATATATATATATATATTGTGGTTTTAAAATAATTATATTCCTATTTAAACAAGTATTATAATTATGTCATTCAAATCATGTATTTCCTTATTCACTATTTCTAATTATCCTGTCAAATTATGCCTACTATAATTTCTGTCGAAATTGTTCGCTTAAGTTTAGCTTCATCAACTTGTTTTTGGAAATTTTTTTAAACAGTTTTACTTTATATATTGCAGCACTTTGTTCTATAGTACATTAATTTCATGACTATTATTTCTCCTTAATGGATTGTACCTTTTTTTTGGCAAAAAATAGTCCTTTAAATTCTGTGGATTTAATACTTTGTGACATTAGTTTTTCTTTATGGGACCAATATTGTCAGTTCTGATTTTTCTTTGTCTTTATGATGACTACAGTGGATTAGTGTTAAACATGCATGCCAAGCTCCTTCAACCTCTCATTCCTCCACTGTAGACTCCCTTACAAGCCACTGCTAGAGTGACTTGAGTTTCACAAATCAGATGTACTCACATGAAATTGGACTGTGAAGGTGAGGTAGAGCCACACTGAGAGTAAGACCTGACACTGACATTTTTCAAAGGTATATCAGATGATCCTAATAAAGTAGTGAGAGTTGAGAACCACAAGAATATAAACAATAGCTTCTGGGTTCCATAATGGGTGGGACAGGTGGGATAGAAACAAGCCCACAGGTGTGCTTATCTTCAGAAATTTCAGGAAGAAATAAAAGAGAGTTTTGCATCTAAAATGAGCCATTGTCCTTCCAGCTCTGCATTTGTTGAAGGGATCTAAAGTTAGCTAGGGCAGTGTTCAACTCTAATGTGTATTCAAATCACCTCGGGATCTTGTTAAAATGCAGCTTCTGATTCAGTAGGTTTGAGCTGAGGCCTCAGGTTTTGCATTTCTAACCATCTCCCAGATGACACTGATGCTTCTCATCCACAGACCATCCTTCTTTTGCAAGATGACAGGACGCTGGCCTGCTTCTCTGTTAGGTACTAACCCTAATTTAGGGGGGCTTCTACACTAAATATCCCCAATAGAGTTTTTAACAGCTACAAAACAGAGATTGCTGCAGTAGCAAACTGTGGAACATTGTCAGAGCTAACCAACCAAAAGCCTCTTTTACCAGGCTCCTGATGGAATTTGAGGAAGGGATGGATTCTATAGGCCAGGTTGGTGTAACTGCTATCCAGGAATATCCCACTTCACTGCATTGGGTTGCTTGTATTTCAGCTTTGTCTGTTTTTATCTATCAATCCAATCTCATCTGCTTACTATCTTCCCAAAATTCTTCAAACATTCTGGTCTCTTCTTTGTATCCTTTCTGGTTGCTATCCTTGCTTTTTTTTGCTCTCCATTTGCTTGATACATCTTCTTCCCCTCCCTTTATTTTGAGTCTACGTGAGTCTTTGCATGTGAGATGGGTCTCCTGAAAACAGCACACCAATGCTTCTTCATTTTTATCCAGTTTGCCAGTCTGTGTCTTTTGATTGGGGCATTTAGGCCATTTGCATTCAAAGTTAATATTGTTATGTTTGAATTTGATCCTGCCACTTTGTTACTGGCTGGTTGTTTTCCTCGTTAATTGATGTGGTTTCTTCGTAGTGTCCATTTCTCCATTCTTCCAGATTACTGGAATCTTTGAGAAATTTTTGGGAAAATATAAAATTTACCATTTGGTACATTTTTGCAGTGGCTGGTACTGGTCATTCCTTTCCATGTTTAGTACTTCCTTCAGGAGCTCTTGTAAGGCAGGTCTTGTAGTGATGACATCTCTCAGCAATTGCTTGTTTGTAAAGGATTTTGTTTCTCCCTCACTTATGAAGCTTAGTTTCGCTGGACATGAAATTCTTGGTTGAAAGTTCTTTTCTTTAAGGGTGTTGAATATTGGCCCCCACTCCTTTCTAGCTTGTAGGGTTTCTGCCGAGAGATCTGCTGTGAGTCTGATGGTCTTTCCTTTGTGGATGACTCAACCTTTCTCTCTGGCTGCCCTTAGGATTTTTTTCTTTCATTTCAGCTGTGGTGAATCTGATGATTATGTGCCTTGGAGTTGCTCTTCTTGAGGAATATCTTTGTGGTGTTCTCCGTATTTCCTGGATTTCAATGGTGACCTGTCTTGTTAGGTTGGAGAAGTTCTCTTGGATAATATCCTGCAGAGTGTTTTCCAACTTGGATTCATTCTCCCTGTCACATTTGGGTACACAGATCAAGCGTAGATTAAGTCTTTTCACATAATCTCATAGATCTTGGAGGCTTCGTTCATTTCTTTTCACTCTTTTTTCAATAATCTTCCCTTCTCATTTTATTTCATTGATTTGACCTCTCCCTCTGATATCCTTTCTTCTGCTTGATTGATTCAGCTGTTGAAACTTGTGCATGCCATGCAAAGTTCTTGTGCTGTGTTTTTCAGCTCCATCAAGTCATTTATGTTCTTCTCTAAGCTGGTTATTCTAGTTAGCATTTCATCTAACCTTTTTTTCAAGGTTCTTAGTTTCTTTGCATTGGGTTAGAACACGGTCTTTAACTCAGAGAAGTTTGTTATTACCCACCTTCTGAAGCCTGCTTCTGTTAATTCATCAAACTGATTCTCTGTCTTGTTTTTTCCCTTGATGGTAAGGAGTTGTGATTCCTGGGAGAAGTGGTGTTCTGGTCTTTGATAGTTTCATCCTTTTTGTGATGGTTTCTTCCCATCTTCATGGATTTATCTCCTGTTGATCTTTGGAGTTGGTGATTTCTGGAGGAATCTCTAAGTGGATGTCCTTTCTGTTGAGGTTGGAGCTATATCTTTTTGGCTTGTAGAGGTGCTGCTGGGCTGCCTCAGATTCAGTCAGGTTGCTGGGTGGGTGGTCTTCCCTGAAACAAACCCAGTACCTTGCTTGGAATTGTGAAGTCCTCTAGCCCTGTGCATCTCATTTGCTGGGAGCTGCATTCTAGTGTTGCCTCCTCTCAGCCATCTTGGTGCCTCTCTCAAGGTGTCCATTTTCTTACAAAAAAGCATTTTATGGATGACCTTCTCCTATAGTCACAACATGAAAATTTGAACACTTCATCAAAGCAAGACTTCTGATCACTAACTTCAAATCACTCAGAGGAGACTATGATGAGTTTTCAAAAGGAATCTACTTTTCCAGATATTTAAATTTGCTTGTGTGAATAATCAGAGATTCTGGGGTAAATTTATTTTCACATAAACCAGTAAAAAGACTTTGCAGTGTCAATACAATTCTTCCACTGAAAAATGTATCAATTTGTGAAGTTTTTTGAGGAATTTTTGGGAAAATATGAAATAGAAAAATAAATTTGACCTATGCCTGCCAGACCATTTTTTTAAATGTGAAACTTCCAAATATTCTTTACCTTAAAAAAACACTATAAGATCTGATGTTTTAATTTAATTGACTTCATCATGAATTCTTTGCCTTATCCAATGTATAGAAGAGTTTTGCTGATGTTATCTTCTAGAAGTTTTATTGTTTCCGGTCTTAGATTTAAGTCATTGATCCATGTTGAGTTTATTTTTGTATAAAGTGAGAACCCAAAAGCAAATGCAACAAAACTAACTAAATAAATAAATAAATAAATAAATTGGACCTAATTAAATTCAAAAGCTTCTGTACAGCAAAAGAAACAATCAGTAGAGTAAACAGATAACCTGCAGAGTGGGAGAAGATATTTACAAACTATTCATCTGACAAAGAACTAATATCCAGAATCTACAAGGAGCTCAAACAAATCAGTAAGAAAAAACAAATAATCCTATCAAAAAAGTGGGCAAATGACATGAATAAACAATTCTCAAAGAAGATATACAAATGGCCAAAAAACATATGAAAACTATGCCCAACATCACTAATTATCAGGAAAATGCAAATTAAAACCATAATGAGATACCACCTTACTCCTGCAATAATGGCTATAATTTACAAATTTTTAAAAAAGCATATGTTGGTGTGGATGTGGTGAAAAGGGAGCACTTCTATACTGATGGTGGGAATGTACACTAGTACAACCACTATGGAAAACAGTATGGATATATCTTAAAGAATTAAAAGTAGAACTACCATTTGGTCTAGCTATCCCACTACTGGGTATCTACCCAAAGGAAAAGAAGTCATTATATAAAAAAGACACCCAAATCCGAATGTTTATAGCAGCACAATTCTCAGTTGCAAAAATGTGGAACCAACCTAAGTGCCCAACAATCAATGGATGGTTGAGTTGATGAAGAAAATGTGGCATATATACATCATGGAATACTACTCAGCCATAAAATTGAATAAAATTATGTATTTTGAAGCAAATTAGATAGAGCTGGAGGCCATTATTCAAGTGAAGTAACTCAGGAATAGAAAACCAAATATTGTACGTTATCGCTCAAAAGTGGGAACTAAGCTATGGGGATGCAAAGACATAAGAATAATATAATGGACTTTGGAGATTCTGCTGGGGAAGTGTGGGAAGGGGGTGAGGGATAAAAAACTACACATTGGGCACAATGTACACTGCTCAGGTAAGGGGGTGCACTAAAATCTCAGAAATCACTACTAAAGAACTTATCCATGTACCTAAAATCTACCTATTCCCTCAAAACTATTGAAATAAAATAAAATTTTAAAAATTAATTGACTTAATTAGAAAAGACCAAATGTATATACGGAATATAATGTATGAGTGTATACATAGATCCCTTAACTGGTTTTTTGAATAGAAAGTTAGGCATATGACGCTTCTCCCCAAACCTCCCATTTCTCCAGGAGACAAACTTATTGGGGTGAGGCCATGGCCTCTCACTGGCAGAGAGGATGACAGAGAATTAGTGGGGGAGAAGGCTGAGAGCCAGACACAAGAAAGAGGAGGCCACTGTCATTTATTTAGGAAAATTCTATTATATAGGTATGTTGTGTGTATAAAGGAGTGAGGTAGAGGGGCAAGCCACCAGTGGCACAAGGCTTCTCCTTGAGGAATATGTGAAGAGCTATGTTGGAGAGCTTTTCAAAAACATAGGAGCAGAAAAAGTGCTGTGTTAAGATTCTCTCCTTTTTTAAAATAACAGCTTTATTGAGATATAATTCACATGGCATGAAACTGAAGCTTTTAAAATATGCAATTCAGTGGTTTTGAGTGTATTCACAGAATTGTGCAACCATCAACAGTATCAACTTTAGATCACCTTAAAAAGAAACTGTACCCATTAGCAGTCACTGCCTCTCTCCTCCCTAGCCCCAGGTAACCACTAATTTACTTTCTGTTTCTATAGATTTGCTTATTCTGGATATTTCATATAAATGGAATCATCAAAAAGCCACTTGGATCTGGCTTCTTTCATGTAGCATAGTGTTTTCAAGGTTCATCCACGCTGTAGCATATATCAGTACTTCATTCCTTTTTATGGCTGAATAATATTACATTGTATAAATATACCACAATTTGTTTATCCATTCATCAGCTGATGGACACCTGGGCTATTTCCATCTTAACGAAATCATAAATAAATTTTTTATGAAGAAACTTTGTTAACTATTTAAAATTAACATATCCATTTGACAACAGAAGTTTGGGTTTGGGCTTTCATTGACTAGTTTTTCTAGTTTAACCAAGTAGACAAAAGTTCAAACTCTACAGCTTGGACTTTGAATTTGAGTCCAAGCTCTGCCACTCACTACATGTATGACCTTGGGCAATTTATTTAACAAATATGTACCTCAGTTACTTTATACATAAAATGGTTATAGGGGTGGCTGGCAAGATGGCTGAATAGGAACAGCTCCGGTCTGCAGCTCCCAGTGAGATCAATGCAGAAGGTGGGTGATTTCTGCATTTTCAACTGAGGCACCTGGCTCATCTCACTGGAACTGGTTAGACAGTAGGTGCAGCCCATGGAGGGTGAACTGAAGCGAGGTGGGGGCATCACCTCAACTGGGAAGTGCAAGGGGTCAGGGAACTCCTTCCCCTAGCCAAGGGAAGCTGCGAGGGACTGTGCCATGAGGAACAGTGCATTCTGGCCCAGATACTATGTTTTTCCCATGGTCTTTACAACCGCAGACCAGGATATTCCCTCAGGTACCTACACCATCAGGGCCCTGGATTTCAAGCACAAAACTGGGCAGCCATTTGGGCAGACAACAAGCTAACTGCAGGAGTATTTTTTTTAACATACTCCAGTGGCACCTGAAACACCAGCAAGGCAACTGTTCACCCCCCATGGAAGAGGGCTTAAGCCAGGGAGCCAAGTAGTCTAGTTCAGTAAATCCCAACCCTATGGAGCCTAGCAAGCTAACAACCACTGGCTTGAAATTCCTGCTGCCAGCACAGCAGTCTGAAGGCAACCTTAGATGCTCGAGCTTGGTGAGGGAGGGACGTCTGCCATTATTGAGGCTAAAGTAGGAGTTTTTTCTCTCAGTGTAAACAAAGCCTACGCAAAGCCTCTGCAGCCAGACTGCCTTTCTAGGTTCCTTCTCTCTGAGCAGGGCATCTCTGAAAAAAAGGCAGCAGCCCAGTCAGGGCCTTATAGATGAAACTCTCATCTCCCTGGGACAGAGCATCTGGGGAAGGGGTGGCTGTGGACACAACTTCAGCAGACTTAAATGTTCCTACCTGCCGGCTCTAAAGAGAGCAGCAGATCTCCCAGCACAGTGCTTGAACTCTGCTAAGGGACAGACTACCTCCTCAAATGGGCCCAGACCCCTGTGCCTTCTGACTGAGAGACACCTCCCAGCAGAGGTTGACAGACACCTCACACAGGAGAGCTCTGGTTGGCATCTGGTGGGTGCCCCTCTGGGACAAACTTTCAGAGGAAGGAACAGGCAGCAATCTTTGCTTTTCTGGAGCCTCTGCTTCTGATACCTAGGCAAATAGAGTCTGGAGTGAACCTCCAGAAAACTCCAGCTGATGTGCAGCAGAGGGGCCTGTTAGAAGGAAAACTAACAAACAGAAAGGAATAGCATCAACATCAACAAAAAAGCATGTTCACACAAAAAATCCCATCCAAAGGTCACCAACGTTAAAGACTAAGGGTAGATAAATTCACAAAAATGAGAAAAATTCAGAGAAAAAAGGCAGAAAATTTAAAAAACCAGAATGTCTCATCTCCTCCAAAGGACCACAACTCCTCACTAGCAAGGAAACAAAACTGGATGGAGAATGAGTTTGACAAACTGACAGAAGTAGGCTTCAGAAGGTGGGTAATAATGAACTCCTCCAAAATAAAGGAGCATATTCTAATCCAATGCAAGGAAGACAAGAACATTGAAAGAAGGTTATAGGAATTGCTAACTAGAATAACCAGTTTAGAGAAGAACATAAATGACCTGATGGAGATGGAAAACAGAGCATGAGAACTTTGTGAAGCATACTTAAGTGTCAATAGCCGAATTGATCAGGCAGAAGAAAGGATATCAGGGATTGAAGATCAACATAATGAAATAAACCATGAAGACAAGATTAGAGAGAAAAGAATGAAAAGGAATGAACAAAGCCTCTAAGAAATATGGGACTATGTGAAAAGAATAAACCTACAGTTGATTGGTGTACCTAAAAACAAGGGGAAAATGGAATCGAGTTGGAAAACACTCTTCAGGATATTATCCAGAAGAAACGTTCCCAACCTAGCAAGACAAGCAAACATTCAAATTCAGGAAATACAGAGAACGCCACTAAAATACTCCTTGAGAAGAGCAACCTCAAGACACATAATTGACAGATTCACCAAGGGTGGAATGAAGAAAAAAATGTTAAGGGCACCCAGAAAGAAAGGTCAGTTTACCCACAAAGGGAAGCCCATCAGACTCACAGCAGATCTCTCAGCAGAAACCTTACAAACCAGAAGAGAGTGGGGGTCAATATTCAACATTCTTAAAGAAAAGAATTTTTAACTCAGAATTTCATATCCAGCCAAGCTAAGCTTGATAAGAAAAGGTGAAATATTATCCCTTACAGACAAGCAAATGCTTAGAGATTTTGTCACCACCAGGTCTGCCTTACAAGAGCTCCTAAAGGAAGCACTAAATATAGAAAGGAAAAACCAGTATCAGCCAGTGCAAAAACATACCAAATTGTGAAGACCATTAACACTATGAAGAAACTACATCAACTAACGTGCAAAATAACCAGCCAGCATCATAATGACAGGATAAAATTTATACATAACTATATTAACCTTAAATATAAATGGGCTAAATGCCCCAATTTAAAGACACAAACTGGCAAATTGGATAAAAAGTCAAAATCCATCAGTGTGCTGTATTCAGGAGACTCATCTCACATGCAAAGACATACATAGGCTCAAAATAAAGGGATGGAGAAATATTTATCAAGAAAACGAAAAACATAAAAAACAAGGGTTGCAATCCTAGTCTCTGATAAAACAGACTTTAAACCAACAAAGGTAAAAGAAAGACAAAGAAGGTCATTACATAATGGTAAAGGGATGAATGCAATAAGGAGAGCTAATTATCCGAAATACATGTGCACCCAATACAGGATTACCAAGATTCATAAAGCAGGTTCTAGAGACCTAAAAAGAGACATAGACTCCGACACAATAATAGTGGGAGACTTTAACACCCCACTAGCAATATTAGACAGAGCAATGAGACAGAAAATTAACAAGAATATTCATAACTTGAACTCAGCTCTCCACTAAGTGGTCCTAATAATCATTTACAGAACTCTCCACCCCAAATCAACAGAATATACATTCTTCTCAACACCACATTGCACTTATCCTAAAATTGACCACATAATTGGAAGTAAAACACTCCTCAGCAAATGCGAAAGAACAGAAATTATAACAAACAGTCTCTCAGACCATAGTGCAATCAAATTAGAACTCAGGATTAAGAAACCCACTCAAAATGGCACAACTACATGAAAACTGAACAACCTGCCCCTGAATGACTACTGGGTAAATAATGAAATTAAGACAGAAATAAATAAGTTATTTGAAACCAAGGAGAATGAAGATACAATGTACCAGAATCTCTGGGACACAGCTAAAGCAGTGCTTAAAGGGAAATTTATAGCACTGAATACCCACAGAAGAAAGTGGAAAAGATGTAAAATCTACAATCTAAAATCACAATAAAAAAGAATTAGAGAAACAAGAGAAAACAAATTCAAAAGCTAGCAGAAGACAAGAAATATCTGAGATAAGAACAGAACTGAAGGAGATAGAGACACGAAAAGCCCTTCAAAAAATCAGTGAATCCAGAAGCTTGTTTTTGGAAAAGATTAACAAAATAAATAGACTGCTAGCCAGACTAATTAAGAAGAAAAGAGAGAAGAATCAAATTGATACAATAAAAATGATAAAGGGAGATCACCACTGATTCCAGAGAAATACAAACTACCATCAGAGAATACTATAAACAACTCTACACAAATAAACTGGAAAATCTAGAATATTGATAAATTTCTGGACATATACACCTTTCCAATACTAAACCAGGAAGAAGTGGAATCTTTGAATAGACAAATAACAAGTTCTGAAATTGAGGCAGTAATCAATAGCCTACAAATTTTAAAAGCCCAGGACCAGATGGATTCATAGCCAAATTCTGCCAGAGGTACAAAGAGGAGCTGGTACTACTTCTTCTGAAACTATTCCAAACAATAAAAAAACAGAGACTCCTCCTTAACTCATTATATGAGGCCAGCATCATCCTGATAACAAAACCTGACAGAAACACAACAAAAAAAGAAAATTTCAGGCAAATATCCCTGATGAACATCTATGTGAAAATCCTCAATAAAATACTGGCAAACTGAATCCAGCTACACAGCAAAAAGCTTCTCCACCACAAGCAAGTCAGCTTCATCCCTGGGATGGAAGGCTGGTTCAACATACACAAATCAGAAATTGTAATCCATCACATAAACAGAACCAAAGATAAAAACCACATGATTATCTCAATAGATGCAGAGAATGCCTTTGACAAAATTCAACAGCACTTCATGTAAAAACTCTCAATAAACTAGGTATCAATGAAATGTATCTGAAAATAATAAGAGCTATTTATGACAAACCCACAGCCAATATCATACTGAATGGGCAAAAGCTGGAAGCATTCCCTTTGAAAACTAGCACAAGACAAGGATGAACTCTCTCACCACTCCTATTAAATATAGTATTGGAAATTCTGTTCAGGGCAATCATGGAAGAGAAAGAAATAAAGGTATCCAATTAGAAAAAGAGAAAGTCAAATTGTCTCTGTTTGCAGATGACATAGTTAGTTGTACATTTAGAAAACCCCTTCGTTTCAGCCCAAAACCTCCTTAAGCTGATAAGCAACTTCAGCAAAACCTCGGGGATACAAAATCAATGTGAACAAGAACAAGCATTCCTATACACTAATAACAAACAGAGAGCCAAATCATGAATTAACTTTCATTCACAATTGATACAAAGAGAATAAAATACCTAGGAATATAATTTACAAGGGATGTGAAAGACCTCTTCAAGGAGAACTATAAACCAA
Source organism: Ateles fusciceps (assembly GCA_036589455.1). Taxonomy (NCBI): domain Eukaryota; kingdom Metazoa; phylum Chordata; class Mammalia; order Primates; family Atelidae; genus Ateles; species Ateles fusciceps. The sequence goes on along the minus strand of JAZHEH010002985.1, from coordinate 320,418 downwards.
AGCTCAAGGAAATGAGGGGGAACACAAAGAAATGGAAAAACATTCCATGCTTCTGGATAGGAAGAATCAATGTCGTGAAAATGGCCATACTGCCCAAAGTAATTTATAAATTCAATGCTGTCCCCATCAAGCTATAATTGGCCTCCACAGAATTGAAAAAATCTACGTTAAATTTTATAGGGAACCAAAAAAGAGCCCACATAGACAAGACAATCCTAAGCAAAAAGAACAAAGCAGGAGGCATCATGCTACCTGACTTGAAACCGTACTACAGTGCTACAGTAACCAAAACAGCATGGTACTAATTAAAACAAAAAACAAAAAAAAGAACAGATACATAGACTAGTCAAACAGAACAGAGGTCTCAGAAATAACACCACACATCTGCAACCATCTGATCTTTGACAAACCTTGTGAAAACAAGCAATAGAAAAAGAATTTTCTATTTATTTATTTATTTATTTTTATTATACTTTACATTCTGGGGTACATGTGCAGATCATGCATGTTTGTTACACAAGTATACACATACCATGATGGTTTGCTGCATCCATCCCCCCCTCATCATCTACATTAGGTGCTTCTCCTAATGTTATCCCTCCCCAATGCCCCCACCCAATGCTATCCCTCCCCTAGTTCCCCTATCCCCCAACAGGCACCAGTGTGTGATAATCCCCTCCCTGTGTCCATGTGTTCTCATTGTTCAACACCCACTTTTAAGTGAGAACAAGTGGTGTTTGGTTTTCTGCTCTTGTGTCAGTTTGCTGAGAATGATGGTTTCCAACTTCATCCATGTCCCCTGCAAAGGACATGAACTCATTCTTTTTTATGGCTGCATAGTATTCCATGGTGTATGTGTGCCACATTTTCTTTATCCAGTCTATCATTTATGGGATTCTCCATTTAACAAATGTTGTTGGCAAAACTGGCTAGCCATATGTAGAAAGCTGAAATTGGATCCCTTCCTTACACCTAATACAAAAATTAACTCAAGATGGATTAAAGACTTAAATGTAAGACCTAAAACCATAAAAACACTAGAAGAAAATTTAGGCAATACCATGCAGGATATAGGCATGGCCAAGACTTCATGACTAAAACACCAAAAGCAATGGCAACAAAGCCAAAGTAGACAAATGGGATTTAATTAAACTCAAGAGCTTCTGCACAGCAAAAGAAACTATCATCAGAGTGATCAGGCAACTTATAAAATGGGAAAAAAATTTTGCAATCTATCCATCTGACAAAGGGCTAAGATCCAGAATCTACGAAGAACTTAAACAAATTTACAAGAAAAAAAACAAACAACACCACCAAAAAGTGAGCAAAGGCTATGAACAGACACTTCTCCAAAGAAGACATTTATGAAGCCCACAAACATATGAAAAAAAGTTCATCATCACTGGTCATTAGAGAAATGCAAATCAAAACCACAATGAGATAACATCTCATGCCAGTTAGAATAGGGATCATTTAAAAGTCAGGAAACAACAGATGATGGAGAAAATGTGGAGAAATAGGAACGCTTTTACATTGTTGGTGGGAGTGTAAATTAGTTCAACCATTGTGGGAGGACTTGGAACCAACCCAAATGTCCATCAATGATAGACTGGATAAAGAAAATGTGGCACATATAGACCATGGAATACCATGCAGCCATAAAAAAGGATGAGTTCATGTCCTTTTCAGGGACATGGATGAAGCTGAAAACCATCATTCTCAGCAAACTAACACAGAAACAGAAAACAAAACACCACGTGTTCTCACTCATAAGTGTGAGTTGAACAATGAGAACACATGGACACATGGAGGGAACATCACACACTGGGGCCTATTGTGGGTGGTGGGCTAGAGGAGGGATAGCATAAAGAGAAATACCTCATGTAGATGACCTATTGATGGGTGCAGCAAACCACAATGGTACATATATACCTATGTAACAAACTTGCACGTTCTGCATATGTACTCCAGAACTTAAGAGATAAGAAAAAAAGAAAGAAAGAAAAAGAAGTAAAGGCAAAAACAAAAACAAACAGAAAAAAAGCAAAGGATCCGAGCAGAGGGGTAGCCCAGGATTGGATATCAGAGCCTGAGCAGGGTGAAGACAGCATTCATCCTGGGTGATAGCCCAGCATGGGGTATCAAAACTAAAGCTGGGAGAATGGGGTATCTACACCAGACAAGGACAGGAAGAGGATGTCAGATCCTGTTCAAGATGAGAAGGGCATCTTTGCAAACTGGCAGCTTAGCAAGGAAAAGGAAGAAATATAATCAATCTTCCATCACCACCACTTCCTTTCTAAGGTGATTGGAGATTGATTATATAGATTGATTATATAGAAAGTGATTAGTAAGTAAATGTGTAATAAACTTAATGGGAAGGAAGTGTCTCACAGTCAGAAGAGACTTATAAACATGAAAACAGTGAATGAACTCTGTGGTGTTGGGTTGAAATTGAAAGTGTCACTAATAATCATAGTTTTTAATATGCAAGTAAATATATATAGAAAAAAAAAACAGAAAAAAAAGTGGGCAAAGGATGTGAACAGACACTTCTCAAAGAAAGACATTTATGGGGCCAAAAAACATTTGAAGAAAAGCTCATTAGCACTGGTCATTAGAGAAATACAAAGGAAACCACAATGAGATATCATCTCATGCCAGTTAGAATGGCGATCATTAAAAAGTCAGGAAATAACAGATGCTGGAGAGGACGTGGAGAAATAGGAACGCTTTTACACTGTGGGTGGGAGTGTAAATTAGTTCAACCCTTGTGGAAGACAGTGTGCCGATTTCTCAAGGATCTAGAACCAGAAATACCATTTGACCCAGCAATCCCATTACTGGGTATATACCCAAAGGATTATAAATTACTCTACTATAAAGACACATGCACACATGTTTATTGCAGCACTGTTCACAATAGCAAAGACTTGGAACCAACCCAAATGCCCATCAATGATAGACTGGATAAAGAAAATGTGGCACATATACACCATGGAATACTATGCAGCCATAAAAAAGGATGTGCTCATGTCCTTTGCAGGGACACAGATGAAGCTGGAAACCATTATTCTTAGCAAACTAACAGAGAAACAGAAAACCAAACACTGCATGTTCTCACTCATAAGTGGGAGTTGAACAATGAGGACACATGGACACAGGGAGAGAGGGGAACATCACACACCAGTGCCTGTCATAGGGTGGGGGAGCTAGGGTAGGGATAGCATTAGGATAAATACCTAATGGATATGATAGGTTGATGGGTGAAACAAATCACCATGGCATCTGTATACCTAGGTAACCAACCTGCACAATCTGCACATGTATCCCAAAACTGAAAGTATAATATTTTTTTTAAATGTAAAAACATGGTTGTAATAAACACAATTTCCTCATTGGGCTGTTATAAGGATTAAACTACTTTAATACATGTAAAACATGTAGACAAGTGCTGTATGTATAGCAAGTACTAAATAAATCTTTAAAAAAATATGAATTACTGCTCTCCCAAGTTTTTCAATCACACATTCCATTAGTAAAACATTTCTGAGAATACCTTCCCAATATAAGTATGTTTCTTAGAGAGTATAATCATGTACAACTGACAATCCATGTTTGGAAAAGCTTAAATCCACAAAAAGAAACCTTAACTTTCTTAATTTTAGATAATAGAGTTCTAACATTTTCCTCTGTGCTACGCATGTATAATCTTGTTTATTTCACTCTAACCACTGGCTTAGAGACCGGGTATTAGTGCTGGAGTGGAGCAGAAGTGACTTTTCTCAAGTTATCTGCTGGATCTCTATTCCCTGTGTGGGGTAGGGTACAGGAATGGGAGCAGGCAAGATGAATAAGGGACTTCTAGAGGTGACAAGCATGAACTCTTTAGGGGTTTCCTCAGAAGGAAGGGAAGTACCTTGTTACCTATAAAATAATGAGTGCTTCCATTATATAAACATCTACAGTCTACCAGGTAAAGTGAATAGCCCCAATCTCTCTCTGAGAAGGCATAATGCCCCAGTGAGTGTCAGGTGTGATAGGACTTCCTTTATTCTACAGAATGTAGAGTAGCAGAGCAGGACAGGAAAGACCTTCTACCCCAGGCATGATGGGCTTTTGGCCTCAGTGAGCACAGAGAATATGCTGAGCCCAGAAAGGAGAGTAAAACTTCCAAGATTCCTCTGGTCCTTAAATCTCCTATTCTGCTTCTCTTTCCAGGGTCCAGGGAGCGGGACAGAGCTTTAGCAGCTTTCAAGTAGCCCTATTTCAGTCTACAGAAATGGGAAGTAGCCTGCTTAGATGAAGATAATAAGAAAAAGGAAACAAAAAAAGAAGTGGGAAGAATGATCTTGGTAAAGCTCAATCCTTTTTCTGTACCTCACAGTGATTTAATGTAAAAACAATAATGTCATTTTATTGAGCTACCACTGTTGTGGGTACTTAACATGTATTAAGTCATTTTATTATGTAATCCCTGTGAGTTAGAAATGCTTTTGGCCTCAAGAAACATAGCACACCTAACTGTGGCTTAATCAAATTAGAGTTTATTTTCTTTACATAATCCAGAGGTAGGTAGTTGCTGATATTATTTCTGTAGTTTGAAGATGCCATCAGGGATCCAGTCCCTTTCCATCTATCTTAGTTCATTTTGTTGCTCATAACAGAATACCTGAAACTGGGTAATTTATAAAGAAAATGAATTTATTTCTTACAGTTCTGGAGGCTGAGAAGTCCAAAGTCAAGGGGCCCCATCTGATGAAAGCCTTATACAGAGGACCAAGGTGGCAAAGGATATCATGGAGAGGAGGCTAGACATGTTAACATGCTACCTCAGGTTTCTCTTTCTCTTCTTATAAAGCCACCAATTCCAATCCCACAATAACCTGTTAATCTTAATCCTCTGACTGATTAATCCATTCATGAGGGCTGTGCCAATGAATGGTGATCCAATCACCTCCTACAGGCACCAACCCTCAATGCTGCCACATTGGGGATTAAGTTTCAACATGAGTTTTGGAGGGAGCATTCAAAATATAGCATAGAACCATCTTTTCCTGCTATTATTACTAGTATGTAAGCCTTTGCCCTCATGCTTGTTACTCCATGGCCAGAAGATGGCTACCCTAGCTCTGGATGTTACACCTTCAATTAAAGCAGTGAGAAAAAACATGTGTTGGTGCCAGCCGTATATCTACCATTGTGTTGGGAGAGTAAACAATTTCTCAGAAACCAGCCCACACAATCAGACTTCCTGTTACATTTCGTTAGTCAGGTGTTGGCTATCTCTTGCTGCAGAAGAGGCTGGAAGAATGAGCATTTTACAGAGCACATTGTTGCCCCAAACGAAATTGAGGCTCAAGTTTTAAATAAGAAGGGAGAGATAAATATAAGACAGGAAACCAACAGTTTATCAGTCATAGATAAGTACCATTATAATCCTCATTTTGCAGAGAGTGAAACTGAGGCACAGAGTAGTTAAGTAACCTGCCTAAGGTCACACAGCCAACCAACAGTAGAGCTGGGATTTGAAACCAGGCAGTCTGACCCTAACCTAGTGTTTCTGCAACACTTTTGTGACAATCTACAATAAGAAATACCCTTAGTATTGCATTCCAGTATACACATATATTCAATACTATCTACCCTTCTTACCTAAAATATTATTTTCCACTCTATTACGTTCTGTTCTATTTCATTTTAAAATTCTGGTAATGCTCAACTAAACTGATACCATGACCCTGTAATTTGAAAATCATTTTACTGACTACTCTGTCTCAATATGACCATTTCCCTAATGGGATTTCCAGGGTACCAAGAAAGCCCTTCTGGAGCTCTGTCAGTCTCTCAGCTGCTACTTAAAATGCCACTATTTATTTCTTCCCTTTTGTCTAGATATTTTTCGCTAACCAAATCTGATCCACAAAGGGGGTTTCTTTATTTGAGGTTCCTGTTTAATGTAGTCAGACACAATGCCTAACTGCCAAAAGCATTTCAGTGAAAAGTAACAGCAACACATTTCATGTAACACCTAGTGAGCACTCAATCATGTGTCTTAGCTGAATATCCCCCAAGAAGCACACCCTATAACATGAGGGAAGTAGTGAAGTGTTACAGGGGAGAGAGGGCATCCAATAAGGGATGTATTATTAAACCAGCGAATACAGTGGGTAACTGAAGTTTAATCCCTTGGGAAGCTCTGGAGAAAAATGTCATACACACACTTCCAAGTTGTAACACCTCAGGGGCAAAGCAGGAAGAATTTTTGTACCTCCCTGGACTCCCACCTGCAAAGTAGGTAATTGTTTAAGAGCTACTTCCAGGGCAGAAAAGGTGATAATTCCCAGGTACCTTTGAGCTGCTATATTCTGGTTATTGGAAGTCAGGCTGGTGTCCACAAAAATGGTAAGGGGAGATGGAAGGGACACCAATAGCCTCTGCTGCAATATGCTAGCTTGCATTCTCATCAATTTTATAATAGGTTCTGGTATATTCAACAGTTACTGGGTACCTGGTCTCATGCCATGGTGCTACAGGAGTGGATGGCATAGTGCCACAGGCATGGATCTCAGATGAGTCAAGTCTAAGTTTTAAGCCCAGCTTGTGTATAAACTCTGTGATCTTGATCCTCACCTTTCTAATCCGTAAAATGGGGGAAGTATAGATATCTACCCCTTAGGATTATAGTGAGAAACTATCACAAACATTAGCATATTAGTAATTGTTTCATAAATGTTAGCTAATATTTATTAAAATGAAAATGTATTTGAGTTGATCCTGTTGTTTAATTTATGAAATGGAGATACATATGTGTTTAGGTATGGGGCTAGGAATGAATGCCAGCTGCCTTAGCTAAAGATGAACAGGAGACAGAGGATATGGAATCCAATCTGGTGACCAGGGGTTTGGACATTTAGAATTGTTCTGTTTGAAGCTGTACTTGTGGTTGATTTGCTGCCACAGCTTCCAAGCTCCAATCCCTTATCCCACGAATACACACTTACAGAGAAGTTTGTACTCCAGAGTGATTTACCTTGCCATATATGTCATGCAGGTAGGAATAGTAATTAATTCATTCACCTCTATATTCCAGAGTCTGGAAGTGTTAGGCATGCAAGTAAATACTTGTGGATAAATAAATAAATACAAAGTGACATTTAGGGCCTATTTCTTCTAATCTAATCTGCAAGGATTTTAGTCATGCTATTCCTTATTTGGAAGGAGTATTTCTCTTCCCATCCTCTACCCCATGCATTTTCCACTTGTGCAGTGAATAATTTAACCCTGTCCAAAGAGAGGTCTAACCTTTTCCCCTCAGCTTCTGAGAGGTAATCTCTAAATCCTTGAAATTTCATGTCTGATAAGAGTATTTGTGTTGATCTGGGGTCCTTGGGTAACCCGGTAGTCTAAAAATGTGATTCAAGGTGGGTTTGACATATCAACAATGTGCTTTAGGCTGGAGGCTTTGGGTTACCTGGCATTGACTCACCTCCTGAAGAGACTGAAGACTAAGATAAACCACAGAGGCAGTAATGAAGATTCAATAAAATCTCTAGAAGCTTGGGTGGGTGTCACTTTTGGCAATATTCCATGAATATTGTCACATATCGATGCTGAGAAAGTCTTTCCTGATTCCATGGGGAAAGGACCACAAAAGTTCTGAGTTTTGTACTTTTTTTAGACTCCCCACAATGTGCTTTTTCCCTTGCCTGATTCTAATCTGTATTCTTTAGCTGTAATAAACTATAACTATGAGCATAACAGTGAGTTCTGTCTGTCCTTCTAGCGAATTATCAAACCTAAGATTGGTCTTTGGGACCTTTGAACTTGCAATTGATGTCAGAGGTAACAGTGGTCTTTGGGACCTCTGAATTTGAAATTAGTGTCAGTATGGAGGGTGGAGTAAGACATACAGGTTTGGATATTACCTAAAGCACTGTCATGGCCAGACTGTCAAGGCCACTCCTCTGCTCCTCCCCTTGGATACTTGTCAGTGATACTGCTACTGTAAGAAACTTACTCACTTACTCCTGATTCATTGAGACATTGTTCCATATTCAAAGTCCTAGGTGTAAGCATGTGGAATAACAAACCAAGTGCAAGAACACATACATTAGATCCCAGGATTGTGGAGAAAGAGTTAGTAGACTGCTTTGACTTCTTTGACAGAAGATTGGTCCTTTCCTTCTTCCAAGACTCACAGAATGAGAGTTCCTTAAATACAAGAGGAGTTTATATGTCAAATACTTTATACATGTTCTGTTAAATAAAAATTATTATTGTTAAAAGGAAAGAAGAAAGGAGAGTGGTCTATGTGTGTGTTCCTCCTACCTTCTCTGTTGCTCAAACCTTCACAACATGGTAGAATTTTCTTGATCTTCTAAGGCCTAGCTCAAATATCCCCCTTCTTTGGTATATATTTCTAATATTCATCCATATCTAGTTACCCTGTATTTCTGGGCTCATAGGACATTTACATTTTTCTGCTACCTTAAAGCTGGGTGAGGCACATGACAAATTCTGGCCCTTTGAACTATGACAGAAAGGAGGGCTAGAGAATTTAACTGTCAGTGAGTTGAGAAACATTCTAGGGTTCCCCTTCTACAATGGTGATTATAAAAGTGGTGTTGAGATGGAGGTGCAATAAGATGAGTAGCTCATGGCTGTCCTGGAGAACCATCTGCATCCATAGCAGGATTCATATTAGCAAAAAATAAATTCATGTGTGTTAATGTATTAGTCCATTTTCACACTACTATAAAGAACTTCCTTTGATGGAGCCTAACAAGCAGACACTGAGCCAATGAAAGATTAATAAATTCACCCAGACACAAATTTTCAGTGAAAGAGTGGGCTACGGTATCCAGGCCATTCACCCAAAGGAGTTAATGGCCACCAGCCCTGACTCACTGGCCTTGCGGGCTTTTATTTAGTATAGATCAAAGGACAAGGATCTTCGAATAAAGCCATTAGAGGGTAATTAACTTCTGCTGACCACCCCTTCCCCGGCAGGAGGCAGTCAAGCACAGATGGCCAAAGGTTGGTCTTAGGACAATAAGCCATTTAGATAAACTCTTTTTTATTTCTCTGTTAACTCTACCATGCTTCAAGCCTCTAGATGAAAGAACTAGCTGCCTTCAGCCCATTCTCCCCTGAAGCTTTTACAAAATCCTTCCAGCCTTCCAAGAAGGTTTGCAATTACTCTATAATGTTTATAATTTTGCCAGCCACCCTGATCAATCCCCTACATTTTTTGAGACTGGGCAATTTATAAAGGAAACAGGTTTAATTGACTCACAGTTTTACATCCTGGGGAGGTCTCAGGCAACTTAAAATCATGGTGTAAGAGGAAGCAGGCACTTTCACAAGGTGGCAGGAAAGAGAAGAGGAGGGGAAACCACCACTTATAACACCATCAGATCTTGTGAGAATTCACTATTATGAAAACAGCATGGAAGAAAACTGCCCCCATAATCCAATCACCTCTACCAGGTCCCTCCCTTGACATGTGGAGATTACAATTTGAGACAAGATTTAAGTGGAGACACAGAGCCAAACCATATCATTCCTCCAGTCCCTCTCAAATCTTGGCTTTTTTACATTTCAAAACCAATCATGCCTCCTCAACACTCTCCCAAAGTCTTAACTCATTTCATCATTAACTCAAAAGTTCACAGTCCAAAGTCTCATCTGAGACAAGGCAAGTACCTTCCACCTATGAGCCAAAATCAAAAACAAGTTAGTTCCTTCCAGGATACAATGGGAGTACAGGCATTGGGTAAATACACCCATTCAAAATGTGAGAAATTGACCAAAACAAAGGGGCTATAGATTCCATGCAATTCCAAAATCCAGTGGGACAGTCATTAAATCTTAAACCTCCAAAATGATCTCATTTGACTCCATGTTTTACATCCAGGTCATGCTGATGCAAGAGGTGCGCTCCCAGGGCCTTGGGCAGCTCTGACCCCTGTCTCTTCAGGGTACAATCCCCAACAACCCCACTGCTTTCACAGCTGGTGATGAGTGTCTGCAGCTTTTCCAGGCACAAAGCTCAACATGTCAGTGGATCTACAATTCTGGAGGCTTGAGGAGAGTGGCCCTCTTCTCCAAGCTCCACTAGGCAATGCCCCAGTGGGGACACTGGTGGAGGCCCCCACCCCCACATTTCCCTTCAGCATTGCTCTAGGAGAAGCTCTTCATGAGGGCTCTGTCCCTGCAGAAGACATCTGCCTGAACATTCAGTCATTTCCCTACATCCTCTGAAATCTGTGTGGAGGTTCCCAAACCTCATTTCTTGACTTCTCTGCATCTTCAGGTCCAACATCATATGGAAACTGCAAAAGTTTTGGGCTTGCACCCTCTGAAGCAACAGCCAGAGTTGTACCCTGGCTCATTTTAGGCACAGCAGGAGCTGGAGCCACTGGGACACCAGGCACCAGGTCCTGAGGCTGTACACAGCAGTGGGGACCTGGACCTAGGCAACAGAACAATTTTTTCCTCCTATGTCTCCCAGATCTGTGATAGAAGGGGCTACTGTAAGGATCTCTGACATACCCTGGAGACATTTTCCACATTGTCTTGGTAATCAACATTCAGCTTGAATTTCTCCCCAGAAAATGAGTTTTCTTTTCTATTGCATTGCCAGGCTGCAAATTTTTCAAACCTTTATGTCCTGCTTCCCTTTTAAATGTAAGTTCCAATTTCAGATCATCTCACTCAAATTCAAAGTTCCCCAGATTTCTACAGATTTCTACAGATTTAGTGTCAGGGGCAAAATGCCACTAGTATCTTTGCTAAAGTATAGCAAGAGTTAGTTACCTTTGCTCCAGTTCCCAAGAAGTTCCTCATCTCCATCTGAGACCACATCAGCCTGGACTTCATTGTCCATATCATTATCAACATTTTGATCAAAAGCAGTCAAGTCTCTAGGAGCTTCCAAAATTTCCCACATCTTCCTGTCTTCTCCTGAGCCCTCCAAACTGTTCAAACCTCTGCCTGTTACCCAGTTCCAAATTCACTTACATATTTTCAGGCTACCCTTATAGCAGTATCCCACTCTCCATGGTATCAATTTACTATATTAGTCTGTTTTCACACTGCCATAAAAACTTCCCTGAGACTGAGTAATGTATAAAGGAAAGAGGCTTAATTGACTCACAGTTCCACATGGCTGGGAGGCCTCAGGAAAATCACAATCATGGCAAAAGGGGAAGTAGGGACCTTCTTCACAAGGTGGCAGGAGAGAGGAGAACAGGAGAAACTGCCACTTATAAAACCATCAGATCTTTGAGAACTCACTCACTATTATGAGAACAGCATGAGAAAAACTGCCCCCATAATCCAATCACCTCCCACATCCCTTGATGCATGAAGATTACAATTTGAGATGAAATTTGGGTAAGAACACAGGGCCAAACCATATCATTTAAGCTACTGAGATTTGGTGAATATCTGTTACTGCAGCGCAGCCAAATTTATCCTGACCAATAAATAAATCTTCCTCAATCAGAATTAACCACTATGTTCTCTGAGTACCTCCAGGTCCCTATTCATCTCTATTATAACCCATGCTTACATGTTCTTACCAAACTCTGACTTGTGCATTCTACCAGAAGGCCTGGCTCAGAGTGAGTTTCCTGATATGTGGGTTGAATCTAATCCAGCTGGCTGGAAGCAGAACTATAGAAAGGCATAGCTGTTATAGAGATGAATGTAGCCTGGCCCAGGAAGCTGCCTTAAGTGATGTATTGGCAGGGAGGCAAGAACATGGAATAAACTGATCCTACTTGGTGAATGAGTGACATTCAGGCCTCATGAGCTGAGTAAAAGTGATAGAAGCTTCTGAAGAACACAGGGCCATGCTATGCCTATAGGCCATCCCTCTTCTCCTCTACCCCAACTCTATGAAAAAACAGTATCAATCTAAAACTCATGGCCTACTGGAGAAGGAGCTCACAGCCAAGACAGAAACAGGTAAGATACGCCCGCAACAGTGTGTTTCCAGAAGACATAAATCTTACCTCCAAATATCCTTCTCCAACTGTGCTGCAAACCCAGCTAGTGTAATACACCTATGGCCAGGCTGAACACTGTTTTCTTGCAGGTAGCAGGACTTGGAGGGATAATGAAGACTCTCATTTTGTTATATTGGTAGATAAAGACCCGGGCAAATGAGAGCTATTGGCCCCACGTTCTTGTCAGGAAAGAAGGCTTGGTGAGCCAGAGATGAGCAGGTTGACATTAATACAGAAATCCCAAAGGACCAAGCAGCATACTAGTGAATTCAGTGACTGAAACATTGAAGTAAGCCAAAGCCCACAGCAGAGATCATGGTCCTCCTCTCAAATGCTCTCGGTACTACAGACAAAAGCATCTGTGGTTGTAGTTGCCAGATGGAGGCCTAGATTCGAAAATTTAAAAGATTTGGTTATTGAAGCATGTAAAATGAATGACACTCATCCACTAGTTAGTATTAGCTTATTCCATATTCTTGCCTCCCTTCCACCTTCAGCAGCACTCTGAAAGCCAGTAGCTCTGCAGTCATTTTAAATGGGTATGGGAGATATGTGAAGAATACTCACAAGCAGGGTGACTCTCAATAGTCACTTTTATTCCTTGGCCTCTCCTATGTCAAATGTGCTTAATAAGCCCATCACCAAACAGTTGACATAGGATTAAATAAGACCCTATATATGATAAAGTCATTGGAAATATGAGAAACTGTTGTTTATAAACAAGTCATAAGTTTTCTCCATCAGACATGGCAGGAGCCTTCCCAGGATAGAGATGGGCCAGGGTTGACTTGTTCTAGGAAGATGCTTTCCCTGGAAGCTGTGATGAGTCTCCTTTCATTCAAGTTCTGGCCATCTGGGCATATCACAAATAAAACTCTCCCTACCTTGAATTCTTCCAGAAGACCCTGAGGACAGTAGAAAGATAAGCCATAATTCTCAACACAAGGCCTTGGGGTGGGCTAGAACCCTTAGCCCTCCACCTACCAGCCTCACCCTTCCAACGCCTCTGGAAAATGATACTTTAAATACACTGCCCCTCCTGCCCCTTTTCAGGGTATAAACTTAGTAATTAGAGGAAGCACATCAGAAACTAAGTGAGTTGCAAGGCAAGTGGCACTCTCCTCTCTATATAGTGCTTCGTAATCAAACCAAGGGTAGGAAGGGGGTAAACGCTCTTAGCTAGTAAGTTTGTGAGTCATTGAGCTACTCTTTATGGTAATGGCTATTCTTTATGATAATGGTGAATACGAATTTATTATAAAGACTATATGGTGGTGTATTAGGGTTCACTAGAGGGACAGAACTAATATGATACACACACACAAGCACACATATATATATATATATATAAAAGTTTATTAAGTATTAACTTATACAATCACAAGTTCCCACAGTAGGAAGCTGGGGAGCAAGGAGAGCCAGTCCAAGTCCCAAAACTGAAGAACTTGGAGTTCGATATTCCAGGGCAGGTAGCATCCAGCACAGAAGAAAGATGTCGTCTGGGAGACTAGGCCAATCTCTCTTTTCACATTTTTCTACATGCTTATATTCTAGCCATGCTGGTAGTTGACTAGATTCTGCTCACCTAGATTAAGGGTGAGTCTGCTTTTCACAGACCACAGACTCAAATGGTAATTTCTTTTGGCAACACTCACAGACACACCCAGGATCAATACTTTGCATCCTTCAATCCGATCAAGTTGACATTCAGTATTAACCATCACAAGTTCACCCCTTGTCAAACTTAACCCATACACATCTCCTGAGATTATACATAATCTTCAAATAAAGACAATAATAAGGTCATAATTTTGCCCAACATAATAAAACTATCCTTCGCACAACTGGAACGCACCGATCCCTACCCAAATATGATACATAAGGTTAACAAAAATAATGATGTGAAGTCAATCTTATGTCACATAAAGGAGAAAGGAAACAAAATGAAGATACTTTCTTAGTACAAGTGTATACCTGCACAAACATGCTTTTAATAAAAGAAGGAGGAAATGCTTATGACAATTACAGTCCTCCTTTCTACAGCTGGTCACATGGTCATAGCTGGTATTGATAACTATCTTCTATTACCCATTCTGCATTCCCTATGACTTCAGGAAGCACCTCAGCAAGTTGCAGATTCTTTTTCATGGGGGAGTGACCCAAATCTTTATTCCTGAGGGGTTTGGGCCATTTGTAGTCCTGCCTGGATTGGGCTGTTGTAGTTTCCCATTGACCTTAATCACTTTAATGGATCTCCTGTATTTTATGCATACTCTTACCTCTATTGTGGACTGGCAGACTGATTTCATCTTGATAGTCCTGGTTAATCACCCCAGCCAAAACTGTAACTCCATTTTTAGCCTGTTGACTTAAAGGTCGGAAGAGCCCAAAGTTTCCAGGTGGCAATTTTAACTTCCAGTTTAATGAAATTGTTGTTGTGTCTCCTGGTGGCAGTGTTCCTCCCTCTGGAACCAAGACCTCTAGGCAAGCAGAATGTAATGTAGTTGGAAAAGGAAGCAAAAATTTTGCTAGTGAATCACTAGGGGTGATGGTGAGTGCTCCCATTTCCATTTCCACCCCTTGATTCCTGGACCCATGAATCCTGTCTGTGGCAGAAACAGTACCATATATTGGCTGCTGATTCATAGAATACACGGCCTTGTGGAGAACCTTGCCCAGCCCTGCAAAGTATTGTCACCTAATTGGTGTTGTAATTGTGACTTCAAATGGCCATTCTACAGTTCTGTCAATCCAGCTGCTTCAGGATGATGGGAACAAGGTAAGACCAGTGAATTCCATGAGCATGAGACCACTGCCATACTTCTTTAGCTGTAAAGTGAGTACCTTGGTCAGAGGCAATGCTGTGTGGAATACCATGACTGTGGAAAAGGCATTCCATGAGTCCACGGATGGTAGCTTGGCAGAAGCGTTGGATGCAGGATATGCAAACCTATATCTGGAGTAAGATTCTATTCCAGTGAGGACAAACCTCTGCCCTTTCCATGATGAAAGAAGTCCAACATAATCAACCTGCCACCAGGTAGCTGGCTGATCACCTCGAGGAATGGTGCCATATCGAGGGCTTAGTGTTGGTCTCTGCTGCTGGAAAATTGGGCACTCAGCAGTGATCATAGCCAGGCCAGCCTTGGTGAGTGTAAGTCCATGTTGCTGAGTCCATGTGTGACTTCCATCCCTGCCACCATGGCCACTTTGTTCATGGGCCCATTGGTTGATGACAGGGGTGGCTGGGGAAAGAGGCTGTGGTAGTCACAGAACAGGTCATCCTATCCACTTGATTATTAAAATCCTCCTCTACTGATGTCACCCATTGGTGAGCACTCACATGGGATACACATATCTTCACAGTTTTGACCACTCAGAGAGTTCCATTCACATACCTCGTCCCCAAAATTGTCACCAATTTTCCAACCATGTGTCTTCCAAGTCCCTGACCATTCAGCCAAATCATTGGCTACAGCCCATGAATCAGTATGTAATCACACATCTGGTCATTTCTCCTTCCATGCAGAGTGCACAACCAGGTGCACTGATCGAAGTTCTACCCATTGGGAACATTTCCTTTCACTGTTATTCTTCTGGGATATCCTAGAATGGGGCTGTATTGGTGCAGTTGTCCACTTTTGGGTGGTGCCTACATATCGTGTAGAATCATTAGTGAACCAGGCCCTAGTCTTCTCTTCCTTTGTCCACTGATCATAGGGAACTTGCCATGAGATCATCAGTAAAGGCTAGGGGAGAGAAGGAAGGGTGGCAGGAGTGGAGACCACAGGAATTCGAGCTACTTCCTCATGTTAACTTATTTGTGCCTTCAGGACTTGCTCAAGCCCATCACATATATATGCCACTTACATTTGATGATGGAATGCTGCTGTGCAGGATCCACCTTATGGATAGATAAGTCAGAAAGCACCCAGTTCGTGATAGGCAGTTCAGATCACATGGTAACTTGATGACCCATAGTGAAACATTCAGTTTCAACCAAGGCTCAGTAACAGGGCAAGAGCTGTCTCTAAAAAGGACAGTAGTTATCTGCAGAAGATGGCAGGGCCTTGCTCCAAAATCCTAGAGGCCTCCACTGTGATTCATATATGGGGGCCTGTGAAAGGCTCCAAACAGCATCCTCATCTGCCACTGATACCTCAAGCACCATTGGATCTGCTGGGTCATATGGCCCAAGTGGCAGAGCAGCAAGCACAGCAGCCTGGACATGTTTCAGAACCTTCTCTTGTTCTGTACCCCACTCAAAACTGGCAGCCTTTCAGGTCACTGGATAAATAGGTTGGAGTAACATACCCATATGAAGAATGTGCTGTCTCCAAAATCCAAATAGGCTTACTAGGCATTGTGCCTCTTTCTTGGTTGTAGGAGGCACCAAATGCAGCGACTTATCCTTCACCTTTGAAGGAATATCTTGACAGGCCCGACGCCCTGGACCCCTAGAAATTTTATGAGGTAGAAGGTCCCTGTTTTAGTTGGATTTATTTCCCATCCTCTGGCACTCAAAAGTAGCACCAATAAGTCCAGTGTGTTTGCTAGTTCTTGCTCACTGGATCCAATCAGCATGTCATCAATGTAATGGACTAGTGTGATATCTTGCAGAAGCAAAAAGCTATCAAAATCTCTCTGAAAAAGATTATGACACAAAGCCAGAGAGTTGATAGACCCCTAAGATAGGACAGTAAATATACATTGCTGGCCTTTCCAGATGAATGCAAATTCCTTCTGGTGGACCTTATGTACAGCAATAAAGGCCAAGTCAATGGCTGCATACCAGGTACCAGGAGATGTGTTAATTTGCTCAGTAATAAAACCACAACTGGTACAGCAGCTGCAATTGGAGTTGCCACTTGCTTAAGCTTATGATAATCCACTGTCATTCTTCAAAATCCATCTGTCTTCTGCACAGGGCAAATGGGAGAGTTGAACAGGGATGTGGTGGGAATTAGCTCCCCTGTGTATTCCAAGTCCTTGATGGTGGCATTAATCTTCACAATTACTCCAGGGATTTTTTTTTTTCTTTTAGTATTTTTCTAGATACAGGCAGCTCTAATGGCTTCCATTTGGCCTTTCTCACCATAATAGCCCTCACTGTACTAGTCAGGGAGCCAATGGGGGGGGTTCTGCCAGCTGCTAAGTATGTCTAAGCCAATTATGCATTCTGGCACTGGGGAAATGACCATAGGATGAGTCCGGGGACACATTAGACTCACTGTAAATAGAACCTGAACTAAAACTGCGTTAATTACCTAACCTCCATAAGCCCCTACTTTAACTGGAGAACCATCATGATGCTTCAGGTCCCCTGGAATCAATGTCAGCTCAGAACCAGTGTCCGGTAGTCACTGAGATGTCTGATCATTTCTCTTTCCCCAATGAACAGTTACCCTAGTAAAAGGCCAGAGGTCTCCTTGGAGAAGGATGGCAGAAAGATTCACTGCTTAAATTGTCAGTAATATAGTGGGGTCCTTCCTCAAGGGGATACAGCCTTGCCTTTATTCAAGGTGTTTTGGGTCTGTAAGCTAGGTCAAGTGTGGAAATTGACTGAGGTTGCTGTGATTCTCTGTTTTTATAATTTAAGTTAGTCTTTTGTCCATTCTACCTTGAAGTTTTCTCCTTATATAAATTAAGGAAAAAGCAGTAGGCTTCCTACTAATTTCAATTCTAGGAATACCATGGTTAATTAGCCAATGCCAGAGCTCTACATGAGTCAAACTATTCTGATGCTGCTTTGTCTCTGCTGTCCATTATGGTAGCTAAGCCCACCTTGCCATTGACGATTGAGTGTCAACACTTGGCCCCTGACACCTCGAGATCCAATTATTTCCACTGTATTTAAATTTTGTAGTTGAGTGACCATGGTTCCCACTGTTAAATCTGACATACAGAAAAGAGCAATTACAGGGCTCTTAAAGATGCAAGTGCTGCCCTCACAAATCTATTTTGCAAGGCACTGGTCATGGGTATATCTTCTGGACCCTACCAGCTGGGATGAGTAGGTCTAAAGTGACTAATCCAGTCCATCATTCCAATCTTCCTAAGTCTTTGGATCCCTTCCTTTACATTAAACCAAGGGAGAGCAGGCATTAGCAGCTAGCTCATGTGGGCCACCTATTAATCCATATTTCAGCTAACCAAGAAAATAAATTATTAGAACCTTTTTTTTTATACTCCCCGAGCTGCAACATTAAAAGTAGAGTCCCTACTTAATGGACCAAAATCCATAAATTCAGCCTCATCCCAACGCTATGTTCTTTCCACCGTTATCCCATACCCTTAATATCCATTCCCATGCCTGTTCTACAAATTTTTGTTTATATAAGTTAGAGAACTCAAGCAATTCTTTTCAAGTGTATCCCACCTCCTCATGGGTCACACTCTCAACCTCCCCCTCTAGGGTCCCTCTGGGACTTTAGTCTAGTTACAGGTCTAGAAGCAAACAGGGGTGTTGTAGGTTGCTCCTGAGGAGAATCAACATTATCTGGCCTGTCATCTGCCTCAAACAGTGCAGCGTTTATCTCCTCAGACAAAGGTGGAAAGGCTGATGGCAGCATGGGTCAAGGAGGGGGATGTTGCCACTACTGGGAATAGGGAAGCTGTTCCTTCTGGCAAAAAAAGGTTCATCAGAGATTACAAACTCAGTGTCTCCAGGTTCATCAGGGTCCTCCCACATGTCCCCATTCCAAGCTGCAGGGTCCCATTCTTTTCCAGTCAATGTCCTCACTTTAACAGTAGACATCTGGTGAGGCTGTGCATGCACCTTTAATTGCAGGTCAGCCACTTGCATGATAGAAGCTTATGTCTGTCTTTCCCCCAATTTCAACTCTTTCTCTACAGGAGATAAGACTCTCACTCAGGGCAATCTTAGCAGATTTGAGGCTCTGTATCTGCTTCTGAAGCTGGGAGACAGAATCCATTGAGTTCATCAGTTTCTTTCATCACTTTGTCCACTGTACTTAGGAGCAATCAACCAGCTTCATTATGTTCCTTGGTTTTCCACATATGGTCAAGGGTATTATGTATAGAGTCACTAAACTCCTTGCCTCTCACAAGTGGTAAATCAGGAGATATCAAATGCATTTATTTTGCGTAACTCTAAACAGTTCATGCCAAGGACTATCAGTGTTCTCCATACTATTAAAAGTACAGTCCTTAGTATTTTTGAGTCTATTTGTATTAAACAGTCAACTCCAGAAACCCAAAACCAACAAAAGAACTCTATCCTTAATATTGTGTTCCTCTAGAACCACTCCTGGTACCAAAATCTGTGTTAGTCATGGTTCTCTAGAGGGACAGAATAGGACACACACACACACACACACACACACACACACACACACACACACGTATGTATGTAAAGGGGGAGTTTAATAGGATATATATATATAATATATGTAAAGGGAGTTTATTAAATATTAACTTACACGATCACAAGGTCACACAATAGCTGTCTGCAAGCTGAGGAGCAAGGAGAGCCAGTCCGAGTTCCAAAACTGAAAAACTTGGAGTCTGATGTTCGAGGGCAGGAGGCATCCAGCATGGGAGAAAATGTCGGCTGGCCTCTCTTTCTACATTTTTCTGCCTGCTTATATTCTAACTGTGCTGGCAGCTGATTAGATTGTGCCCACCCAGATTAAGTGTGGGTCAGCCTTTCCCAGCCCACTGACTCAAATGTTAATTTCTTTTTTCACCACCCTCACAGACACATCCAGGATCAATACTTTGTATCCTTCAATCTAATCAAGGTGACACTCAGTATTAACCATCACAGGGGGTGTTCAGAAATGATTCTTATGGTGATAAGAGGTGTTTCATTTTAGGTACCTTAGGAGAGAACCTAGTGTATCTCAGAGTGTAACAACCCCACCATTTGTCTCCCCCACTTCTAGTGCTCTTGGAAAGTAGTCAGGGAAGACTAGACCAGATGTTGTCCTCTTCCTCTGCAGGAGGTAATTGAGATTTATTTCTGGAAATTGGGAAGGCTAAGAATTGGCAAGATACAGGAGGGACTGCTGAGAGCTAAGTCCTGCTGATTTTGGTGTGGAGAGATGACAGACCCTAGGGAAAGGGAAAAGATGGTGATTGCAGAGGAAGGCGTTAAATAAGGAGAGCCAAGAAATGGAGAAAGGGGAAAAGTTAGTGAAGGAGAGGGGGGTTTAATTATCACTTTTTTCAAATAAAATCCTGGAAGTGGTCAGGGGCATCCTGAAGGCCAAAACAGACAGGGCTCACATTCTAATCCAGAGGCTGAACATCTGCTCCCCCTTCCAACTATACAGATTGTAATAATTATCTGGACCCTTTTAGTAAATATGCATTTTATTGGGGTCACTGTTTAGTTGCTCTGGAGAAAGGCAGGTAAGGCAACGCCAGAAGGAACCTCTATTATTGGGTTTCCCACAGGGAGCATAAGATACCACATAGAGGCCTACTGACAACAAGGAACATCTACATGCAGGTGACACCATGATAGAAGAAACAGTAAGGTCACTCCACCCACTCTGAGGAACAGATAAGGAATACAGCTACCTCTGAAAAGACAGGATCAAAGGCTTCAGGAAGGAAGTGGGAGTTGCAAATTCCTAAGTGATATGGTCTCTGGATGGGTTCAAAAGGCAGCCTTTAAGCTTCCATGAGGGCTCAGGGCCAGTACTGTATTTGCTGCTATAGGGAAAAGGAGCAAGGTCAGAAATGGACCTTTAATTCTGGGTAACATGAAGGATAGTCCCATTCATAACGACATTTGATTGCCCCCTGGTTACAGGATCAACATAGTCCTTGTGGTTCACTCTTCCAGAAAACTAATGGAAAGCCATAGGCAGTCCATAGGATGCCTAGGAATCCAACAGCAGGTTTGGCAGGTCAAGATAGGGTTGAGGTGAGCTGCCCCACACAAGGGAAATTCCCTTTATTTCAGAATCGGCAACACACACACACACACACACACACACACACACACGCTGCGCGCAATGGAATGAGAGTTATGCCCAGAGGTGACTTTTTACTTCTTTTATTGAACTCCATAAATATTTTCATAAGGCTTTGTGTCATTACAACATTTTTTTTGTTAAACATTTTTTTAACACACAACTTTGACACTTGTTTGACAGAGTCAAACAGTCAGATAAGAGAAACAAAAGAATAAACTGGCAAATGCAGAGCAGCAAGGGTAATCAAAGTCACTGTTGCCCATCCATCCACCCCAGCCCACCCCATCCCCCAAAGCACTAAAAAGATCACTATTTGGCTTCACACTAGAATTGTTAGAACTCTCTTGTTGCTGTTCTTATAGATCCATTAGAAATATACACATAGAGAGAGGGGGAGAAAAAAAGAGAATAATTAGATGTCTGTCCTAGGACTCCCGACAGCAGGTCCCATAGAACACATTAGCAAGGCTTTTTGGAGAGCAAATCCTCGCCTCGTTGAGTTGAGGAAAGGGGAGCTCAGGGCCATGCGGAAACGGGAGGATTACAGAATTCCTGGGGTTGCCATTGCTGTCGGAACACAACAGGTTCAAACACTGAACCCAGGTATTTAATTGAGCTCCCCTTGGGTTTGTTGGCCACCGGTCTGCTTTGATGCTATAGACTTAGGGAATACTGTAACCAATGGGGAGATGATCTCTTGTTGTTCACAAATTACTGGCATCTCGTGAGGCCAGTGGGTTCAGTAGTAGGAGAAATGAGGGTGGAGAAGTAATATCCCTGATCCTCAGCCTGGGTACAAGCCCCAAGAAGGGAGGAAATGAGAAGGCCTAGTCAAAATGTAGGCCCAGAGACTTGACCAAGCATCCCCTTCTGGTGTGCTGCCAACCCCCGGAGAAGCATGTCAAGGCCAAGCCTAGTGAGGAAGAGTGCAAAGTAGAAAAAAGAGGTACACTAAAGAGAGGCCTGCACAGCTACCAAAACACTCTGTTTGCCAGAGAGGGACTTCTTTAGCTTGGGTGCTGGGCACCAGGTCCCTTGCTAAGGAGGCTTATGTAGTTAGGTCATGTGCTGAACAGTGATGGCCAGTCCCGAGCCCTGGCCCTCTCCCCCAGATCAGGCTCATCTTTGACTATTACACAAGTCTGACTTGGTTGTGACACAGTAGAAGCTTAAATAGCTTATAATTGGATTCCCCACAAAGAAAGGATTCCCAGGCTGGGCAATGCCTGGTCTGGATTAGGAGGCATAGAGCAGTAAACATACTAGCTATTGCTGAAGCCTCCACACAGTTATGGCTACTGGTTGGTAAGCTGAGGTCCTTTCATGATGAAGTCTTCTCCCATGGGGTTTAGGACACACTCCCCAATCTCCAGATTCCACACTACAGTGGCTTGCACTCCACAGAAGAGTTTATCTTTATTCCTTTATGCCCCATTCTTTTTGCTGTTCAAGGTCTATCCATGAAAAGGGCCATGTGTGGAGGAAAAACAGGTACTGCTACACCCATAGGAAGTCTGCCTCTCTGTGAAAAAAGTTAGATTTTCCCAAGCAAAAAACTGGCCAAAAGTGAGCCTGAGGGTTCACTTTTGAGTCCCTCTCCTCAGACTGTTTATTCAGAGGGAAAATTGCCCCTGGGCCCTTACTCACTTGCCCAAATGTCCTGGGATGAGAGGATGAGAGGATGAGAGGATGTTGGAAACAGGGCCTTCTCTGAGTGCCAGAACAGCTTTAACTATATCAATACCAAAAATCCTCATGTGCTAGGATGGCAGGAGAAAGAAGAAGAGAGAGGGAAAGAAAGAAGCCAGGTAAGATTGTCCATGCAATCTGTTAACAATGGGAGAAGTCACACAATTTTGGGGTGGTAGCAAATGCAGGTACAATACTGTGGATCAAGGTTATCTCTTTTATACCCATCCCTGTTCTTTCCTGTAAAAGGTTACTATCAGTCTTGGACCCTGTCCAGGTCAATAATTTGAAGGTAGCTGATGATCTTGGTCAAGTGAGCTCTGTCTTAAACTCCTCCATACTCCTATCAATGCTATCCAAACATCTGTAAATGGGGAGCAGAAACAACTAGGACACTCAACTCATTGCTTTAGGGATCCCTGCCCTAAACCTATTTGGTACTGGGAGGCAGGTAAATCCCTCCCCTGGGAGGCAGAGTCTCAACTTCTTTGCTTCCAGTTCAGATCTTTTCAGCTAAGGGAGAGACAGGCCTAGGAGGAGACCTATAACAAAAGTGGCTTGAATAAAGAGAGTAACTGGCTCAAACTAACTCCTAGATGCAAAATTGCAATGACCCAGCAGTGCTGCAACATGAGAACCCCCAGTGATAGAAGAAACAGCCCAAATGCAAAATGTTCCCTAAACAGAAGTCCACTCCAACATCATTATAGTCTGATATCCCCTTGCTTCTATTTGGGTGTTTGATCCCTCCATAGTACCTAAAACACAGTAAAAGCAATAGGAATACTGAGCAGTTATATCACAGGGCACAACAGAACATGTCCAGACTGGCATGACTGAGGACAGAGGATACTGGAAAAAGGTCATTTGGGGGGAACTGCAGGGCTGAAGGAACTTTTGCAAATGATTGGCTGAGGGAGAGGAGAAAGGAGATCATCCCCTTCCTCAATGAAAAGTAAAAGAGGGGAAAAAAACCCCAAACCCCCCCCCAACTCTACCACATCAAATAGAATTAAAAATTCATCAACATTAGTATCATCAGAAATGAGAAAAAAACAATACAAACACATCTATGGTAATAATGACAAGTCAAGGAATCACAGGGGAGCAAAGAGATTAACAAGAAAAGGAATGACTAGAAATGTCAATTTCTGAAAGCAAAGGGAAGAGGGGCAGGGTAAAAACAAAAAACTTTTAAGACGGGATCACATGTTTGGAAGTCATTGATATGTCTTCCTACCAACCACAGATTTTACTTCCCCAAAACAACAGAAAATGCTTTTGTTCCTCTTCTCTTCTCTCTCTCTTTGTGCATGTCTGTGTGTGTCTGTGTGTGTGTGTGTACTCAATCAAGGGTCTCTGTGTGTGTGTATGTGTGTGTGTATAAATTTCAACAGTGCTTCTCCGAAAAAAGGTCCATCTATAAATATAATTTTATTTACTTTATTTTAAAATTATCTGCCTCCCTGTAGGTATCATTTTTTGAATGGGGTTAACCTGCTGAAGTTTTGCCAGAATGGTGACTGGCTGCGCTTGGGTTCGGTGAACTCAAAGACCTGCGACTGAGCGATGCCATCAGGGACCAGGTACTGGCCGTGGTTTAACGGGTCCTGCGGTGGTGGGTAGGAAGGAGGAACTGAGCGGGCAGAGTTGACACCTAGAGTAGATGGGAGATCAAAGGGAAAGGGTGTTAAGTTATATAACAAAGTGCTTCTCAAATTACCCAGTGACCACTCTGGGCAGATAACTCAAGGCAGACTGATTTAGAGTGTGTGAACTGGAATTACAAATCATCTAAGGAGATAATTCCTCTATTCAGCAGATTTTGGAATACCATAGCTATTACTGCAACCCCACACATTTCTACATCTAGTCAGGTATCAAAGAAATTTGGGGTGTTGCTATTATCTATTTTGCAGATGAGAAAACTGACATCTAAAAAGAAATGTCATATCCAAGGTCACATGGTAAGTTAGCGACAAAGCAAGGGTCAGAACCTACATTCTTTGACTTCTCAGTTCAGAGCTCTTTCCAAGAGACTAGAATCTCTTATGCAGGGCTTGGTCCTGCAAATAACCCAACAAACTCCATTTAACTCCAAAGGTCTTGGTTTTCTCCTTCTCTAAGTCCCCCCCCTGGAAGTTTTAAAAGAGCCTGGTTAAGAACTATTGACTTCAGGATAGGTTTCTGGGAGAAATTTTCTAAAACCATAAGGTAGTAAGGTTAGTGTTCTGTCCTGGGTTGAGAGTGATGAACCTGCATTTAATAGGGAATTGACATCAGTAGGTGAAAGAGAAAGTAAACAATAACAGAAAGTATAATTCATGGGGAGCAAGGAAGATGGAATACATGTATGTCTTTCAAACAGAATAGCTTAAATGACACTAACATTAAAACCTTCTCAACATTTGTAGGTAGGTTTGCAACCATCAAAGCAAAACCCACATTAATGGAGGACTCCAGGAACCTGGAGGCCTAAAGTGAAAGTTTAATCCTGATCTATATTCAGAGCAGAATACAATGAGACATACAGCATATGATTCAGACATGCCAGGAAGGCTTCTCTCTGCTGCTCCCAAATACCTTCCTCATCTGCTACTCAGGGTCTGGAATTCCAGCATTACAGTTACTTTGTTTGCCTTTGCTTGATGACTAAATCCCATTACCCTGGAAGTAGTATCATTTAAGCCATCATCAGCCATTGGCACTTCAGTGAGAAAGATCAGATTCTTTCTAAGAACTAGTTTCGCAAGGTGGTAAGTGTCAGAAGTTTGAGGGTACTGAATGCCAACAGGCAATACAGAGACATTAGGGAGTTTTGTGAGTACTAATTGGATTTTTTTTAAAAAAAAAGCTTGTATTTGAAATCATTACAGATTCACATGTAGTTTTTAGAAATAATAAAGATCCTGTGTACTCTTTACAGTTTTCCCAATGGTAACATTTTGCAAAACTATAGTACAATATCACAACTAGGATCTTGACATTGTAACAGGATACAGTCAAGATATACAGCATTTCCATCACCACAAGGATCTGTTGTTACACTTTTTATAACCACCATGTTTTCTGGGTATTTATCTAAAATAAAGGAAATGAGTACGTTGAAGTGATATTTGCACTCCTATATTTATCACAGCACTATTCACAATAACCAAGATATGGAATCAACCAAAGTATCTGTCAATGGATGAATGGATAAAGAGAATGTGGTCTATATACATGGTGGAATATTACTCAGCCACAGAAAGAATGAATTCCTGTCATTTTCTGCAACATGGATGGAACTGGAGCTCATAATGTTAAGTGAAATAAGCCAGGCACAGAAAGACAAATATCGAATGATCTCACTCATATGTAGGAGCTAAAAAAGTGGATTCCATGGAGGTAGGGAGTATATGATGGTTATTAGAGGCTGGGAAAGATGGTGTTAGGGAAATGAAGAGAGGTTGATTAATGGATACAAAACTACAGTTTGATGGATGGAATAAGTTCTAGTGCTCAGTAGCACAGTAGGGTGACAGTAGTTAACAATAATTTATTGCATATTTCAAAATAAATGAAACTGAAGATTTGAAATGTTCCCAACACAAAGAAATGATACATGTTTGAGGTGACACATATCCTAATTACCCTGATTTGATCATTAAACATTGTATGCATGTATCAAAATATCACATGTACTCAATAAATATGTACATATTAATATTACATATTAATAAAAATAAATTAAAAAATCAACTGGGCATATTTGGGTAGGTCTATTTCTGGGTTCTCTGGCATTGATCTAATATGTCCACCCTTCTGCCAAAATTACATTATCTTGCTTGCTGTAACTATATAATGAGTGTTGAAACTGGGTAGATGATTACTCATTTTTTATTCTTCTTTTTTGTTTTATTCTTCTTTTTGAGATAATTTTAGCTATTCTAGGGGATTCATTTGATTTTAGGTTGGCCCCAAAGCCTCTGGAGATGGAGTCTGTGCTCATAGCCATGAGGAACTCTATACTGGCCAAATGAATTAGGTTTATGGACCAGGAATTAGCATATAACTTTCACAAAGTTATATATCAATTCTTAAAACCAAGGCAGTGTGAAAGACAAAGGTCAAGTGAAAAGGCCTTTCTTGGAGCTAGATCTGGTATTCGATACTGTTATTTCAGCCAGGCTCCCCCTCCCCCAGAGCAGTAGACTGAGTTGATAATGTCCCAGTGTTACAGATGGGGTTGGGAGGGGACACTACAGTAGTTACCTATCTAATGACATCTGCATTGGAGACCTCTTAACAATGCCCCTCACTTCCTACGATGGGTCATTGAAAGAGTCAAGGAAGCCAGCTTTCATGCTTATCTGAAAGAACCTCTTCTTGCTCTTCCCATGTACATATTGTAACTAATAAATTCCTACACTTGAGAACCACTTCCACATGTATAGCACCCTTGAGTCTCAAAATATATCAGTTACCACAGCCCTGGACTAGGAGAGTTTTGAAGACCAAAAATAAAAATAAGAGAGGAGATCTGTAGTAATCCTGGGAGGTTTGAAACTAAATGAGGCCAGGCGCAGTGGCTCACATCTGTAATCCCAGAACTTTGGGAGGACGAGGTGGGTAGATCACCTGAGGTCAGGAGTTCGAGACTAGCCTAGCCAACATGGTGAAACCCTGTCTCTACTAAAAATACAAAAATTAGTCAGGCGTGGTGGTAGGCACCTGTAATCCCAGATACTTGGGAGGCTGAGGCAGGAGAATCACTTGAATCCAGGAGGCGGAGGCTGTAGTGAGCCAAGATCACATCATTGCACTCCAGCCTGGGCGATAAGAGTGAAATGCCATCTCAAAAAAAAAAAAAGAAAAGAAAAGAAAAGAAAAAAAAGAAAGAAACTAAATGAATTTCTTTGAAGACTTTAGAATTGCGGTTAAGGAAAGAAGCAAACTGTTCAAGTAAACTAGTATTTAGATACTGGGAGACAAGAGAGGGCCTAAAAGGAATAGCCTGGAGATGTGTAGGGTGGGGAAGGACTGTGACCAAAATGCTTGGCATGAGTTAGCAGGGCTATCTTCCGGTTAACCAACTCCTGGTTGCTTTGTGGATATTCCTTTGTTTGAAGTGTTCTCAGTGAAAAGACAAGTCAGTCTCAGATATGCTTGAGGAACCTGGGCTGGGATAAAGGAGTACCATAAAGGTCAGCATGGTGGATGTGATGGTTAATCGTGTCAACCTGATGGATTGAAGGATGCACAGTATTGTTGCTGCACGTATCTGTGAGGGTGCTGCCAAAGGAGATTAACATTTGAGTCAGTGGACTGGGGAGAGGCAGACCCACCCTCAATCTGGTTGGGCACCATTTAATCAGCTGCCAGCATGGCCAGAATAAAAAGCAGGCAGAAGAACGTGGAGATACTAGACTGGCTTAGCCTCCCAGGATATATCTTTCTCCCATGCTGGATGCTTCCTACCCTCAAACATCAGACTCCAAGTTTTTCAGCTTTGGGACTGGAACTGGCTTCCTTGCTCCTCAGCTTGCAGATGGCCTATTGTGGGACCTTGCGATTGTGTGAGTTAATACTCCTCTATGAACTCAGATAGATAGATAGATAGATAGATAGATAGATAGATAGATATCCTATTAGTTCTGTCCCTCTAGAGAACTCTGACTAATACAGTGAGGGAAGTAGAGGAAATCAGAGTGAGGAAGTTCAGGAGCTGAGAGCATCCCGGAGACAATGACAAGCTGTTAGGACAGTATCCCTTTGGCAGCCTGAAGACTCTTCAGGTGACTGGTGCTCTTTTCTACACACATCTCTGTCTGAGGAATTAGAGCAAAATCTTACAGTTCTGTTAATACAGGTCAGATCCTTACTGACATTAACTTCAGATTGCTTTCTAACACTATGTTATTATAGCAATCAAAAGGTTGGGGAGTTAATTTACAACCTTAAATTAACTCCCAACTTTTTGGTGGCTAATTAAGGCTGGCCTTAATTCCCTATATAAGGGGAATCATATTCCCATGATGAGGAAAAGAGACAATAAGGGTATCCCAAGAGCTAGAATAAGCAGTTGAAGGGGAGGCATGTCTAGGCAGCGGAGCTAGGTGCACTGCTTAACTGTAAACAAAATATTCACAGGCATTCAGCCTCAATTAAAAAGAGCTTTAGGCCAGGTGCAGGGGCTCACACCTGTAATTGCAGCACTTTGGGAGGCTGAGGCGGGAGGATCACAAGGTCAGGAGTTCGAGACCAGCCTGGCCAACATAGTAAAACCCCGTCTCTACTAAAAGTACAAAAAAAAAAAAAAATTAGCTATAGTGGTGGCAGGCACCTGTAATCCCAGCTAATTGCTTGAACCTGGAAGGCAGAGGTTGCAGTGAGCTGAGATCACGCCATTGCACTCCAGCACCGGTGACAGTGTGAGATTCTGTCTCAAAAAAAAAAAAAAAAAAAAGGGAGCTTCACATGGCTACTGGAAATTTCAGGAGACCTGAATCTGATCATTTTGGATAGTGACTCATTCAGTACCACAAAGCCCACTGAGAAAACAGAAGGAAAAGCCTGGGGAAAGTAAGGTCTCATTAAGATTGCCTACCCCTGGGGACAGTGAAAATGACTATCAGTAATAGAAGCAGCTGTCAGTTATTGAGGCAAGACAGAAAACTAAACTCTTCTTTCCAAGCATGGGGCATCATCAGGACCCTGAGATGGAGAGGAGAAAGCAGTGGACTCTGAGTAAAGCCAAATTAAGTTCAGAGTTACTTCACTCAAAGACCCTCAGCAACCTCATCTAACAAATGGAGTTAACAGTGACCGCCTTCTCAGGATTACCATAAAGATGAAATGAAAGAACTTATATAAAGTGGCTGATAATGAATAGGTATTCTAATAAGCAGAAGGTAGTTCCTTCCCTTTGTTTGGCTGAGCATCATAGTTTTGTTCTGGTTCATGAGAAAAGAGAAACTAAAACTTTACTTCAGATTTAAATTGACTTGCAAGGTATTTTTTCTTAAGTACTTTGGCTTGTGGTTACCAGAAAGAGAGAATATCTGAATCTTTTGTCTTGGTTCAGTTTGAGGTTCTTTATTGTGATTTGGGGCTCCTGATTCGGCACGTGTCCTTAGACCAGTGACAGAAAGCTGAACAATATCTTTATACTTATTAAATAGTCTCTGAATTATTAGTAAAGTTTCTCTTATTTTTAAATAAACAGAGGTTTGTTTTTTTGCTATACTCAATGAGCTATCTTTGGACACTCTGGACACAAGTACCCTATACCATTCACTCCTTAGCCTTAAGCATTTAAAACCATTTTCTACCTGTCATCAAGGACATCTAGGGACCTGAATACTCCTCCACCACCCCCAAGTAAACCTCAGCACAGAAATGAGCCTACGAACATGTAAGCATGTAGCTTATGATTCTACAGTCTTTCACAGAGAGTCAGTGGGGCTGAGGAGGTAAAGACAGCTTTACCTTTCTGCTTAGGGACTTTTCTCACAGTCATTGCAGCCTGCCTCTTCTGATTTTCAGAAATTTCAAAGCCTAAAAAAGAAAAATATATGATTTTTCAAATGACAAACACATACTCTTCTTGAGTGTATAAGTAATTAAAACTTTTCTGTAAGCAAGATTTGGTAAGACATATAAAAAAATCTTGAAATCCCCCCAAAAAAAAAAAAAAAGAAAAGTCATTCCTTTTAACCTAGTAATTCCTTTCTAGGAATTTAACTAAGGAAATCTGTCACAAACTTGAACAAAAACTTAGCTACAAAATTGCACATCACAGAATAGGGAGCCAAAAAAGAATTGTGAACATGGGCTAAGAGCCTGTTAAGTGGAGAATGGTTAAATAAAGCGTGGCTATAGTGAAAGAAATATTTTGTAACCAAAAGCAAAATTATAAAGAAAAGGACATAATGAGCCAAAAGATATAATTCAAACAGAAGACGTATACATAAATAATAAAAGTTTCAAAAGGAGGAAAAACATCAAATGGAAGACAGTAATAAAGAAGTAACAAAAAATTTGGCTAAGGGAAAAAATATATATACTTACTGTGGAAAGAATAAAAGGTCTTGTTAAGCCCAAGGCAGGATAAGCATGCATAGATGCACACCTAGATATTGACTAGTGGAATTCCCAAACTTCAGGATAAAAAAAATTTGACAAGCTTCACAACAGAAAGGACAGCTTACTTAACAAAAAAGAGTAAGTAAGTAACATCATAATATTACTTAATATTACTAGAATCCTCATCTGAAACACTGGAAGTAATAGCCTCCCTTTTTTTGGGAGGCAAGGTTTTTTTTTTTTTTTTTTTTTTTTTTTTTTGCTCTGTCACCCAGGCTGGAGTGCAGTGGCATGATCATAGCTCACTGCAGCCTTGACAGCCCAGCCTTAAGCAATCCTCTGACCTTAGCCTCCTGAGTATCTGGGACCACAGGCTCGTGCCACCGCATCTGGCTAATCGTTTTTTTAATTTTTTATTTTTTGTAGACATGGGGTCTCCCTGTGTTTACCAGGCTGGTCTTGAACTCCTGGGCCCAAGTGATCCTCCCACCTCAGTCTCCTAAAGTGTTAGGATTACAGGCATGAGCCACTGCACCCAGTGTTATAGTCTTCTGAATAAACCCTGGATCAAAAGGAAACCATTCCTGAAGTTATAAAATGTCTAAAAATAACTAAAAGAAAATTTTATTTATTTTTTTTACTGTACATTCTGGGGTACATGTGCAGATCATGCAGGTTGCATAGGTACACACATGGCAATGTGGTTTGCTGCCTCCATCCCCCCCGTCACTTACATCTGGCATTTCTCCTTATGTTATTCCTCCCCGACCTCCCCCGTCGCCCCTGCTGTCCCTCCCTTGCCCCCCACCAACAGACCCCAGTGTGTGATGCTCCCCCTCCCTGTGTCCGTGTGTTCTCATTGTTCAACACCTGCCTATGAGTGAGAACATGCAGTGTTTGATTTTCCATTCTTGTGTCAGTTTGCTGAGAACGATGGTTTCCAGATTCATCCATGTCCCTACAAAGGACACGAACTCATCATTTTTTTATGGCTGCATAGTATTCCATGGTGTATATGTGCCACATTTTCCTCGTTCAGTCTATCGTCGATGGGCATTTAGGTTGGTTCCAGGTCTTTGTTATTGTAAACAGTGCTGCTATGAATATACTTGTGCATGTGTTTTTATAATAGAATGATTTATAATTAACAGAGATATAGACAAATGGAACAAAACAGAGGCCTTGGAGGCAACGCCACACATCTACAACCATCTGATCTTTAACAAACCAGACGAAAACAAGCAATGGGGAAAGGATTCCCCTGTTTAATAAATGGTGTTGGTAAAACTGGCTAGCAGTGTGCAGAAAGCAGAAACTGAACCCTTTCCTAACACCTTACACTAAAAATAACTCCAGAAACATAAGACCTAACACCATAAAAATCCTAGAAGAAAACCTAGGCAAAACCATTCAGGACATAGGCATAGGCAAGGGCTTCATGACTAAAACACCAAAAGCATTGGCAACAAAAGCCAAAATAGACAAATGGGACCTAATTAAACTCCAGAGCTTCTGTACAGCAAAAGAAACAATCATTACAGTGAACCAGCAACCAACAGAATGAGAAAAAATTTTTGCAATCTACCCATCTGACAAAGGGCTAATATCCAGAATCTACAAAGAACTAAAACAGATTTACAAGAAAAAACAAACAAACCCATCCAAAAGTGGGCAAAGGATATGAACAGACACTTTTCAAAAGAAGACATATGAAAAAGTGCTCATCATCACTGGTCATTAGAGAAATGCAAATCAAAATCACATTGAGATACCACCTCACGCCAGTTAGAATGGCGATCATTAAAAAATCAGGAAATTTTATATTAAAAACTATGGGATACAGTTGAGACTTTACTCAAAAGAAAATATACTCTAAAATGATTTTATAATTTTGTAAAACTCAAACAAAGTATTCAACCAATGAAACAGGGGAAAGAATCTAAAATATTTTTTAAAACCTAAAAGAAAGTAGAAAAAATAAGTAAATAAAAGTGAAAATTAAGAAACAGAAACTGCAGAACGGATAAACAAACCAAAAACAAATTCTTCAAAAAGACCAAACGTAAATTAGTACAACCATTATAGAAAACAGTATGAAAGTTCCTAAAAAAATTAAACATAAAACTACTATATAATCCAGCAATGCCATTGCTGGTTATATATCCAAAAGAAAGGATATCAATCTACTGAAGAAATAACTGCACTCTCATGTTTAACACAGCATTATTTACAATAACCAAAATATGAAATCAACCTAAATGCCCATCAATGGATGAATGGATAAAGAAAATGTGGTATATATACATGATATTATATTATTCCGCCATAAAAAATGAAATCCTGTCATCTGCACAAACATGGATGGAACTGGAGGATATTATGTTAAGTGAAATAAGGTATTTTCCCTCCTTCATGGGAGCTGAAAAGTGGCTTTCATAAAGAGAGAAAGTCGAATGGTGATTATCAGTGGCTCAGAAAGAAAGGTTCAGGGCAATGGAAAAGGGCTGGTTAATAGGTACAAAAACACAGAAGGAATAAGATTTAGTTTTTGATAGTATAGTAGGAAAATTAGAGTTAACAGTAACTTGTTGTATATCTCAAAATAGCTTTAAAAAATTTAGAATATTCCCAACACAAAGGAAAGGTAAGTGTTTGAGGTGATGGATATCGCAATCACCCTCAGTTGATCATTACACATTGTATACAGGTACCAAAATACCACACATACCTTAAAAATATGTATAATGATTATATATACATAAAAAAAGATCAATGCTCCCTGATAAGCCTGATTAAAAGATTAAAGTGAGAAAATAAAAATATATGAAATATTATGAATGAAAAAGAAGAGAGATAACCACAATTAGGGACGACATTATAATAATTAGAATATGTTATGTGCAGATATATAGCACTAAATTAAAAATCCAGAGGAAATGAAGAATTTCCCAGAAAAAATAGACATTATCAAAAGTAATATACAAAGAGGAGAAAACGTATAGAATCTGAAGAAAACGCTACCATTTTCCTGAAGCATAGAGAACAAGACTTTGATAAAAGGAGAGAAGTGCCTTGTTCTATATATATATATATATTTTATTGTGTTTTAGGTTTTGGGGTACATGTGAAGAACATGCAAGACTGTTGCATAGGTACATACATGGCAATGTGGTTTGCTGCCTTCCTCCCCCATCACCTATATCTGGCATTTCTCCTCATGTTATCCATCCCCAACTCCCCCACCCCACACTGTCCCTCCCCTAGTCTCCCACCACAGACCCCAGTGTGTGATGCTCCCCCTCCTTGTGTCCATGTGTTCTCATTGTTCAACACCCGCCTATGAGTGAGAACATGTGGTGTTTGATTTTCTGTTCTTGTGTCAGTTTGCTGAGAATGATGGTTTCCAGCTTCATCCATGTCTCTACAAAGGACACGAACTCATCCTTTTTTAGGCTGCATAGTATTCCATGGTGTATATGTGCCACGTTTTCCCTGTCCAGTCTATCATCGATGGGCATTTGGGTTGGTTCCAAGTCTTTGCTATTGTAGACAGTGCCACAATGAACATTCATGTGCATTTGGGCCTTGTTCTAAATGTGAAACTTAATAACAATGTCAAGCCTTTACATATTAACAAATTTAATATAATGCCAATCAGAATCCAAATGGGCCTTTTACGGCAGTTTTTATGCCAGTGTTTTTAAATCTATAATAAATAAATTTGATATTCATATCAAAGAATAAACATCTGAGAACTGCTAAGAAACGATGATAAAAGAAGAATGAATGAGAATTGATGTTACCAGGCATGAAAACTTTCTCAAAATCTTCTGTAATTAAAACAGTATAGTCTTGATACAAGAAGTGAGAAACAGAAGAGTGGAAGAGAACAGAAAGTTTAAAGACACATCTAAGTATATATGCAGAGTTACTATATATGAAAAATGGCATTTAAACTGTGCAGAAAATAAATGATTTCTTTAATAAACGATGCAGATGCAACTGGCTATCCACCTGGAAGAAAAAATGAGACCTCTTCCTCACATCATATGAAAATGTAAATTCCAGATGGATTATAGTTCTAAAAATAAACCAGAAATATTTTAAATTAGGAAATTATATAGTTTTGATGGGGGAGATATTAAACAAGATGAACCTTGGGGCCAAAAAAGGAATAATAGATTCATTTTTTCAAAGTAAAAAATAGAAATACCATTTGACCCAGCAATCCCATTACTGAGTATATACCCAAAGGATTATAAAACATTCAGTTATAAAAACACAGGTACATGTATGTTTACTGCAGCACTTTTTACAATAGTAAAGACTTGGAACCAACCCAGATGTCCATCAATGATAGACTGGATAAAGAAAATGTGACACATATACACCATGGAATACTATGCAGCCATTAAACAGGATGAGTTCATATCCTTCCCAGGGACATAGATGAAGCTGGAAACCATCATTCTCAGCAAACTGACACAAGAACAGAAAACCAAACACTGCCATGTTCTCACTCACAAGTGGGAGTTGAACAGTGAGAACACATGGACACATAGGGAACATCACACACTGGGGTCTGTTGGGGGGGTAGGGGGCTAGGGGATGGATAGTGGGGTATGGGGAAGTTAGGGAGGGATAACATTGGGAGAAATGCCTGATGTAGGTGATGGGGGGATGGAGGCAGCAAACCAGCATGGCATGCCTGTACCTATGCAACAATCCTGCAAGTGCTGCACATGTACTCCAGAACTTAAAGTATAATAATAATAATAACAATAATAATAATATAAGAATCCAGGAGTAGCCAGACCAAAAAAAAAAAAAGAAAGAAAGAAAAAGAAAATTAAATATATATAGAAGTAGGCAACATAAACAAACTCAACAGACTAAAAACAGACTGGTGAAAATGTGAAATTTGTGACTGACATAGTGTCACATCCCCCAATATAGAGTCCTTCCAAATTTATTTTAAAAGAATGACAAAAGCTAAAAATGAGTAAAGGGTATAAGGCAATTCACAAAAAGAAATGAAAATAGCTACTAGGCATATGAAAGAAAAAGTTCCAACATTTTTTCTTCTACAAGTTTTCAGAATTTACTATGTAAGTATGTATTAAAACTGTTCACATCCTAATATTCAGTCATTCCACTTTAGGGTATCTATCCTGCACGAATAAAAGCACCAATAAGTGACAATGAGACATGTACATGGGTATTTGTTACAGCAATATCTGTAGTGGGAAATAAAGGTCAACAGAAAATGAATGTCTAGCAAAAAAAGAACAGTCAGCCCTCTGTGTCCATGGGTTCCACATCTGGATTCAATCAACTGTGGATTAAAAATATGCAGAAAAAAAGTGGCTGGTTGCTTCTTTACTGAACACATATGGACTTTTTTTCTTGTATTCCCTAAGCAATACAGTATAACAATCATTTACATAGCATTTACATTGTGCTAGGTATTATAAATAATATAGAGATGATTTAAAGTATATAGAGGATGTACATAGGTTATAAGTAAATACTATATCATTTTATATAAGGGATTTGTGTATCCATGGATTTTGATATCCATGGGAGACCTAAGCCAGTCTCCTGTGGATACCAAGGGATGACTATGGTTACTACATAATATTAATATTATGGAATGTTATACAGCTGTTTATAAGAAAAGTGTGATAAATTTGTTGATGTGCCCATTTAACTAGACTATACTTCTCACTATTATAGGTGTTGCCATGAGGGTATTTTACAGATGTAATCAAAGCCCCTGATATGGTTTGGCTATGTCCCCACCCAAATCTCATTTCAAATTGTAATCCCCATGTGTTTGGGGGAGGGGCCTGGTGGGAGGTGATTGGATCATGGGGGTGAATTTCTCCCATGCTGTTCTCATGATAGTATTTCTAGCGAGATACTGACGGTTTAAAAGTATGGGGCACTTCCCCCCCTCGCTATCTCACACTCTCCTGCCACTATGAGAAGATGCTTGTTTCCCCTTCACCTTCTGCTATGATTTTAAGATTCCTGTGAGTCAATTAAACCTCTTTTCTTCATACATTACCCAGTCTCAGGTAGTCATTTACAGCAGTGTGGAAATGGACTAATACAAATCAGCTGACTTTATATAAGGCAGAGTATCATAGATAATCTGGGTTGACAAGACTGAATCTGTTGTAAGACCTTAAAAGTAGACCTGAGCTCTCCCAGAGAAGAGGAGAAATTCTACCTTTGCACCATGGCTTTGGCCCATGTCTGTGCCATTTCATCCTTCTCATGATCTTCTCTTCCTGACTGCCTGTAGATGACAGCTTTGGCCTATGTCCATGGGTTTGAACCTGCCTATGATACTCCGTTTCTAACTGCCTGCTCTATGGAATTCTGAGTCACTTAGCCAACATTCACAATCACATAAACCAATTCCTTGTAATAAAATTTTAAGTAGTGGTAGTAATATATCTCCTACTGGTTATGCCTCTTTGGTTGAATGCTAACTGATACAAGGGGTTATAGTTAGATTCTATATTATTTATCTGGGGAGTTACTTATGATAAATTAAGTTAAAAAGGCAACCTACAAGGTAATATATGCATTATGATTTTTGTAAATAAAAAAGTATTATGTTTGTATATGTTTATGTGGGCATGAGATAAGTATGGAGAGAGGCATACTGAACTGTTAACACTGGTTATTTCATTCAGTACGTAAGTGACAGAGAAGGGGAAAAGAATGCTAAATTTTCTTCATATATTTCCATATTTGTTTAAATGGTTATAATGGTCATAAATTTTATAATTAAAAAGTAAAAATTAAAAAAAAATAAGCTATGATAAAACCATATGACCCTCATAAAATAATGATTAAAAATATGAAATTTGATAGAAATGCTAATGATATAATAATGAGTGAAAATGAGGAGACAAAATTATATCTACCATAGAGAGGCAGGTATGGGGATAGAAAAAAAAAGATTGAGTCACCTTGGCTTTTCTAACTAGACACATTAAAAGAAGGCTGGAAATAAATATCAAAATGTTTATGAAAGTCATTACTGAGTATGTTCGTGTGTGATTTTTACTTTTTTCTTATATTTTCTTGCTTGTTTTGTCCCCAAATTTCCTGCAATAGAAGTGATTTGTTGTTATTATCAACAACAACAAAAAAATCCCTCAATGTTTTCAAAGATGAACATATGCCTGTTCATAAAGTAATCTCTAGAAGCTTTTCTATTAGAAGCAGATAAAGTCACAGGGTTATTAGGGCACTGTGTGGGAGACATAGTGTTAGAGCCAATGGGAATGGCAGGGGCCGTCTAATTTATTTAGGGTCTAAACACTAAGACCATTCTTTTAATAGCTCTAACAGCCGAGGCAGGGTCAGTGGCTGCTGATGCTTGCCTTTGAGAGAAGTAGCCAGCAACATTTATAAACCACTCCACATTATGTCCCAGTGCAGTGTCCATATGCTAAAAGCAATCTGATTCCAATGAGACTCAAAGTGAGTTATTAATGTACACTCTACCCAAGTTCTGAGGAGAAGACTGGAATTAGATTTGTCTTTCTGACCATCCTTCCTTATCTCTGGAAAACTTTAATCCCCAACATGGAAAGATAAGAGAACCTTTTCGCATCAGGATTCAATGAGTAGGCTCATTTTTCTAGAGAAAATTTCCACCAACTTGAGCATATAGGCGTTTTAAAGTACAATTTCATTCCCATAAGCAATGGGGCAAACACAGAAACTGTATGTCTTCTCAGGGAATTAACAAGCCTGGTTGCTTGGTATTTTTTATGACAGGAAGGCAGGACCATGAGCAAGAGGCCAAACAGTACTTTATAAGCCACGAAGTTATAACCAATGGTGTCTAAATCCCACAATTGGGAAGCAGCATGAAAAATATACCTACTATCTATATCCCCCTCTGGAAAAGAGAAACAACCTATTGTAAGGCAAAAAGTATGTTTAGGTATGATTCAAAATCATACAAATGGTCATGGCTTTAGGTCCTGCTATATTTTCTATAATTTACTTTAAAATACTTCCACACAAAGTGTGACATGTATGTGCATATTATATTAACCTACAGTCTAGGGGAATTTAGTTAACATCTGCAGTATCCTAATCAAAAGTACAAACTATATACCTAATGACAGAGAGCTGAGGCTTTATGAAGATTACAGAACAGGTTGTATAACTGATTTTTGTTTATTTGCTAATAAGTGTTTGTATATTTGGGAGAATCAAGCCTGAGGCTGGCTTTCAGTGTGATATTCTTAGCTGGTAGGGGAGGACAACCTATAGTTTCCACCTACCACTGACTAATGGAAGCTGTTGGTACTTACCAAAAACAATCTAATAATAAGGAACCACCAAAGTAGCTTAAGTCAGTTTGCAACAGAAATCTTCCCTCTGACTCCAGGAAAATGGAAACCAATTCAAACCTCCTATGTTCTTCATAGCCATATCTTCTTTCTACTCTCAGGTCACTTACCGATTTTTTCATCTTCCTGTACCATTTTCCTCTCTTCTCTGAAAGCCCTGAGCCAGCGTATTTTTTCCTCCAGCTTCTTGGCAAAGAACAGATGTATCTCCTCAGTCTCCTTGTTGTGAAGCTTGAAGGCATTCTTCATGCTGACATTAAAGTCATCATCTCTGCCATCCTCAATGTCAACCACCTCATATTTATCCATGTCAATACGGCCTTTGTAGTACAGGATATCTCTCCGGATTAGGTCCTAGATGGGAAGGTAGAGGTTTCTTGAAGGTATGTGCAGGGTGGGTTCCAGAAGAGTTGGCACATGGGCACAGGAAAATGCTAACACTGTTACTGTTTTGAAGTACCAATGGGGGTTGGTTTGTTATAAATTACGTCAGGTTATTTTAGCAGTCTGACACTGGCAGGTTGGTTAAACAAATGCCCCAAGAAAAAGCCTCTGTCTCACCTCCAAAGATCATTTAAGATGCCAGAATCAATCCTTGGACGTGTGTGCAAGACTGCTGATGGGAGGTAGGAATCAGTAAGCCACACAAACATGGCTAGCAAGGGCTTCTCCTTTTCTAAAATGTCAGCAAGCCCAGCAGAGGTATGAAATGAGCTGGCTGGTTGCCTGGGATGTGTTCAAATATCCATGCAGGCCAGTGAGACCTGAACATCAGAGGGGGACTGAGTGGTAAGAGCAGATAGGAGACCACAGACTGCTGGCAAAGAAGGATTACCTAGGGAGGGTCTAACACTTAGGACTCTCGGGATTTTTAGAAAAGGCCCAGTCTGGCAGAAGAAATGGAGATAAAACTAGATAAAGAAGTTCACCTATGAACACAGATGAATGTCACAAATCTTATGGTGTGAGAAAAACAAGTTGTATATGGATACAAACAGTATGCTGTCTATTTGTTATTGTTTTCTTGCTCTCATATATACAAAATTGGATCCATCCTAACTCGAGTCCATGAGACACTCATCATTAGCCCATGTGTGGCATTTTTATTTCTCTATTTATTCATTTACTTACTTATTTTAATAATATAAAGTACTGGTAAATCTGCCACCAATCCCAAAGTTATGACTCCAAGGCATCCTCCATCCTAAGTCCTATGCTCATAATTTCCATGGTTTCCCTTCTATATAGTTTTATCTCATCTGAGCTATTCCCTTACAAAACAATGCCACATAATGTTTAAAGATACTTATGCATGTAGAAAATTATAAAGAAATATGTGACAATGATATATGTCAAATTCCAGACAGTACAGGGCAGAAAATGGGGAGGGGAAAGAGAGGAACAGGAAGAAAAGCAGAAGAGAGGGTGGGGAAGGAAAACTATTTGTAATGAATTATTTCTTAAGTTGGATAGCAAGCACGGGTGTTCATTATATTATTTTTACATATTTCTGAATGTCAAATATTTCATAAGTTAAAAAAGAAAACAGAGGGATGGATGAAATGACATACAGGCCTATGGAATGTCAGATCTTATAAATCTCTTGGAGTGGCCTTTAAGCCCCTCCTCCTCTTGGTAGCATCAGCCTCTCTGAGAACACATCCACTGCTGGCGCATGTAGTACGGCTGAGTCAGGCTGAGGAACGCCCCTATAAGCCCTGCCCTGACAGATGTTTTCAGGCCAACTCTCCCTCCTCTCTGTTTTATTTGCTCTTTCAGCCAGCTGGACAGAGTCAGAAATGCTCATTAATTTTTTATTAGCATTATACAGTTCAATTAAAACATTCTCATTCTACCGAATTGCCTAACATGACTACTTCTCAGCTGTGGGCTCCCTATGAAGAATCTTCTTTTGAGTACCCACATTCCCAATCCTAAATCTTCACACTGTGCAGTACACTGATGAGATTTTCAGACGAGCTGAGAAAGGCTACCTTGCAGGATTCCCAGCACAGCTCTGTCAACCTCAAAGACCCAGGCAGTAAAATACAGATGTTGTTGAATTGCTTTTCAAAAAGTAACAATCATGTTGCTTTCTTCCCCTCCAATAATGATTGTTCATGTAAATAAGCAAAGAATATAGATGGATTCTGATCTATTGGGTGTCCCCAGGATCAAGTTCACAGGAGAGGAAGAGTTCAGCTGTAGATAGAGGGCCAATGTTGCCCAAAGCCTATTTCAGAACCTGGGTTCCTTTTACCATGTTCGGTGTGCATAAGCTCAATCCTGGTCAAAAGGATAGAGTGGTTCCCATGCACTGACTTGCACAATTCTCAGGAATGCTTTTGTGAGACACATGTATAAAAAGTGGGCCCTATCAGGCTAATCTAAGTACAAAAGCAGGACATGTTAGGCAAAATGTATGAATGCAATTTTTTTTTTTTTTTTTTTTTGAGACGGAGTTTCGCTCTTGTTGCCCAGGCTGGAGTGCAATGGCACGATCTCGGCTCACCGCAACCTCTGCCTCCTGGGTTCAAGAAATTCTCCTGCCTCAGCCTCCTGAGTTGCTGGAATTACAGGCGCATGCCACCATGCCCAGCTAATTTTTTGTATTTTTAGTAGAGGCGGGGGTTTCCCCATGTTGACCAGGATGGTCTCAATTTCTTGTCCTCGTGATCCACCCGCCTCAGCCTCCCAAAGTGCTGGGATTACAGGCGTGAGCCACCACGCCCGGCTGAATGCAATTTATCTTGATCTCAGAAAGGTTTGAATTCTGCCTTACCGTACATAATACAATACACACAAACCTGGAAAGCCAGATCTAAACCACACATTCTCACTGGACCACATTGCCTAAAACAGGCAGCCTCAACTTCCTTGTTGCTAACTTTAGTCCGCAGCCTCCTTCCGCTCCGCCCCCATTCTGAGTTGGTGTGTCATAGTCATTGAGAGCTTTTAACACCTTTGCTAGTTCCCAAAAATAGAAAGAATATGCATGATCTTGAAACTACATTAAAAGCATCAATTAAACCTCCTATTGTTTCTTTAGATATTTAAGGATGACAAGGAGCTAGAGAAGTTTCTGCTTCTGTGGTCGGGAAACAGGGCTAGAGAGATGTGTTACTAAAATTACCCCTTGCCTGTTCTCTCTGGTCCTCCAGAGGGTTGAAAGTGAGTTTTAGGCACTAGATTAGTCATAAGCCAAATGTAGAGATGTGATAGGAATAATTTAAGAATGACCTACTAGTTCAGGAAGTCCAATCAGAAAGATGTAACTAAGGCCATAAGCAGCATGGAACAAAAGAAAGAGCATGATATAGTCTGAAGCCCTGAGTTTGATGCCTTGCTGCTTAACCTACAAGCTGTATGGTTATGGGCAAGCCAGTTAACCTCTCTGGGCCCCAATTTTCTGAACTAAGAAATGAAGACAGTTATCCTTACTCTGTAAAACAGTTATAAAGCTCTAATATAAACACGTCATTTTTAGGACATGAGGCCAGACTTGTCCATCAAATACAGCCCTGAACTTTCTTGCTCCTGAGCCAGTGTTTCACAATCCTTTAAAATCTCTTTTGATAAATGTAAAAGAAAAAAAAAAAACAATCTCACTACCTCTGTTAGCTCATTTAAACTTTCCAAATAATTTAAATATTGTGAGTAAAAATAAGTCAAAGCAAGGGTAACTCTGAATATTTTTTCAATTCACATAGCTACTCCACTGTCCCTGGAAATTCTATATACCCTTTCAGGACAGAGTGGTAATTGCCAAATGGTATTTGCCACCCACTCACTAAAATAACAGATATATACTTGGTTTCACACTAATATCTGCTCTCTGGCCCAACCATGCCTCCTATTCCAATTCTATCCTTCATGGTCAAATTCACACATTCTTCTTCCTCAAAGAAACTTTCCATGACTACAACTGCTAGCTCAAGCTGATGTGGCTCCCTTCTCCAACTTCTAACACCAATTGTGAAGATCCTGACATACTACACACTTGACACCTAGCTACCATGAGGCTCACAGCTTTTAGTTTTGCCTGCCCATTTAGGCTGTGGGTAGCACTCTATCTTCTTTGGTCTTGCTTCACTGAGAGGTTTTCCAGAGAAGAGCAGCTGACAAAGCCCCAGAGTTTCCTCTGGTTGTCCTCTGCACATAGCAAGGGGACAAAGCCCTCTCAAACCCTGGTTGCCTGTGGTCCTGTTGGAACCAGGCTGCCCATATGCCACTTGTTAATGGTAGTCTGAGTGCCTTCACAGGGACATGGTGAGCAGGTGCTCAAAACAGATGCTATTCAGATCATCACGACGTTCCTGCCTAATGAAGTTTATCATTTCCAATAAAATGCCAGCCTTTCTCCTCTTCCTTTGTGCTCATCTGATTTGGGAGACAATAAGGGAGCTAGCTCCTCCCCAGGAAGATCCTGGCAGCCTGCAGACAGACACTCAGGCAGTGGCTCTAGTCTGTGGCTCCAGCAAGGAGTCTACTCTGTCCCTGATGTTACATAATTGAATAGCTGGGAGCTATTTCAATTTGGTCTCATTGGGTATGCCTGGGGGAGGTTTAGTAAGACACTGCAGGATATCCTGTACAAATGACAGATGCTACAATCTGGGGAATGTAACTGTTTAGGATTGTAGCCTGCTTCACTTGTTTGTCAGTAAGGTCCTCCCTGCCCCTTTAGAGTTACTCTTCCCTAGCATTTTCTCTCCAGATCCTGGGGAAGGTACATGGGGCTTGGACTGAGTTTATTTTGCTCACTACTATATTCCAGCATTCTAGAATGCATGCTTAATATTACAATAAAATAACAACAATAATAGCAACAGTGACCCCTTAAATAGCATATATTATGTGCCAGATACTGTCCTAAATGCTTTGCATTTATTAACTTAAATAATCCTCCAATGTAGGTACTGTTATAACCCCATTTGATGAGGAACTATAGACAGAGAGCAGCTAAGAAGCTTTCCCAGGAATAAAATGCTTATACACTGCTGGTGGGAATGTAAATTAGTGCAGCCATGGTA
The DNA here is from genome assembly GCA_036589455.1 of Ateles fusciceps. NCBI lineage: Eukaryota > Metazoa > Chordata > Mammalia > Primates > Atelidae > Ateles > Ateles fusciceps. The sequence goes on along the minus strand of JAZHEH010002985.1, from coordinate 276,277 downwards.
GAAAGAAGTTTGGATATTTCTCAAAGAACTTAAAAAAGAACTACCATTTGACCCAGCAATCACATTACTGGATATACACCCCAAAGGAATATAACTGTTGTACCACAAAGACACATGAATGTGTATGTTCACTGCAGCACTTTTCACAATAGCAAATACATGGAGTCAGCCTAGATGATGATTAATGATAGAATGGATAAAGAAAATGTGGTACATATACACATGGAATAACACAAAGCCATGAAAATAGATGAAATCATGCCTTTTGCAGCAACATGGATGGAACTGGAGGCCATTATTCTTAAGCTAATTAACACAGGAACAGAAAACCAAATACCACATGTTCTCACTTACAAGAGGGAGCTAAATATTGAGTACGCAGGAACACAAAGAAGGAAACAACAGACACTGGAGCTTGCTTGAGGTTGGAAGGTGGGGAGGAGGGTGGGAATAAAATAACTACCTATTTGTACGATGCTCATTACCTGCATGATGATATCATTTGTGTACCAAAACCCAGCAACATACAATTTACCCATGTAACAAATTTGTATATGTACCCTCTAAAGATAAAATAAAATTGGAAGGAAAAAAAATTTTCCCAGGAATAAAGGCTACTAAATGGTAGAGCTTGGCTTTAAGTTCGGGTTGTCCAGCTCCAAAATCTCTGCTTTGGTTTAACCAGTGTGCTATATTGCCTCCAAATAAAAAAAGTACTGAATGAATTATTAGGAACACTGCATCTATAGTAATAGTATTAATAACTAACATTTACTAAGTACTTACTATGTGCCAGACACTACACCTGAATTGTCTCATTTAACCCTCAAAACCTCCCTTCCTTGTAGATACACTGCCATTCCCATTTTGTAAACAAGGGCATAATTATAAGCACAGAAAGTTTGGCCAAGGCCATATAGCTCTTGGGAGAAAGGAAATTGCCCTCTAGTCTGGCCCTAGCACCCATGTTCTTAACCCTATACTCCACTGCTCCCCTACTACCTCAGGTGGTTCTCTCCCTAAGTCTACTAAGATGACTTCTATTATCAGCTTGATTTGATATTGAGGAACATAAGGATAAAGTTAAAGAACTAGCCCAAGGGTAGACAAGTTAGTAAGAGACACAGCAGAGACAAGTACCCAGGAGTTCTGGTTTCAAATCCCCTTCTTTCTGCTCCAGCACCATCTGTGCTGCTATTGTTGTATTTATAAGTTGTCCCAAATAGCTTATCCTCCAAGTCTGCCCCTTCAGTTCAAGAAAAAATTGTTCAAATGCAGAACACTTCCCTGAATAGAAGAAGTCTTCCGCCCAACACCATTACATGCTGTTTAGTTTTGATCCCCTTGAACACAGTGAAAACCACAAGAATAAGAACAGTTATGACACAAGTTATGACAACAGAATATGTCCAGACTGGCACAAAGACAGAGGGTGCAGGAAAAGGGGATCTACTCCTTTCCACAGTAAATAGTCAAAGAGAAAAAAATCCCCCAAAAGCATCAAAATAATTTCCCAAATGATTATATCAGGAAGAAAATAATAAAACACATGCAAAACTAAAATAACAAGGCAATAAAATACAGAGGAGCAGAGACAGTATAAATAAGATGAAGCAAGAGAGTCTTATATGCATTTTTTGAAAGAAAAGTTACAAGAGTGGTGACAGCAAAAATCAAAGAAGGGGTCACATAATTAGAAGCCACTGGTGACTTTCCCACATACTATAATTGCCATTTTAAAGGTACCTTCGCACACACATATGTGCTCTCTTGCTCTCCCTTTCTCTCTCTCTCTATAAACAAGCTACAAGCTGCATAAGTTGTTTAAGCTGTTCTGAGTGGATCAGTCAATCCCAATTCCCAATGTACAAAACAGGCACATTTTTGCGTAAGTGACTGTAAATTAAGGGAACTTTAAGAATTAGATGAGTAGTGGCTAGGTCACATGATCTTGGAGCAAGATCAGAAGAGATCAGTGTTTCAAATGTTTACTATCTTTGGCACACAATCATCTAGCCCATATTTGGGTACATCTAGTGATGGGGATCTCACTACTTTATAAGGCTATTTGTTGGAGGTTGGGTAAGATGAGATTAATGAGTACCTACTAGGTGCCAGACACCCTATCAGGCATTTTATATGCATTGATTCCATTTAATCTTCACGATAATCCTGTAGAGTAGTTATCACCACCATTTATAATTGATATAATGGAGGTACAAGAAGCAAAAAGTCACTTCCTTGAAATCATATGGTTAGTGAGTGCTGGAACCAGGATTTGAGCCCAGAATTGTCTGACTACAAACTTTATGCTTTATCCATCACTCCGTATGACTCCCTTCTGCAAGGAAACCATGGGAAAATCTGAAATGTAGGAGGATACTCTCTGTACTGTGCAATCCTCCCATCAACTAAGTAAGTTACTGGCAAAATAGAAACTGAGTTTTATGGGATATGACTTGTTCTTGGAAAGCCAATGATGACCCCTGTGGCTACTATATCTCTTTCTAAATGTTCACAGGCTGTTTAATAATCAAGTACAGAGTTTTGACAAGCTCAATGGTAATAATGACGTAAATATTACCAATATGGAATCTGGAGCCAGCTTATCTGGATTTAATTCCTGGCTCTATCATTTATTAGCTATTTCACCTTGGGAAAATTATATAACTTATCTAGGTCTCACTTTACATATCCTTAACATGGAAATAATAATAGTACCTACCTCATAGGTTTGTTGTGAGGATTAAATTAGTAAGTATAAAGTTCTTAGAACAGAATCATAGAAGTACTCAATAATTGCTAGTTCATTAATATTTTATTGTCAATCTCTACTTTCCAGAATACATTATTTTCTGTTTCGAACACTGGTACATTTTCCTATCTATAGTCTTCTCACGGATCTCCTAGGACCCACAATTCTGTCAAGATAACCTACGGCAATTCCACTGGGGACGTCTTAGAATTATTTCAGTGTCCTGGGATGTATATATTTTTAAATTACATCATACTTAAGTTCCGTTAGACTAGAATCACTATGAAAGTAGAGCTGGGTGGCACAGAAGAGGGGCTCAATAAATACCTACAGCATGAAAGAATTCAGAGCAGTAAAGCACTCTCTTACAACCTCAGATCCTTTGGGCTTCAATTCCCTTTGAATCAAGTTTATGCTTTCTTTTCCTTGATAGAGAAGGAATTTATATTCCTGTTATCAGTAAACCATCTGCCTCAAACAGAGGGTTGTCAGACTATGACTTCTTTTTCTTCTTTATTTGAACATATCTTTTAAAATAATTAAAAACAGCATTTTTAAAAACTTTTGACTCATTCTAGAACTCATGAAACTATTTTGTCACTCCCATTAAATATTATATGTAATATTATATTACATATTATCATATGTAAAATAATTTATATATAATATATAATAAATATTTTAATAATTATTTTTATATAACATATTTATATTATATTATTATTACATATTATATGTAAAATATTATATATTATTTAGCCACTTGCTAGGGGTGTTTGTTTCCTCCCTTTTAAATATGAGCTCATCAGATCTTAATGTGGCCATATTTGATTATTTAGCATCCTTACCTCCTTTATTCCTGGTAAAAAGGATTACTGAAATTTTGGGTATCCATTTAAATTGTGTGCCTGAAGTGAGTGAGGTGACAGCCTCACTTACCTTGGCCCAATCCAGGCAACCCCTTCCTTTCCTCCATGGATTCTCTTTGTCAAAGGAATTTTCACCTCCAAAAGCCTAGTCCATTCCTCCCAGCTCCATCACAAGAAGAGAGTCTTTTGCAGTAATGGCAAAAGGTCCCTAAAACAACCCAGCAGACAAAATACCTTATATTTCTGCATACCTTCTTCTGGCCCCATGATCATTTTTCCAAAGTTTATCCCTACTTGCTGAATGGAAAGGCTTATTGTAGATACCAAATGGAAATCTTCAAAACAAACATCAGGTAAGTTTTAATGGCCTTTGAACAATTAGGTTGTAACTGCTTGTGTTTGTGAGAAGCCAGTGTCAAGAACACCCACGTATATGGAGTTAGTAGCCTTTATAATCCAGACTCTGGGTTGGCTGTGCCTTTGGAAGAAAGCTTATGGTTCTTGCTAAAACAAGAAAGCTCCCTTCTGTGGGAGGCTATGACTGCTTCAAGGTTTCTCGTTTTCACCATCCCTGTTGTATGCTTCCCCGACCCTGCCAGGTTGGCTGGTTTGAGTCCCCAGCCCTGACTTGACTTCTAGTTTCTTCCTAATCATTGGCTCCCACTATCTGGCTTAGACTTGCGTCATTAATCCATCTTGGTCTTCCACTGTCCACTGGGTTCTGAGTTAAACACATTGTTTATCTTGTCTTCCCCTTTATTCCTAGTTTCTGACTCACTGTTTTGTGTTCTGGATCCTGGTCTATCTCTTATTGCCACTGCTTTCTAGAGACGAGTTTCACATTTTAGTTAAAGTAACCCCAGCCTTGGCTAACAGATGCCAAAATTAACAGGGTCTGGGGGGTGCAGAACCATAAAATATGCCAGGTTCCTATTTGTTTGTTGTCTCTATGACTACTTGTTCTGAGTGTAAACACCTTCGTGGGAAGAATAGGTACATTACTGTTGGTGACATGGCTAATATGCTGCGAACTTCCATGGCTGCCTAAATTAACCCTAAAAAATCCTACCTCCTAGTTTTATGAAAGTCCTAGAGAAGAGTTGGGGAAGCTAAAAAGAAGCATTCGTGTTTGGTTGGGTTTCAGATTAATGAAAGTTCTCCCTTTCAGGGTCAGCTCCATTCTGAGGTAGTTATTATCCCCATTAACTGACTGGCTATTGGTTCCAGAGTTGACATTCAGAGCTTATCATCAAATATGGAGGCAGTCTGAACCTCAGAGCTCAGCATTGTTCCCCCTCATGCCACTGTCAAAAGCAAATGGATAAAGATTCAATACAAGATATGGCACATACAGTCACACACAGAGGACAGAGAGCTTAAAACAACTGTGTGGTTCATGTCCAGCCAAGAAAAATATAACAGTATTTACCCTGGTGTTTCGTGACTCAAGCACTCCTCTTCAGAGGCATTCACTACTGGATGAAGTAGAGGACAAAGGGACTGAATGATGGCAAAAGAGCCAAGGGTAGGATGGTGAATTTGCAAAGTAACTCTAAGCATTCTGGTTTCCTTCTCCTTTTTCACTTTCCCTGGTCCCCCAATTCTTCCCAGTCAGTCCTTGGAGCCAAAACTGGTCTGAACTCTCTACTCTGAGTGAGGAAGTAGGAGGAAGAGTATCTTATAAGGAGGAGTGACACTTAGAACATATGCTACCCTTCTCAGCCTCACCAAGGAGAAGACTACAAGAAACCAACATCCACAGTTATCCAGCAGTCAGTGACTAGAGTAAGGCCTCTCCTCAAATGGATTACAAAGAAGGAAGAATGGAGAAGAGCATGGTTGGGGGTTGTGGGAACCAGTACACCTTATATAGGAAACAGGTAGAGGCATGGGAAAAATTCCTATATCACAAAGGTACCTACCTGTCAGGGCAAAAGTAGGTGGCTCCTTGTTGGTTCCCAGGGCAGAGAGGGGCCATATGGCCAGAGCCATTAGAGTGGAAATGAGAGAAAGTGCTCAGGGAAACTACTATTTACCAACTAAGATAGACATATTTCAATATTTTTAACAAATGGTGCAGACCAGCAGCTCTGGGTGGAAGAAAGTGAGAAGGAACACCACAGGGTCATGAGGGCAAAGGGTAAAAAAAAAAATACCAAGATAAAATGTACCAACTTCAGAGTTTTTCACTGCCCATAAGCCAACCCTGCCTGTGACATTAGTGCCACATTAGTGTTCCCGATACAGAATTGCTGCCAATCTCCTGTTGTTCCCCGCCCCCTTCACTTTTTGCCCACTCTGTTGGGAGCTTGAGGATAATGAAGATGAGGGTCTGGTACCCCGTTAGGTACCCATCTCCCTCAGGGAAGAGGGGGCAGGGTTACCTTCTTGCAGAGGACCATCTGGTGGTCAAACAGGAAGAAGACCCGCTGCTGGTTGCGGCCGTAGGGCTGGTAGATCCAGGCCATCTCCCCCAGTGTAGATCAGCTCCAAGCTCCTGTCTAGGATGTCCTCGCCCTGGGAAGGACATGTGATGATGAGAGGCAGCCAGGCAGAGGATGGCACCATCACCTTCCTGGAGGCACCCAAGGCTGGGCATAGACTGGGACAGGAAGAGGCCAGAAGGCCCTGGTAGAGACAGAGGGAGACAGGCACTCCTGGGACTCCTCAAAAAGCTTTACAGCTCTGTGAGCTAGGAAGATCCATTTTCTTATTTACCCCAAGGCCAAATGTGCCCCACCACCCAGGACTATTACAGCTTCTCTACATCAGTTATCCTCTGGTCTTAGAAGTACCAGCTTCTATAAGTTCTCTCTCTCTCTCTGTCTCTGTCTCTGTCTCTGTCTCTCTCTCCAGATAGACAGATAGATAGATAGATAGATAGACAGATAAATAGATATAGATAGATAATTAGATATAATTCTCCATTTCTCTTTTCTATAAATCTCTTTTTCTGTTCCAGTCTCTCAATCCCTGCTCTGGTCTCTCAGTCTCTAACACTTGAAGAATAGGCTTGAGTCTCACTGCTTCCCACATGACTGGAAGGAACAGGGGAGGACAAGAAGGAAGATGATAACAGAGGGAAGGAAGAGAACCCATTCACCCTCTTACAATTGTTTTCCTTCTCTCAGTTCACTGAAATCTACTGATTAAATAAGAAATTTAACTGCCACATGCTTCCTTGGTCTGTTATCCAGAGAGCTTAGAATTACTTCTCCTCCTTGCTACATAGAGTCAGACACAAAAAGGCACCAAGACACCTGACTCCTGGCTAATTCAATTCTACAGAGTTTCCAAGTCCTACCCGTTCTTTATGGCAACTCTGATAGGTCAGAAGTATGTTGTGGGTGTGTATCAGATGTCAAGGTAGACCTGGCCTCTGTACTCAAGGAGCTCACGTCTTCATAGAGGAGATAAATGCAGGTATGCTCAAAACTCATGAAACACAAGGTAAACTAACACCGAAGTCATGGGCACAGGGGTGAGTGTTCCAGGGCCTATGTGAAGATAGGGACAAGAGTAGTGTCCCAAGACACAGAAGAATTTAATATTTCCTGAGCACTTACATGGGTCAGACAATGTGCCAGATATTTTCAATCTATCTTATCTGAGCCTCACAATAGCCCTGGAAAGTAGATATTTTTGCTCCTATTTTACAGTTTGAGGTACAAAAAGATTAAGTGATAAGCCAAAGTTGCCCAACTAGTTAGCTACAGGTCCATGACCCAACTCCAGTCTCCATAGAGTATGCTCACTCTTTGCATTATATTATACTGTCTTTAGGGCAAAAAGGCATTGGAGAACCAGTTCCTTCCTCTCTCTCTAGATGTCAGTTTTCCCAGATGTTAAATGAGGCATATGAGGATGATCTTCATGGTCTCAGAGATGATACCTTGATGCTAAGATCTCAGCCTTACACTCAAAAGCTTCAAGGCAAGGTTAGAGATGGAGACCTTTACATCTCCCAGAAATAATCAAAGGAAAACATAGATCAGGCAGGGTAGTAGGCCAGAGAGAGGGGCATCTAGAAATGGTGTATTCGAGCGTACTATTTTTTCCCCAGTCTAAAGGATGGGAAGGAAAGGGGGAACTCAGTAGAATTATTTTCTAATAAAGAACCCCGCCAAAAGCTCAGAAATACTGCTTTAACTCTAGGCTCCAGGCTTAGCCTCAATATTACCTAGGAACTAGGTAAACACTGCTTCTAGAGGGGCTGACATGCTAGCACAAGAACCTCTGGTGGCCTGGTACTGGAAAAGAAAGCCACCAGAGTTGGGGGAGCAGTACAGCAATTTCCTGCTGGAGGGTTGGGAAGCTGAGAGTGGTTCCCACCCCTGATTCAGGCTAAGAAGATGTGCTATAGTCCACTTCGAATATGTATGAAGTGAAAGAAATATAAAAGAGAGCCAATACCATAAGAAGATGGTCAGAATGACTTTTAAATATACCATTTACTAAATGTGGATGATACGACCAGGAGGGCTACTCAATATTATTTGGTCCATCCACTCCACCAGCCAGGGGCATCTCAATTCTTTTTTTTTTTCTTTTTTTGAGACAGAGTCTCCCTGTATCGCCCAGGCTGGAGTGCAGTGGCACGATCTCAGCTCATTGCAAACTCTGCCTCCTGGCTTCAAGTGATTCTTGTGTCTCAGCCTCCCAAGTAGCTGGGATTAGAGGCATGCATGTGCCACCATGCCCAGCTAATTTTTATATTTTTAGTAGAGATAATGTTTTGCTATGTTGGCTAGCTGGTCTCAAACTCCTGACTTCAAGGAATCCATCCACCTCAGCCTCCCAAAGTGCTGGGATTACAGGCATAAGCCACCATGCCCAGGCTCAATTCGATTTTAATTACTTGCAACATGTAACTCCACCAAGGAGAAAAAAAAATTAAAATAATATTCCTCTATGCTCACCAAGCTGACTAACCTTGAGCAATACACACAGTCTCTCTATAATTCAGTTGCCTCATCGTTAAAATGGGGATAATAACAGTACCCACTTCATTTGTGTGTTGTGAGGATTATTTAAATTAAAAAATATAAAGTGCTTAGAAGGTACACATCACACTATAAGCTCAACATAAGTGATAATTACCTTGACTATTACTGTATGTCCTAGTTTCTTTTTTAAAAAATATACTTTATTGCATTTTAGGCTTTGGGGTACATGTGAAGAACATGCACGATTGTTGCATAGGTACATACATGGCAGTGTGGTTTGCTGCTTTCCTCCCCATCACCTGTATCTGGCATTTCTCCCCCCCATGTTATCCCCTCCCCAACTCCCCACCCCACACTGTCCCTCCCCTAGTCTCCTCCCCCACAGACCTGTGTGTGATGCTCCCCTCCCTGTGTCCATAAGTTCTCATTGTTCAACACCTGCCTATGAGTGAGAACATGCAGTGTCTGATTTTCTGTTCTTGTGTCAGTTTGCTGGGAATGATGGTTTTCAGGTCTCATCCATGTCCCTACAAAGGACACAAACTCATCGTTTTTGATGGCTGCATAGTATTCCATGGTGTACATGTGCCACATTTTCCCCTGTCCAGTCTATCATCGATGGGCATTTGGGTGTATGTCCTAGTTTCTATACCTATCTTGTCTCTTATTAATGTAGCAACCCAGTAAGTGATGTTTTGTTACTACCCCAAAATCAAAGTCAGAGGAATTGGAAGTAATTTGCCCAAAGGGGTAGAACCTAGGTAGAATCCCTCCAAAGCCTATGCTCTTATCCACCAAACCACATTAGAATGATAACCCCCCACCCATTCTCCTCCCCACCCTCAACAACCCAGGGGAACAACAAGTTGCCATGGGAAATTTCTAAGGTGAGAATCTCTAAAGACCTGGGCTCTCAGTCCAATGCTGCTACCAACTTACTCTGGAGTGGGAAACTAGCCTAAACTCTTATAATTTGTTTCCTCATTTGTAGAGTGGGAATATTAAAACAGTTTCTGTTTGACCCACTTCATGTGGCTACTTGAGAGCATCAAATGAGTTCATGGAAATGAGACAGCCCCTCTCATTGTTTAGAGATCTCACCCTTGCTTCCTCTGCTCCACTTGTATCACACATCCCTTTGTCTTGCCCCAAAGACAATTCCTTCCCCAACATCCCCAACCGTGGGCCTTCAGTTCTGTTTACTTCCTCCAGGATTTTGCTCACACTGTCCCCCTCTGCTGGAATATATTTGTCCCCACTACATGTCCGAGGCTACATCTCATTGATCTCAATATCCTCATTGCCCAGCATAGGGCCTGGCTTATGAGGGGGAAATGCTCAAAACATAAGTCTCCTAATTTCACATATTTGCTCAAATCCCTCCAGTGGCCCCCATCTCATTCACACTAACAGTCAGTCTTATGAAGACAGGATCTGACCTCCAGTCACCTCCCCTAACCTCATTTGCTCCCACTCTCTCCCTCCCTTACTCTACTCTGCCCACACTGGCTTCCATGTTATTCCTTTAGCACACACTCTCATATTTCAGGGACTTTGTGTTTCTTCTTCCCTCTGTCTGGAATTCTGTGCCCCAAGAAAGCCACATGGTTTGCTCCTTCCTTTCCTACAGGTCTTTTCTCAACTGTTACTTCCACAGGTAGTACCCCCATTACTCCCTAACTTGTTATCCTATATTATTTTTTTTCAGAGGCTCACTCACCTGATAATGTATTATATGTTGGTTTGTTGCTTCTTTTCCCCCACTGGAATATAAATCAATGAGAGTAGAAACTTTGTCGTGTTCACTGATGGATTTGCAGAACCTATAATGAAGTCTGATACAGAGTACTTGGTATTTAAGTACTCAATAAATACTGTTTGACAAATAAATCAATAGGTGTGAAATGAACAGCCAAAAACTACCTAAAGCTTTCCTGCCAGCTTATCCACCTTCCTTCCTTGGGGTCAAAGCCTGAAAGAAGAGGCCTCACCCCATTCTAATTCTAATTCACCCGATTATGCTTGATTTCACCCCATTCTAATCATAGGCCAATTGACGTGGGGCTGTAATCTAGCAGATCCTGGAAAAGGACAAAGGAAATGCCACACTTTTCAACTAGTTCATTTTCAATGCTGCCTACTGACAGGAAGGCACAGGAATAACAAATCCATCCAGCCCTACATTTGATCTTTTGGTCCTAGGAGTATGCCTCATCAAGGTACCTTAGCTTTTAAGTAGATGCCTTTGCTACCTTCTTCATGTTGGATTTTCTTGTTTCCTCCAACTTCTTTGGATTCAATCATCAAATAGTAAACTCGAACAGGTCCTTGGGTATTATACAACCAGGTTGGTAGGAGAAGGTGCCACAAGGAGGAGATCACAACCACACACAATCAAGCTCCCAAACATGAACTACGTACTTAAGTTTCTGCTACAAATTTCCAGGAAAAAAAGGATTAAAAAGAAGCTGTCCGGGATATGTTATCTTTCCCTTCTTTTCAAGTGGATTAAATGAGTATGCAAGGTGGCAACGTGACAGCTCAATCAAACCTCAGCATCACAGAAATTAGAAATGGAAATTTCCCAGGAACTATAGTCCCTTGCAACAGATTATTCTCCCTGCTGCTCCTGCATATTGCTCTAATGTATTGATTACTACTAGAGAGATGACTGGCACTTTACTCATCCATTTGTTTTTCAGGAGTCATGGAGGGGTGGGATAAAAGGAGGGGTATTTCAGGAACTCTAGTCCCCACAGAATGGCAGAGGGCAGGGATAATAACCAGAATTGGGCAAAGAGACCAAGAATGTTCATGGAATAAGCTAAGAGAAGGGTCAGGCCTTGACATAATGCAACGCTTCCTGCTCTCTAGCCAGACACTGATTTATTGAGTAGACACTAATTGCCTGCTTGCTACTCTCCAAATTCCTCTTCAAGGGAAATTAAGCTCTGAAGGTTTCCCCTATGACTTCTCTTTTTTATTTGACAAATGAAGCTGAAACTGTCGTGCAGATGCCTTTGACAGCCACTCTGTTTATTCAAACATCTGGGAGGCAAGAGGGTGGCAGAGACAGCAAAATATGTTTTTTTTTTTTTCTTGATTTGTATGGTCTGTTTACAGCAGTCCTTGGCAATATGGCAGAGTATCTCTCCCTATCTAGTCCACTTCTTGGGCAGGTAAAAATCCACAAAAAACCTATACCAGGGAACTTGTGAAATTGGGCCACCAATCTAATAATCATCAAGCCACGGAGTATCCATGTCTTACTGCTTTCTTGGCAAGACTCCCCAGCACTCACCCACCACCTGACTGGGATGTGGATGACCTCCCCAAGGTAGTCTCACTATCTTATTTAGATATGGACTCTTTATTACATACAAAAAGCAAGTCACTGCAGTATCACAAAGAACAGCAACTGGGCAGAGAGGCAGAAGGCTGAAGGAATATGTTGTACATTACTGAAAACAACACCACACAAGGAATCAGGAGACTAGATTCAAGTTCCAGCTTCATCACTGACTTGCTGTGTGGCCTTGGTAGGAAATAAGCCTCTCTCTGCTTCTCTGTCTTCCATCATCATTGCAAGGTGTTTGAGAGTAAGTGTGTGACAGTATGTGTTTATGTGCATATGTGCGTGTGTATACGCACAAGAATTATCAGGGTTGTAGGGGGAGTCCTCTAAGAGCCTTGGTGACTCTGACATTCTAGAAGTCTTTAAGACAGGTATGGCAAATATGACAGAAACTTTAGGCTTGGCCTCTGAAATGTATCCATTAGGCTTTACTAGAGAAAGGACTTCCTAGAGGACAACTTCTCTGGAACTGTCAAGTTCCACAGTGACCTCAGAGTCTGACAAGATGACCATGAAGAAATTTTCTTCTTACAAATTGCTATAGACTGAATGTTTGTATCCCCATAAAATTCACGTGTTGAGAAATATAATCCCTACTGTGATGGTGTTTGGAAATGAGGCCTTGGGGGATGATGGTCATGAGAACGAAGCTGTCATGAATTAAATGAGATCAGCATTCCATAAAAGAGACCCCAAAGACAACAGTCTATGAAGAGGGCCTTCACCAGACACTGTATTTACTGGTTCCTTGATCTTGGACTTCCCAGCTTCCACAACCATAAATTTCTGTTGTTTTCTAAGCCACTCAGTCTGTGGTATTTTGTTATAACAACCTGAATGAAGATGTCAATTTAGATAAAGAAAGCCTTCACTAAGCAGCAGGGTATACAGGATGTGTGGGCTTAGATGAGATGAGAGTACCAATCAATCAGGTTAACAAAGGAGGCAGAAACTGTTAGAACTGTGTTTTGTGGCCCCACCCAAACATGCAGGAAATTCCTTCTGAGATGCTGAGTCTTTAAATCACAGCTCAGTGTTATTGAGTTTGGTGTTACTGAAGTTTCCTCGATAGACCAGGGAATTTCATGCTACTTTTGGTTCCCCCATGGTTTCTGCTGCAAGGACTGATGTCCCAGGGCACACAGGGGAATTACAAGGTCTTCTAGGCATTGGGAAGTCGGGGAGATGCTCCAGAGAATAGGAAGACAACTGCTGCTGGGCACCTTCTCTTACAAAAACTCTGCCGAGAGAGAATAAGGCCAGCTAATCCACCATAATTTTAGAGTGTCTTAGAGTTGATGGGCTTGCTAGAAGTCATTTGGTCCAGCCTTCTGCCTCTAATCAGGCAACTGGCCAAAGAAAGGCCAACACAAGAAAAAAGACCCACAATTTTCTAGTAAATCTGGCCCAGTGCTGGCTTCTGCTTAAGAGAATGAGGGTCTCTTCATTTAGACAAATTATTTTCTCTGCAAATCAAAATATCCTTGCTGTTCTACTTATATGGCAACATCATCTTTCAAATATGACCCAAAAGGATGTCAGCTAATCACAATTGTGGCCTTTTTCAGCTGTCTACATTAAGGTAGGACAGAAGCAGCAGAATAAAAGGAAGATGATTTTTTTTCTGGACCTTGGTTAAGCAGCTGTTTGTGAGGACAATGCTTGGTTCCCTTGGAATGAGCTAAAAATACTTTAAATATTAAGACAGATACTACCGCTTAATCACTGAAAATGACACTTGAGTTGAGGCCAGTGGAGTAGGGAGTGAGCTCTACCTCTATACTGTGACCACAAGGCTTGAGATTGTTAATCCCTCCCTAGTAGCATGTCCAGCCTCTCCCATCTTGGTTATTTCAGGCAGCAGACTATCAGATTGCATGACCTGGGCCTGTGAGACAAATGTGAAATGTCATTACTCCTGATTCTCTTGGTGGGCATCTAGGAAGAGAAGGTTTTCGTGACTTTAGCTTCTTAAGGCTTTCTGAATTCAGAGAAGTCATGGCTGTCTGCAATGAAATGGAAGGCTGCCAAGGATTATTTTAAAAACAGATGATAAAACTGTGGATTTGGCAGGGATGATGGTTGTGGCCTAGAGTTTACAGGCCTAATAGAGAGACCTAATAGATGTGTCAGGGTGAGGTAATATCATCAATAAAAAAACAGTTATGTGGGCTGTCCTGCATGGTTGGGAACAAGAGAACCAATCTCGTATTCTGTGTCTGGAAGTAAATTAGTATATACTACTTCTTATCTAAGTGTGAATCTGTTGGTCATAAATCCAGAAAGAGCTTTGAAAGGTTACTGAGTCAACCCAATTATTCCCTGGCAATACCTAAAGAAATGGACCTTTCTTTTCTTAATGAGGTATCATCACAAAAATTTCTCCAATCTTCTTAAAAAGTTATTCAAGTATCCAACACCTCTCATTAGCAGGAAATTTTACCTTGAGTCTAATCTAAATCCTTCCTCTTGCTCTTCAAATCTAATTCCTCTTCACCTATCCTTGGCTAAGGTGGGAAGCTTTTGCCAAGCTATTCAGATTCCCCAATACCCTGGGTGGTAAGTTTCCTACCTCCCAGTCTAGGACAGAAGCCTGCCACTGAGCAATCTTGTCAATATTCTCTAAACGTCGCTTGCGTTCGTTGATCTGTTGAGTCACATTTCTCATGACAGCCAAAGCAGCTGCCACATATCTGTAGTCACTGTGAAAACACAAGAGTGCAAGTTGAATGAATCAGTGTGCCAGAGAACCAATGTGCTAGGTGCCAATCTTAACATCCACTCTCCTCTTAGTAACAGAGTGATAATTTTCAGATGGGAACCCACACCATCTAGAGTAAAAGACTATACTTCCTATCCTTTGTTTCAGCAGAAATGACTATGCAAGTAAGTTTTGTACACTGATATGTAAATAGAAGTGTTCGGTAGGGTAAGAATTAAAGAAAGAGGAGGGAAACACAAAGGATGGCTTTTCAGTCAATAGGGACAGGTTTATTTTAAATAAACCTGAGAGGGGGTGGCTGGCCGAGTTAGGTCAGAGCCATACTCTTAAAGACTAAGAGTTTTTAAGGATTCAGGGTGGGAGAGCTTATTAGAAGCTTGGACTGCTTCTGTGTCTCTCTTTGTGTTTATATGGGAGGGAGAATTGTGTGACTGTTCCCATACATTTTTCTGCAGCTGTAGGAATATCCTGAGTCTGCTTTTAGCTTCCCTATCTTAGTGCACCTGAAGGGAAAGGAATATGCTTATTAAGGGCCACTGTTTTACTGGGGCCCACTGTATGAGGATAACTGTCTCTTGGCAGTTACCCACGAGACTTTTCCCATCACCTCCTTCTGTGTCTGAGCTGTCGTATCTGTGTTTTACTGTCTGCTCTTTCCGGCTGCTTGTAGTTAGAAAATAAATGATTTCCTTGAAATGCATGAGACTAGAAAGGGAGCTGGAACTTAAAGTGGCGGTGTTTGTCCAAGATGATGGTGCTCCTGCTCTATCTATCAGGTAGGTCTTCTGGGAAATCACCTTTAAGGAGGAAAGCATACCCTTCTTTAGCCAATCCTGATGCTTGGAATGTGGATATAAGGGCTGAACCTCTAGTAGCCATCTTGGACCATGAGGACAAGGTTATTACTCTAGGTATAGGACAGCAGTTAGCGATAGTCGCTCATGTTTCTGATGACCATGGGGCCATCGTACCAGTCATAAACCTCATAATATATACTTCTTTCACGTGAGAGAGAAATGGATCACTGTTTTTTTCAACATCACTTTTGTGTCCTATCCGATACAGCCAGCCAAGGACCAAGAAGGGAGCTTCACACATGATGCAGCATAGACCGCCTTACTATCTCTTCCACCATCTAATTCTAGGGAGTCCTTCCCAAAATCACTGTGAAATAACATCCTCACCTTCCCTTTTGCACAATATAGAAACAGAATGTAGCATAGTGGTTAAGAACACAGAGTCTGAAGCCAGACTTTGTGGGCTCAAAATGCATTTTTCTTCATTGACTACCAGTGTGGCCTTTGGCAAGTCTCACTCCCTCTCTCAATGACTCAATTTCCTCATCTGTAAAATGGGGAAAAGTATAAGTTTATTGATGGTTTCATAAATTAAACACAATCATCTATGTCAGCTATTTTACTCTTGGCACATAACAAATGTTAGCAGTATTATCATGAATCAAACATTTCTGTAATAGAGACATCACATGGGATGCCCCTTAAAACCCCCAGTCTCAGAAGTGTAACCCTTGGCCTCACTTCCTGGGACTCTGGAGAGCAGACGTCCTGAGAGTTACACATCCTGTTCAGTTTTTTTTCTGCTGTTCTTTTCTCATTTCCAATTGAGTGGCTCTTGGGAAAGGCAGATTGATAGTGAGATCTCAACCATTCATTGGGGGTAAATGAACTGAGAAGACAAGAGGATGCATTACAGTTCAGTGTTAACACCTTTCCTTAGAGAAACTGAAAATAGTGTGGTCACTAATCTGCTCAATGTCTCATACTATTTTTTAAAAAAAAGAAGGAGAAAAAGATGTGCAACAACCGCCTTGTTCTTTAATACATTGAAGAACGGGTCAATGGACCAAAGAAAGGCATAGGAAAGGAACCTCTAATTGCCAGGGCACATCCTATGCAGTACCTACCTCCTCTTAGCTCACATCCGTCACTTCAATCTGTGCTCTCACACCTGTCAGAGCCATGGCTCTCAAACAATATTACATTATCACTTCCAGTGAAAGGCTTTCATTATACTCCTACAAGTCTCTATTCTATGTCTGAGCTATCTGTGTTTCTGTCTGCTCTTTCTGGCTGCTTGTAGTTGAGAAAATAAGTGATTTCATTGAAATGTCTCAAGAGTAATATGTTAGAAAAGTCTTCTTTATTCTGAGCCTCAATGAATGTTAGCTATTATGAGTTTTTCTTCTGGATCCCACTGCTGACTCATATTGGGCTTTTGGCCAACTAACCCTTCCTAAGTCTCTTCAAAACACACTCTAGAAATCTGTCTCAGCCTGTCCTTGAGCTATTTATTTCTTATCTTAAACCCAATGGAAACAATCTACATTTGGCTCTGTTACATTTCATTCTTTTACAGTTAGTTGCTCCAATGTATGGGGGGATCTTTGGGCTCTGTCGACATCACCAAAGTTTCTCCTTGGCAAGATCTGAGCCTGACATTTAGAAGGAGGTAGGGTAAAGACAGAAGGGGAGGTTACAGCACAGAAGCTGCTAACATAATTAAGTGTTCCTGCTCTTTGGACCCATTTATATCCCCTGTACCTTTCCTTTCTCTGATTTGAGGACATCAGTGCTTTAAGCCACTTTCTGTGAAGTAAAGCACAGAACTGTACTATCCAACATGGTAGCTACTCCCCATATTTAATTAAAATTAAGTAAAACTTAAAATTTAGTTCCTCATTTGAACTAGCTATATTTCTTAGTACTCAATAGCCACATGTGGTTGGTAATTACTATACCTGAACAACACAAATATAGACAATTTGCATTGTTGCAGAAAGTTCTACTGGACAGTGCTGGCATGAGAATGTTCATTTCCCTCTACACCAAGACTACCCAGTCATGGATTCCTCACTGCCACTGTCCCATACTGCTTGTTTGTGTCATTTTTTAGAGGGCTGCCTTTCTTAAAATGGCTAGAGGGGGAATGTGCCATCTCTAACCTGTCCTGCTAGTTTTAGCAGTAGGCAAGAGAAGAAAGGAATAGCTGTGGTCCAGCCTAACCCTGGTCAAGGACCTCAGATAAAGTCTGGGCCCAGCCTCTTATTGGGGAGAGTAATAGAACAAATATTTTCTACTTCCAGACATGTCAGCTAGTTCTCCCTCTTATATGCAGTCTTCATTCTCATCAACTTAAGGAACGTAGGGTAGGGAAAGTATGTCAATCATCTGTAAGCAAAGTCAGTATTCTTCTCTATTTATCATTCTTCATCTAATCTTCTCCCCTCAAAGGCCATTCTGACTGCCTGTATTTCAGGCCTGCCTAACTGAACACTTATCTTACTAAGCTTCCAAGCTGGCATCAGCCTTTAATTGCCTTCAAATCCAAGCTACTCTTGACAGGCATGGCAGAAGCCATCATCTTAATACAGATTCCTGAGACATACCAGAAGGGGTTGTCCATGTCGTGGGGCTTGTGCTGGGCCCAACAAGTCACTCTGAGGAAGGGCAGGAATTGATGTAGCCTGCCACTGTCTGAGTTACTCTATTGTCACTCTGGAGTGCAAAGGGTGGGAGGAGAGGGGATCAGGGACCTAGAGGACAACAGGGCTTTGAAGCAGTAGTTTTAGTCACAAGGTGAAAGTGGACAGAAACAGCAAAGCCCAGGCAAATGTCCTATCTTTTTGGTGCCACCAAGCCCCCAAAAGCTCTGAGTTTGTTTTGACTTAAGAAACTAACATAGCTTTGAGCTGTGCTTAAAAACTTTTTTTCTGGAACTCTTAACATGAATTATGCCATATGTAATTTACCTAGTGAATATTATCAGTCCACAAGAATGATTTAGCTCTACTGCTTGGTCTCCTTGAGCCTGACTTTCAGACCTAGATGCATTAGGCTTTGGGTGTGGGTCAGTTGGTTTGGTTTACATCAAGCATGTAGACTAATGTTTGGGTTTATTTTTGAATTGATGTTACTTCTCTAACAAATCATATCTTGTATGCTTTAGTAGTTCTGGATCCCTAAGCAGATTCAGATTTTAACCCAAATATAGTGGCACTGGACCCTCCTTTTGTGTCAGTAACAAAGCCAGTGATAGCTCTGCCTTTTGAACCCCTGTTGGCTATGAGGCAATCAAGAATGTATCATCCTATTTTGTAGATAAGTTAACAGAAGTTTAGAAAAAAGGCAAAAGGACATGTATTCTCAATGAGGACCAACAGATAGAGGAAGTTCCCTCATTCACTCTTGCCTCCCTCAATCCCTTACCTGTGGTCTTGGGCAGTATACTTTAGGAGCTCAGCCAGCTGTAAGGGATATCTGCAGATCTTCTGCACTGGAGTCAAAAGGAAACCATCGATAGCAATGTCAATCATCTGCTGCAAGAGGCGGCAGGCCTCAAAGAAGTGCTGGTAGCGACTGTCCTTCATCAGCTTGGAGAGCTCCATGCAAGCATCCAGGTGGTTGTTACAATACTCAGAGTATATCCAGAATCCATCTTGCTGTGGGCAAAGAAAAAAAGGAAAGAAAAAGGCTACCAACGACCCCAAAAGAAGTCTTGAAGTAATGGAAAGACAGATCATATTCTTAGGCAGAAATATTAAAATGATAATGAAGTCAATTATTCTCAAATTGATTCATAACTTAATAATAAATATCAGAAAGTTATTTAGTAACAAGTCAAACTGACTGTAAAAAAAATGAGTAAATACCAACAGTAGGGACATTCTCTAAAAGAAGAGTAATGAGGGGACATTGGCCCTAACAAGAGTAAAACACAGCATGGCAATGAAACTGTGGGAATGGATCAAAAAAGAGAGAGATCAGTGACTCTACTTCTGGCAATGACAGACTAAGGTGTTCTAGACAGACCCTGCCACTGAGAATAGCTGGAAAAGCTAAAAAAGAAATAAAATAAATCAATATCTGTTTGAAGGAATCACATCATCCAGAGCCTGATATTATCTCCATAAAATGTCCCTAAGGAAATGCAATGTGATGAAGTGTTCAGAGGTAAGGAATCTAAGATATATTCAAGTTAAACACTAAAGGCTGAGAAAAAAAATGTATGAGTATGTGTATAAGTATGAATAAATATGTATATGGAGAGGGGAAGAGACGAGAGTCAGGAAAGAGATGAGAGTCAGGAGAGAGAAGGAGAGCTCACTCAAATGATAAAGCAAAATGGTGAAATGTTAACAAGTGAATCTGGGGTATTTTTTGTATGGTTCTATTTTTAAACCTTTCCATAAGTTTGAAATTATCTCCAAGTAAAGTGTTTAAAAAAATCTATAATTTTTATTACATATTGACAAGTACTTAATAAAAGACAACCTGATGCATTAGAATAGAATATATTTATAAAACCCAAGAGAAACAATAGGCAATAAAACTGATCAACAAAGTATCAAGATGGAGTTATTATATAAAGGGTTGAAAAACAAGCAAAATAGAACACACAAAAAATAATATTCCATGATCAGGAGGGGCTAATCTCAATCCAATTCACCACATTAACAGATTAAATGAGAAAAATTACATGATTGTTTCAATAATGCAGAATAAACATTTGAGAAAGCAAATTGATGATAAAGACATCAGCAAACTAGAAATAGAAAGAAATTACCACAATGTAATAAGGGCACTTACTAAAAACCTTAAGCTAATTACTTGGTAAAATATTGAATTCTTGCCCCTAAGATCAGGAACAAGACAAAGATGTCTGTTCTCACTATTTCTAGTTAACACTGTACTGTGTATCCTCAACAGGGAATTAAGAAACAAAAGGAAATAGACAGAATATAGACTGAAAGAGAAGAAATAAAACTGTCTTTTTCAGAGATGGCATAACTGTATATGCATAAAATCCTAAGAAATCTACAAAAAAAAATACTGGAACCAATTAGTGAATTCGGTAATGTGTCAGGACACAAAGTCAATGTATAAAAATCAACTGTGTTTCTGTGTAATAGCAACAGACTATAGGAAATTGAAAATTTAAAATACCATTTATAATAGCAGCCAAAAAAATGTTAAATACTTAGAAATCAATTTTTAGGAGAGGATGTCAGTAAGATGGCAGAGTAGGAAATATCAGCCTTCCTTTCTCAGCAAAGAATAACAGTTTGGTAGCTATCCATGAACAAAAAATAATTCTGGAAGTGCTTAGGAGTCCACTTAAGAAGCCACAGCAATATAGTGAAAAAAAAATCAGAAAACAAATACACAAAAAGAGTAGGAAAAACAGTTTAATTTTGCCTGCATCACCCTGTCCCCATAGCTGGTACTGGTCAGTATGGAAAGGAAACTCCCTGGATCTTGTGTCCTACACACAGGGGAAAGGAGAGTGGAGTGTACAACAAGCTTCCCCAGCTTTATGGGACACTGCCCAAATGACCAGCTTCAGTTTCATCCCACCCAGATCTCTGAGAAGACGGATATAGCCTAGATATCTGGAGACAGCAAAGAGCAAAGAATAGAGACCAGTTCTATCAGTATCAGCAAAGTAGCAGGAGTCACAGTGATCTTCAGTGGCCTGCTTGGCACAGGGTCCCAGTAGGCCTCACTGTCAAAGACCTCAACAGCCCTCATAGCCACTGGGTATCTCCTGTAGATTTTACTTCTCAAGATCCTTCAGTGTTCACAGTCACAGACCCCAGCAGGTTTTTCTGCAGAGGACCCTAGCACCTTTCACTGATGAGAGAACCAACTGCTAGTGTAGTAACAGCAGACGCCCTGCAGCCTATACTGCTAAGGGCCCGTGGGGTTGTGTTTTTCTTCCTTCTCAGTTTTAGGAGGAAAAAAAAATGTGCCTGAGTCATGACTCTTCTTCTTCCAACTTCCTGGAGCCACCGAGAGCTGCCCAACTGCTGCTGTAGTTGCTATAGCCCAGTGGGAAGGGGTGATGCAGGCCAACATCCTTCACATTCTCCAGATCCCTGCTTTACCAGAGCATTCCCTCCCCATGCCCAGAGCTGCCTGAGCTACTTCTACCACAGGTGCCTTGGCCAAGGGACTCAGCACAGGAGCCTTTGCATTTTCTAGGTACTTAAGCCATTACTGGGCTAGAGCATCCAAGGAGGCGGTAGCTAGGATGGCTCCAGCTACTGCCTCCCTGGATGCTCTGGCCCAATTACCCAGCACAGCTACCATACATGTACCTGCAAATGGCCCTAGGGTACCAAACTGGGGGTTCCAGTCTCACTACCATGTGTTATCAAAGCTGACCCGTGCAGACAGGCTATCACACACTGCCAGACCTGTGCATACATAAGCAGCTGGCCATTCCTCTAGTGTCTTGCCCCATCACCACACTTGCACCCATAGCTGGCCCCTGTAGCTGTAAACACATGGACACCTCCAGCTCAGACCTGCAGCTGCTCATACACAGACAGCCTGGCTAACCCCTTTAATCATGTAGATGCAAGACAGCCAGACCCCATCACTACTTGTATACCCACAATTGGCCCTAAACACGACTAGTGACCCAAGTCCTTGCTACCCAGCACAAGCCCACAGCTGGCCACAGCTGCCATGCATGTGCCTGCAGCCAGTCTCTCCAGTAAAGTGTGTGCACAACACTGGCTCTAGTCTCCACCACTGCAGGCTCTTACATCTAGCCAGTGAATACAGAGGTAGAGCTGAGGACCCCAACAGCTCTCATAGCCACTATGAACCTTCTGCAGCTCTTGCCACCAAGGACCATGGCATTGCCAACTGTATAGATCCCAGCTGACTGGGCCAACAAGAACTCTTCTTCGGGTTGAATTTGACTGGGGTTCTCTGACCTATCTGCACCTGGATGTTTTCATCTTTCCACAGATTTGAAGGTCTGGGGCTAATTATTTCTTTAAATAAGCTTTTTTTTTCTCTTTCTCTCTCTCTTCACCTTCTGAAAACTCCTGAATTTTACAAATGTTAGTTCTCTGGATTGTGTCCCATAGATCCTGTAGGATTTCCTCATTCCTTTTCATTCTTTTTTCCTTTTTCTTCTCTGACTGGATGATTTCAAATGATCTGTCTTTGAGTTCATTGAGACACATTACAATCAAACTATAAAACATCAAAGACAAAGAAAGACTCATGAAAAGAACAAAAGAAAAGAAGTATATCACAAAGAAAGAGTACTAATAAGGCTACGAGCAGATTTTTCAGCAGAAACTTTGTACACCAGAAGACAATGGGATGATGTATGTAAAGCGTTGAAAGAAAAGTATTTTACCCAGCAAAAATATTCTTCAAAAATGAGAGAAAAATATAGAATTTTGTAGACAAACAATAGCTAAGGGAGTTTATTACCACTAGACTTGCCTTGTAGGAAATGTTAAAGGAAAACAAAAGCTAAAATTAAAAGGCTGCTAATCAGTAATATAAAAACATGTGAAAGTATAAACCTCACTGATAAAGGTGTAATGGTGGTGTGTAAATCACTTATAACTCTAATATAAAGGTTAAAAACTATTAAAAATAACCACAGTTGCATTAACTTGATAAAAGGTATACAATATGAAAAGATGTAAACTGTAATGTCAACCATAAAATGGGAAAATTAAAATGCAGAACTTTGGTATGTGACTGACATTAAGTTGTTAACAGTTTATATAAGCCTCATAGTAACCACAAAGCAAGAACCTATATTAAATATACAAAAGATAAATGAATCAAAGTATTCTGCTATAGAAAATAATGAAATCACAAAGAAAAACAATGAAAGGAAAGAATAAAAGACCTACAAAACATCCAGAAAATAATTAACAACATGTCAATAGTAAATCCTACCTATCAATAATTACTTTAAATGGAAATGCATTAAATTCTCCAATCAAAGGATATAGAGCACCTGAATGAATTTACTGAAAACAAAACCCAACTATATGTTGCCTACAAGAGAATCACTTCATCTTCATGGACACCCTAATTGGAAGTGAAGGGATAGAAAAAGATCTTTCATGCAAATGGAAACAAGGAGAGAACTAGGGTAGCTATACTTGTATCAGACAAAATAGAGGTTAAGTCAAGTCAAAAACTGTCAGTAGATAAAAAGAAGGCCATTATATAATGATAAAGATATCTATTCATCAAGAATATATAATTATTTGTAAATACATATGAATCCAACATCAGAGCAAATAAATGTATAAACCAAATGTTAACAGATCTGAAAGGAGAAATAAACAGCAATACAATCATATTAGGGTACTTTGTTATCTTACTTTCTACAAAGACAGATCATCCAGACAGAAAAGCAATAAGGAAACACTGGCCTGAAACTATACTTTATATCAAAAAGACCCAACAGACATATATAGAACATTTCACCCCACATGAGCAGAATATACATTCTTCTAAAGAAGACATGGATTACTGTCCAGAATAGATTACATGTTATACCACAAAATAAGTCTTACCAAATTTAAGAAGAAAGACATCATATTAAGTATCTTTTCTGGCCATGATGATATAAAACTACAAGTCAGTAACAGGAAGAAAACTAGAAAATTCTTAAATCAGTAGAAATTAAACAACATTACCCAGAATAAGAAATGGGTCAAAAAAATCAAAAGGGAAATTAAAAAATATCTTGAGACAAATAAAATCGAAAGCACAACATATCAAAACCTTTGAGATGCAGCACAAAAAGTTCTAAGAGGGATATTGATAGCATTAAAAAAATGAAAAATAAATCAGAAATAAACAATCTGATACTACACCTCAAGGAACTAGAAAAAAAATAACAAACTAGATTCAAAGATAGTAGAAAGAAAAAAATAAAAGATTACGGTAGATATAAATCAGAGAACAGGAAAACTATAGGGAAAAAAAATCAGCAAAACTAAGACTTGGTTTTTAGAAAAAAAAAAAAAAATTGACACACCTTCAGCTAGACTAATGAAGAAAGAGAATACAGGTAAACAAAATTAAAAATGAACATGAAGATATTACAAAAGATGTCTCAGATGAAAAGGATTACAAGGGACTATTATGAACAATTATACAACAGCAACTTGGAATAACTAGAGGAAATGAATATATTCCTAGAAATATACAACCTACCAAGATTGAATACAGAAGAAACAGAAAGTCTGAACATTAACAAACAAAGAGATTGAAGAGTAATTTAAAATCTCCCAACAACAACAAAATCTCAGGACCAGATGGCTTCATAACTGAATTCTACCAAACACTCAATAAGAATTAGAAGCAATCCCTCTTAAACTATTACCAAAAACAAACCAACCCAGAACTAAAGGGAATATTCCCAAATGATTCTAAAGTCAGACAAAAACACAAGAAAAAAACTACAAGCCAGTATCACTAATGATCATAGGTACAAATATTCTCAATACAATAGTAGCTAGCCAAATTCAGTAAAATATCAAAAAGATCATATATTATGACCAAGTAGGATTTATTCCTGGGATGCAAATATGGTTTAACAAATCCAAATCAATTATTGTGATACATCACATTAGCAAAAGGAATAATTTAAAAATCACATCATTATTTTAATAAATGTGAGAAAAACTTTCACAAAGTTCAACATCCTTTCAGGATAAAATATCTTCACAAGTTAGGTATTAAAAAGAAACAAGTGGGACTGCATAAAATTAAAAAGCTTCCATGCAGAAAAAAATCAACAAAATGTAAAGGCAGCCTATGGACTGAGTGAAAATATTTGCAAACTGTATGTCTGATAAATGGTTAATATTCAAAATATTTAAGAAACTTGTATCATTTGACAGCAAAAAAGCAAAGAAATGTGCAAAGAATTTGAATAGACAAATATCCATTCAGAAAACCAATTAACCTTGAGCTGTATTTGTGCCATATATAAAAATTACCTCAAAAGGGATCATAGGCCTAAATGTAAAAAATGAAACTATATAATTTCTATTTTAAAAAAGTAGAAAATTGTTATGATTTTGAGTTAGGTGAAGAAAGTAGAAAACAAAAAGCAGGATCCATAAAATAAAATAAAGCAATAAACTGGATTTCAATAAAATTAAAAGTTTATGCTTTTCAAAAGATACTCTTAAAACTAAAAATAGAATTACCATTCAACCCAGCGATCCTATTACTTGGTATCGACTTAAAGAAAAATAAATAATTATACTGAAGGAATACTTGCACTTGCATGTTTATTGCACCACCATTCATAATAGCAAAGATAAGGAATCAATCTAAGTGTCCATCAACAAATGACTGGATAAAGAAAATATGGTACTTCTACACAATGGAATGCTATTCAGCCATAAAAACAATGAAATTATGTCATTTGCATCAACACAGATGGAACTAGAGGTCATTGTCTTAAGTAAAATAAGCCAGGCATAAAAAGACAAACACCGCATGTCCCTCATTTATTTTGTGAGTGCTAAAAATTTTCAACACATGGAGGCAGAGGGTGGAAAAATAACAGAGATTGGGAAGTGTGAGTGGGCAAGAAGGGAGAACATGAAGATAAGTGGGTTAAAGGGTACAAACATAAGATAGAAGAAATAAATTCAATGTTCAATAGTAGAGTAGGATGACTATACTTAAAAAAAATGCATTGTATCCTAAAACCCATCTTGATCACTATGCATTACATATATGTTAAAAATTGCTCACATACTCTATAAATTTGTACAACTTAAAAAAGACACAGCTAAGAAAATGAAAGGCTAAGCCATAGACTGGGATATAATCTCTGAAAACAACTTATCTGACAAAGGACTTGTTAACAAAATATATAACTCTCATAGCTGAGTAATGTCACCAAAATAGCAGAGTATAAGTTATATAGCTTCACTCTCCTCCACAGAAAACAAAAAAGAACTAGCCACTGCCAAGATTATCAAAACGAATACTCCAGAACTCAGTGACTGAAGCTGTGACAATCCCAGAGGCCACAGATAACTGAAAAACTGCAAGGAAAAGGTAAAATACATGGACCTCTGTAACTGTGATGCTCCTCTCCAAGCTTCTAGGCACTGTGCAGAAAAGCACCTTCAAAATCAAGCTTGCTATACTGAAAAAAGTAAATCAAAGTACACAGCTAGCTTCCCCACCATCTTACATTCCTTTTCAGAAAAATTATTCATGCCTCAACCTGCAGGAAGCCTCTTGAACACCTGCAGAGTAAAAAAATCACAAAAGCAGCAAGAGTTAGAAGGTGGGGGTGGGGTTAGCAACACCCAATGCATGAAACTCAACAGCTTCCCTACATCTGAACCAAAAAAATACACCAAATCAGAGAGGCTGTTCAACAGCTATTAGTATTAGTATTTTTGACAAATCACGTTGCAGGAGGCACACTTCACTGTTCTTCTGGAAACAAACCTCTATCCAGCATTCCCACAGAGCAGGGGTATCTTCTTTGGGATTCCTCACCATCCAGGATAGGTAGCACTTTGAACTTATGAAAGACTACAGCAAATCTGGGCTCAGAGTGCCATCTAGTGTTGAAAAGGAGACAGTGCTCTCAGGCTAAGGGAACTAAATAGTCTGTACAAAACCTCTAGACAGACATACTTTTGAAAGACCAAACCAAGCCAGATAGCGAAGACTGGAATAAAGAACTAATCCTTCAGTGCAAATTCACAGACATATATTCATAAAAAGAGCAAATAGGAAACCATGACCTTCCCAAATAGACAAAATAAGGAGCCAATGACTGACTTTAATGAGATGATCATGTGTGAGCTCTCAGATCAAGGATACAAAATAGCAATGTTTAGGAAACTCAGAAAATGCCTATATAACACAGAAAAGCAATTCAGAAATGTATCACAGAAATTTAACAATGCAATTGAAATTTTAAAAAATTAAATCCTAGAGCTGAGAAAAACCATAGTCAAACTGAAAAATGCATGGGATGTTCTCAACAACAGAATTAATCAAGCAGAAGAAAGAATCAGTGAGCTCTAAGACAGAGTATTTGAAAATACACAATAAGAAGAGAAAAAAAATGACAAAAATGAAGAACGCAAACAAGATCCAGGGGATGGCCTCAAAAGAGCAAGCCTAAGAGTCATTGGCTTTAAAAGAGGATGTTGAGAAAGAACAAAAGATAGAACACTTATTCAAAGTAATAACAACAGAGACTTTTCCACACCTAAGAAAGATATAAAAATCCAGATACAGGGTTAAAGACCACCAAATGTGTTCAACCTAAATAAGATTACTCTAAGGCACATAATAATCAAACTCTCAAAGGTAACGAACAAAGAGGGGAATCTTAAAAGCAGCAAGAGAGAAGAAGCAAATAACATATAAAGGAGTTTCAGTTCCTCTGGTAACAGACTTTTCAGTGTAAGTCCTACAGGGCAGGAGAGACTGGGGCAACATACTCAAAGTACCAAATGAAAAAACAACAACAACAAACAAACAAACTAAAAATCATCTGCCATAAATACTGTACCCAGCAGAGCCATCCTTCAAACATGGAGAGAGACAGACTTCCCCAGACAAAAGATGAGGGAATTCATCAACAGAAGATTTGTCTTACATGAACTGCTAAAGTCAGTTGCTCACTCTTAAAGAAAAGAACAGTAACTTGTAACAAGAAAACATCTGAAGTTATAAAATACACTGGTAAATGTATACAGACAAATTCAGAATAAAATATACAGACAAATACTGCATTATGGTGTCTAAACCACTCACAGCTTTAGTATTAAGACTTGAAAAAATCTATCAAAAAATAATGACAATTTATTAAGGTCAGCCTGGTCAACATGGTGAAACCCTGTTTCTACTAAAAAATACAAAAATTAGCTGGGTGTGGTGGCAACATGCCTGTAATTCCACCTACTCAGGAGGCTGAGGTAGGAGAATCGCTTGAACTCAGGAGGCGGAGGTTACAGTGAGCTGAGATTGCACCCCTGCACTCCAGCTTGGGAGACAGAGCAAGATGCCATGTTAAAAAAAAGGGGGCAATTTATTAAGGGATAGGCAATATAAAAAGATGTAAACTGAGATAAGGAAATAGTTAAAATGTGGAAGTAATGGACTTAAATTGTAGAGATATTAGTTTTCTGTTTATTTTCTTTTTGATCAAAGTTAAGTTGTCATCAGTTTATAATAACTTGTTATGACTATAAGATGTTCTAAGCCCCATCATAACCACAAAGCAAAAACCTGTAAAAGATACACTTTAAAAAGTCAAAGAATTAATACATACCACCAGAGAAAAATCACTAAACTACAAAGGAAGACAGTAATAAAATAATGGAAGAGAGGAGTTATAAAAGAATCAGAAAATAGTAACAAAATAGCAGAAGTCCTTACCTGTCAAAAATAACATTCAATGTAAATGGGACTAAATTCTTCAATTAAAAGACAGAGTGGCTAAATGGATTTAAATAAAACAACATCCAACTATATGCTGCCAACAAGAAGTTCACCTCTTTAAGTGAATTTCTAGTGAAAAAGACACATATACACTAAAAGTGAACGGACAGAAAAAGATATTGCATATATATATATAAGCCGCAAAAGAGCAGCAGTGGCTACACCTATATCATATGAAATAGACTTCAGGTCAAAAATTCTAAGAAGAGACAAAGAATATCATTATATAATGATAAATGGGTCAATTCAGCTAGAGGATATAACAATTATAAATTCATATGCACCCAATGCTAGGGTACCCAAATACATACAGCAAATATTAGTAGATGTTTTTAAATTTTACTTTAAGTTCTGGGGTACATGTGCAGATCTTGCAGGATTGTTACATAGATATATACAGGCCATGGTGGTTTGCTGCCTCTATCCCCCCTGTCACCTACATTAGGTATTTCTCCTAATGTCATCCCTCCCCGATCTGCCCCACCGTTATCCATCCCCTAGCTCCCCCACCCCCCCAACAGACCCCAGTGTGTGATGTTCCCCTCCCCTGTGTCCACATTTTCTCATTGTTCAACACCTACTTAATGAGTTAGAAACAGCAGTGTTTGGTTTTCTGGTCTTGTGTTGGTTTGCTGAGAATGATGGTTAAATATTAGTAGATTTAAAGGGAGAAATAGACTACAACATAATAATAATGTGGAAATTCAACACCCAGTTCTAGCAACGAACAGATCATCCAGATAAGATATCAACAAAGAAATACTGAATTTCAGTTGCACTATAGACCAAATGTACCTAATTGAAAATAACAGAATATGTCATCCAACTGCTGTAGAATACACATTTTTCTCATCAGCATATAGAATATTCTTGAAAATAGACCATATGTTTGGCCATAAAACAAGTCTCAACAAATCTGAAAAGGTCAAATTCATATCAAGTGTCTTTTCTGACCACAATGAAATAAAACTAGAAATTGGTAACAAGAGAAACTTAAGAAACTGTATAAATACACAGAAATTAAATACATTGCTCCTGAATGATCAGTGGGTCAATAACAAAATTCTTGTAAAAAATAGGTTTCTTAAAACAAATGAAAACGGAAACACAAGATACTAAAGCCTATGAGATACAGCAAATGCAGTACAAAGAGGGAATTTTATGGCAATAAAAGCTTTCATCAAAAAAAGAAAGACTTCAAATAAATAATCTAGCAAGGCACTTCAGAGAATTAGGAAGGCTAGAACAAACCAACCCCAAAGTTAGTAGAAGGAAATAAATAACAAAGATCAGAGCAGAAATAAATGAAACTAAGGCTGATAAACACAAAAGATCAATGAAATGAAAAGTTGTTTTTTTTTTAAAGAAACACAATCAACAAACTTTTAACTAGACTAAGAAAAAAAGAAAGAATACCCAAATAAATAAAATCAGAGGTGAAAAAGGAGAATATAACGGATATCACAAAAATACAAAGGATCATTAGCGAGACTATGAACAACTACATGCAAATTGGAAAACACAGAAGAAGTGGATAAATTCCTGAATACATACAACCAAGATTGAATACGTACCAAGATTGAACCATGAATAAACAGGAAACCTGTACAAACCAATAACAAATAACAAGATCAAAGCAGTAATAAAAAGTATCTCATCAAAGAAAAACCAAGGACCTTATGGTTTCACTGCTGAACTCCATCCAACATTTAAAAAAGAACTGATAACAATTCTATGAAAATTATTTCACAAAAAGTGAAGAGGAAGAATACTTCAAACTCATTCTATGAGGCCAACATTATCCTGGTCCCCCAAATCAGAATATTAAAAAAATAAATCAAAAAAAGAAACTACCAGCTAATATTACTGATGAACATAGATGCAAAAATCCTCAACAAAATACTAGCAAATTGAATTAAACAACACGTTAAAAAGATCACCCACCATGACCAAGTGGGTCTCATCCCAGGGACACAAAGCTGGTTCAACATATACAAATCAATAATTGAGATACATTATAGTAACAGAACCAAGGACAAAACCCATATGATCACTTCAATACATTCTGAAAACCATTTCATAAAATTCAGAATTCCTCCATGTTAAAAACATGATAAACTGAATACAGAAGGAACATACATCAAACTAATAAAAACCATATATCACAAACCCATAGCTAACATCATACTGAACAGGAAAAAATTGACAGCCTTTCCTCCAAGATCTGACCAAGACAAGAATGCCCACTTTTACCATTTATGTTCAGCTTAGTACTGCATGTCCTAGCCAGAGCAATTTAGGCAAGAGAATGAAATAAAGGGCATCCATATTAAAAAGGGAGAAATCAAATTATCCTTGTTAGTAGATAATATCCTATATTTAGAAAAACCTAAAGACTACACACACATACATGAAATGCAGGAAACAATCAACAAATTCAGTAAAGTTGCAGGATACAAAATCAAGATATAAAAAGCAGTTGCATTTCTGTTTGTCAATAGTGAACAATCTGAAAAAGAAACCAAAAAAGAAATCCCATTTAAAAATAACCACAAAAAACAATAAATTTAACCACAGAAGTGAAAGATATGTAGAATAAAAACTAAAAAGCACTGTTGAAAGAGACTGTTAACTACCCACAAAAGAGAAATATATCCCATATTGATGGATGGGAAGAATTAATATTGTTAAAATGTACTGCCTAAAATAATCTACAGATTAAATGCAACTAATTAATATTATATTAATA
Source organism: Ateles fusciceps (assembly GCA_036589455.1). NCBI lineage: Eukaryota > Metazoa > Chordata > Mammalia > Primates > Atelidae > Ateles > Ateles fusciceps. The sequence goes on along the minus strand of JAZHEH010002985.1, from coordinate 244,590 downwards.
TTGTTGAATTAATATTGCTAAAATATACTACCTAAAGCAATCTACAGATTAAATGCAAAACACCAATGACATTCACCACAGAAATGGGAAAAAAAAAATCCTAAGGTTCATATGGGACCCACAAAGACCCAGAATAGCTAAAGCAATCCTGAGCAAAAAGAACAAAGCTGGAGCCACCACACTACCTAACTTCAAAATATACTGCAAAGCTATAGTAACCAAAACAGCATGGTACTGAAATAAAACAGACACATAGACCAATTGAACAGAATAGAGAATCCCAAAATATATCCATGCATTTACAGCCAATTCATTTTCAATAAAGACACCAAGAACATATAGAGGAGAAAGGACAGCCTCTTCAATTTATTTTCTTGTATAAACTGGATGTCCATATGCAAAAGAATAAAGCTAGACCCCTATCTCTCACCATATGAAAAAAATAAAATCAAAATGGATAAATGACTTAAATGTAAGACTTGAAACTATAAAACTACTAGAATAAAACATTGGAAAAGTGCCTCAGGTAGTTTATATGGGCAAAGACTCTATTGAGTAATACCTCAAAAGCACGGATAACAAATGCAGAAATACCCAAATGGGATTATATCAAGCTAAAAAGCTTCTGTATAGCAAAGGAAATAATCAACAGAGTGAAGTAACAGCACACAGAATGAGAGAAAATATTTGCAAACTATCCATCTGACAAAAAATTAATAGCCAAAATATATAAGTGGCTCAAACAACTCAATAGCAAAAAAATACAAATAATCTGATTTAAAAGTAGGCAAATGCTCTGAACAGACATTTCTTAAAAGAAGACATGCACATGGCCAATAGGTATATGAAACATGCCCAACATCATTAATCATCAGGGAAATGAAAATCGAACTCACAAGAACATATGTCACCCCAGTTAGAATGGTTATCAAAAATACAAAAAATAAATGCTGAAGAAGATGCAGAGAACAGAGAACTCTCATACACTGCTAATGAGAATATAAATTAGTACAGCCATTATGAAAAACTGTATGGAAAACTAAACATAGAAGTACCATATGATCCACCAATCCCATTGCTGGGTATTATATATATTCAAAATAAGAAAAATCAATATGTCAGAAGAGATATTTACATTCCCATTTTTATCAGAACCCTATTCACAACAGCCAAGATAAAGAACCAACCTAAGTGCCCACTGATGGATGAATGGATAAAGAGCATATGCTGTATTTACACAGTGGAATATTATTGAGCTATAAAAAGGAAATCCTGTCATTTGCAGTAACATGGATGGAACTGGAAGACAATATGTCAATTGAAATAAGCCAGGTACAGAAAGACAAATATCACATGTTTTCACTCATATGTGAGTAGGGGTTATAAAAGTTGATCTCATGGAGGTGGAGAGTATAGTAGTAGTTACCAGAAGTTAGGAAGGTTGTGGGGAGAGAAGGATGAAGTGGGGTTGGTTATTGGATATAAAACTACAGTTATGTAGAAGAAATAAGTTCTGGTGTTTAATATCACAGCAGTTAACAATAATTAATTGTATATTTCAAAATAGTTACAATAATTATAAAAACAATTATAGTTAACAATAATTAATTGTATGTTTCAAAATAGCTAAAAGATTTGGAATGCCCCCAACGCAAATAAATGATAAATGTTTGAGATGATGGCTATCCCAATTACTCTGATCTAATCATTACACATTATATTCATCATGTACCAAAATACCACATGTATCCCATAAATAGGTAAAATTATTTTGGATTAATTTTTAATTAAAAAGAACTCTCAAAACTAAACAATAAGAAAACAATACACTTAAAATGGGAAAAATACATGAACAGACATTTCACCAAAGTTTTTATATAGATGACAAATAAACACATGAAAATAATGGTCAACATCACTATCCACTGGGAATGCAAATTAAAATTGCAATGAGATACCACTACACACCTACATGTTAGAATGGCTAAAATAAAAAAAAAAAATAGTGATTGGCCGGGCACGATGGCTCATGCCTGTAATCCCAGCCAGCACTTTGGGAGGCCAAAGCAGGCAGATCACTTGAGGTCTGGAGTTTGAGACCAGCCTGGTCAACATGGTGAAACTCCATCTCCACTAAAAAAGACAAAAATTATCCAGACGTAATGGCGCAGGTCTGTAATCCCAGCTACTTGGGATAGTGAGGCAGGAGAATTTCTTGAACCCAAGAGGTGGACATTGCCCCAAGCCAAGATAGCACCACTGCACTCCAGCCTGGGTGACGGAGGGAGACGCAATCTCAATTAAAAAAAAACAATAATAATGATAATATCAAGTGCTGACAACCATGTGCAGCAATTGGAACTCTTATGTATTAGTAGTGAAAATGCAAAATGGTACAGAAACTTTGGAAAATAGTTTGGCATTATCTAATAAGTTAAAATATCTACCATGCAACCTAGCAACCCCAATCCTAACTTATTCTCAAAAAAATCTTGCACTAGAATGTTCATAGCAGCTTTATGCATTAGAGTTCAAAACCGGAAACAACCCAGATATCTATTAATTGGTGAATAGGTGGTAGATCCACTAAGCAATAAAAAGAATAAACTAATGATATATGCAGAAACATAGATGGATATCAAAGGCATTATGTTAAATAAAAGAAGCTAAACACAAAAGATTATATACTGTATGGTTGCATGTATATGACATTCTAAAAAAAAAGGAAAATTTCAAATAAAAAGGAGATCAGTGTTTGCCAGTGGCCAGGAGTAGAGGCACAGATTGTTTGCAATGCTAGGATAAGAGAACTTTATGAAGTTATAGACATGTCCTATATTTTGATTATTATGGTGGTTACACAACTATATACATTTGTTAAAATTCCTTAAAGCATACACTTAAAATAACTTAAAATCAATGAATCTTACTGTATGTAAATTACATCTAAGTAAGCTGATAAAAATGAAATTCTAGAATTAATAAAAGGGTAAACAATCTATTTTTTAAGAAAAATATTAAAAGAGATAACACACTGTGATTAGGTGGGGTCTCTCTCAGTAATACAATGTTCATTTAACATATGAAAATCATTCAATCCAAATTCGCTGCATTAATGGATTAAAGGTAAAAATATGTGATCATTTCGAAACATCAGTGATTCTTTTATGTCCCCCAGGGGACACTGGTCAATGTCTGGAGACATTTTTGATTGTCACAACTGGGTAGCAGGGTATTGCTACAGACATCTAGTGGCTAGAGACCAGGAATGCTGTTAAACATCCCGCAATGTACAGGACATCCCCCCAGTTGAGAACCACTATTCTATATTGTACTTTCCCCCACTCATACTCTGTTTCTGATATATGTTGCTATAAGGTACATACATCTAGTCTTCTGTTTCTTGCTACATAATACCTCACATAAGCGACCCCCATCCACTTACTGTCTCTGGTGAAAAATTCCTACGTTGCTTCTAACTGTACTCCATCATATATGACACTGCCATGCAATCAACAACAGCCTTGTATGTGATCCCTTGTGGACTTCTGTGAGAGTTTCTCTAGGATATACATTCAGGAATGGAACCAGCAGGTCATACATATGCTTAACATTTATAAATACTACCCAGGTGCTTTCTAGAAGGGCTGAATGAGTGTACACACCATGCAGAAAAGAATTATCATATCAGGACTGAAACTGCTATTCTCAGAAAGACCTGCTGGAAATATTTCCCCTTGACTGGCATCTTGAAATTTTGTTCTCAAGAGGGTTTCCCATCATTCCCTGATAAGAGTGGCTCACCGTGTCCAGACTGCCTGTACAATGTGGCTTATGCCAAACACCTGCTTTCCTTCTGGGAATCTGTAATTTTAGTACACACTAGGCAGAGGGTGTCTACGTGATGAGCCCACAATAAGAACCTTGGACACTGAGTCTCTAATGAGTTTTCTTGGCAGACAACATTTTACATGTGTTGTCACAACTCATTCCTAGGGGATTTATGTGCATCCTGTGTGACTCCATAGACTCCTGAAAGCTTGTGCCTCATTTCCCCTGTACTTCACCCCATGTGCCTTTTCCATTTGCTGATTTTACTTTGAATCATTTTGCTATATAAATCATAGCTATGAGTATAACCATATTCTGAGTTCTAAACCATATTCAATATAACTATATTATGAGTCCAAATCACTGAACGTAAGAGCGATCTTAGGGAACCCATCTCAACACAAAGTCTCATAAGCAAAGCAGGAAAATTTCCAAAAAGACTTACTTTTAGCTGCATGCTTTTGTGTGTCATTTGAATTTTATATTATGTGCACATATCGAATCTTTAAAAAGATACTTTATTAAAAGGGGAAAAGTGTTGTCAAAACAACTAGGTTGCCTATGAATGAGACTCAGATGATGTCAGAGAACCAGAGAGATCTACAGTGTAACCTCACATTCCAGATGAACAAACCAAAGCCCATGAGGGACTTGCCGAAAGTAACCCAGACAGACATTACAGATACAGGACTCAAATCCTCACTGTTCTGTTTCCCAGAGATCCTTCCTCTAAGTCCATGTGTTCTTTGCCTATTTTTGTCACTTCTCCTACTCTAGTGTCCTTCCCATAAATGCCTTGCAGGGACCTACTTTCTTGCTAACCATGGTCTTTCTTATTTCTCAGTTTCCTGGATTCTCTGTGCAATGAATATCTTGAGTTCCAAAATACTGAGTCTCATGGAAACTTAACAGAAACAGAAAAGGGAAGCTGAAGAAAAATCCTACTAACTGTCAAGAAGGAAAGGGAGAGGGGAGGGGAATGGTAAAGAAGGAGACTCTTAGGGCAAATCACAGCACTTTTCTAAGTCGTTGTATCCTGGCTAGAGACCAGGGGTCAAAATAAGGGCCAGAGAGAAACCCATCCCCCATTGGGCAAAGTAGCTGAAAAGAAACAGACAGCTCAAATGGTCCTTCCGTTGTTTCCTAACACCTCTTAAAACCCTCCCTAAATGGATAAGATACTTACATGCTCTAGGAAGCAGGGTCCTATCTCGCTGAGGTGGGGGTCATCATTATTATACTGTTTCTCCAGGTCTCTCACAAAGCCCATCTGAAATCTGTAGATATCTTCAATGTTCCCAAAGATTATCTTCAGTTGCTCATCGCTGAACATGTCCCTTCTCTTCCGGCACTGCTTCAGATAGCCCTGCAGACAAAGGAAAAGCCTAGGCTGAGGAGGTTCCTGACTTACGGAAGGCTTTGCACTTCCTAAGTGCTTAGGAGCCTCATTTTGGTTCCACGAAGTAGTCATGGAATAATTATTTCCATTTTTCATATGAGGAAACTGAGGTTTATAGAAGGAAGTCACTCCCCCAGTGAGTAATTAGGAAGGCTGGATTGCCAGCAAAGGTCTTAAGAGTGCAAAGACTCCAGAGTACAGGGCTTTTCCCCTCCATCCTCTATGAAGACCCCAAAAGTCAAATATCCCTTTCCAAGAAGCTGGTTGAGCACGTTTTCACACGTCTTACTAGCTACTGGTTTAGCTGGATCCATTTATATCTCTAAGGTCCTTTTCCTTATAGGACCAACCCAAAGGTCTTAATAACATTGACAAAAATTTGGGAACCGAGGCCAGAACAGGAAAACAACCCATAAGGAAACAGAAATTGCCAAAACCAAACCATTTCTTTTTTTAAAAAAGAATTTCCTCATAAACTTTAATGTCAGGAAATAACTAGGAATAATTGTTGTTTATCATTTTAGACATTTCCTGTTGGGTACATCAAAATATACATACGATCTTTTCTTAGACATTCAGGTTTTCATATACTTTAAGAAAATGCATTTATACTATTCACATTATGCAAATATCTGCTAAACCATTTCTCAAAGCAAATGTCTCAACTATCTAAGGTAGCTGGCCAGGAGTGACCATTTAGATGAGCTCAGTCAACAAGCCTATGTGTGCCTGGGTATGATATTTCTAACAGAGCAGGTTTTTAGGAGACATTTGTAAATAAATGGACACATTAATAAAGATAGCCACTAATGAAAGAGAAAAAAAGGATGAAAGAGATTTTTGGTCTAGTAAGAAAGCACTGTGGTAACATAAACCAGGCTCATGGCATACTGTAAGTCAGGACAAAGACAGCCCCAATCTAAACTGCAGCTTCCATTGTGAACCTACTATTACGGATTTTCACTTGATAGTTACTGTCTTCCTTAGAAATCAGTAGCACATAAAAATGTTCTTGGTGAGAATAAATTATGGTAGTTTGCTTTCATCTAAAAGCTAAGTGAAATTATCTTCACACCTTTTTTAAGTGTTGAGCCCCTAAGGAAAAGTTTTACAGTGACTGATTTACCACATATAGCCCTGTCCCTATCCTCAGTTTGTCTCCCTTAACACAGCTAACAATGAGGTCATTTGGGCACACTCCAGGAAGATGCTCATCCCTGGCTTTAATGCCGTTTAATGACCCCTACAACAATGTCACTTCCCTTATCTGTTCTCACTCTCTAATTTAGCCATTAATTAGTGTGTATCCTCAACAGTTGGCAAATTAATAGTCTATGCCTGTGTTGACATCTGTTTAACTGACGGTTGGTGCCCTCAATGACTGACATGTTGAAATTTTCCTGCATTCTTTCATATGCAATTTTTGACCAGGAAGAATATGCCCCTCTATTCTCAGGACACCCTTTGGCTCCACTACCTTTACACAGGTAGCTCCCCAAAGTCTGTCTCCCTAGAAAGCATTACATTGATTACCAGAAAGAATGGCAATAAACACCTGTAGGCCCTTCCCTGCCTAATATGTCATTCCCAGAGCCTAGTATGTCTGGGTGGGTTTGTGCTTGTGTGTCTGTCTGTCTGTCTGTCTGTCTGTCTCTCTTTCAACCCTACTATGTTTGGAAGTCTTAGCTACAATGGAGCAGAGAGAGCAGTGAGCATGTCATCTCAACATTAAATGGGAGCAGAGGCTTCCTTACCCCTTCTCACACCTTTTTTTTCCCCTAAGACAGGCCGAGGAGCACAGCTGGGGGAAAAATAGTAACAGTGGCACATTCAATACGTTACTTCTGGCTAAGCAATAGGTACTGATGAGTGACCACAATGGGAGAAAGAGAGAGGCCAGCCTAGATAGCTCATTTACCTCCTGAGAATCCAGTTCAGAAAATATTTAAAAGTTGTGTCTGCTGCTCCCATTTGAAAAGTCTCAGGGAAGAAACAAAACACCATAAAATCCCCCAAATTCAACAAGGATTCTAGAGGTCAACATCAGCATAAAATATGAAAAAAAATAAGAGAGCGGTCTCAGGAAAAGAGAATGAATAGAGATTTCAGTCCAACTTCCTAATTTCCTAAATATGTTACTTATTGCTACTCTTAAGGCCTCATTTTCTATTATATTACATATGCTGTGGCAGGGGATTTATTAGGAAGAATGCCCACGAGATGGCAGAACCCTAGAATGTTTTATCAACTCTTCTTTTTAAAGCTAATGTTAGATTATAAGTATATTCTGGTACATTTAGCTTGATGAAATAGTACATAGCAATTAAAATTATAATTAAGAAGACTGTGTAGAAACATGGAAAAGTGTTTACGATACAATGTTAAAAAGCAGAATATGAAATGGTATATCAGTGTGATTATAACTGTAAATATATATACATATGGACAGATTTGAAGGGATTATGCAAAAGTGCAAATAATTCTGTTACAGTTGATAGATTCTGGCTGATTTTGTTCCTATTTTTCAAACTTCCTCTAATGCTGTTTTTTAATTGTCTTCATGATTAAAATGGGATAAAAGTCTTTGCCAAAGAGTGTAAAGAAAAAGAAAATGCAGCTATAAGAAGTCTGCCAGGAATGAAATATTATCAAGGAAAGAGGAGGGAAGACCCAATGTCTTCTAAGATCTCCTGCAGCCCTAGTGTCTAAGATACTCACTTGCTAATAATACAAATAATAGATGTAAACTGCCCTTATCAAAAACATAAGTGATGAGACAAGAATATGAGAGTAGTTAGATAACCCCCAAATGTCACCCTCGACCTCTGTACCACACAAACTTCTGGAAAAGAAAAGCCAGGAGAAAGGACTAGTTCTCTGGAGTCTTGCTTTTGTATCCCCTTTTGGCTGGCCTGACGGCTATCAAATTTCCACATCAGTGATGAACAGAGGGTAGGATTAGGTGGTCAGTCAATGCTTGTCTCCTCTCATTCACTCATTTTTGAAGGTATGTAAGTTTAAGATGAGTTGGCAGTGAAAATGTGATTGCCGGAAAACCTAATACCATTTTCAGTCAGAAAAAAGAAGAAATATATTGAGAGGCAAAAATGGGAGAGGTAATTGGAAGGTAGTCATACCACTGCAGGAGAGCAGAATTAAATTCTGAGTCCACCCTCTTTTCAGAGGAACACCAAGAAAATAGTACACAGCCAGAGGAGAGTGAGCAGGGGTAGAGAGGGGCCTAAAAGCAACATCATGAAGAATGATGGAAGAAATAAGAGTATATTTATCCTAGATAAGACTCAGGGCCCTTATCTTATCCTAAATAAGACCTGTTCACAGGGCAGGGGGGAACAGAAGGGGTCTGTGGCTCTTACTGGCAGGTATGCTTTGAATACCCTTTGACCCCATCTGAATGGTAACAGGGAACAGGGTACTATAGCTCAAGGGAGGCAGTTTCCCAGAGCCTCACCTCTGTCTCCTAGGAGTAAAGTGGGCATGGGTGGGAAGGCAGGCCAAAGAGTAGCTAAATGTGGGTATTATCAAATCAGTCACAATTGGCATAAATTAGCCCTGGCATTGTTATGGTAACAACAAGGAAAGCTGCTCATCTATTTCACTTTGTTCTTAAACCCACCAGGACTGATCTACAAGTTAAAACCTAGCGCAAAGATCTAAAAGTAATGCATTGATATGGGATATAAACAATACCCAAGATCTCCAGAAAAGATCTTAGAAACTACCAGGAAATAGAATGAACCAAAGAGCCTCTGGATCTTCCGGGGTTTAGGAAATTCTTTAGGGAAGGGCCCTCACGAAAAGTTTAGACCTCAGTGTCTCTATCTCTAAAATGAAGACATCAAAAAAGATTTTCATGGATCCTTTCAGTGCTGACATTCTAGTGATTTCACGCATCTATTTTTTGCCTGGAACCTGAGGCCTAAAGGGAGACCTGACAAACATCTTGAAGATTTTTTAAAGAAAATTAGGAGACAATGACCATGGTTGTTATTCAGTGCCGTATCCTCAAAGTTTAACACAGTACCTGACATATAACAGTTGCTGCTCAGTTATTTGTTGACTAAATGCTAAATAATTAGTTCTTCCCATGCTGGTGATAATCAAAGGTAAATTAGAAGCAGAATGTTCAAATTGGTGGTTTTCATTTATTTCCTTCTTCCCTACTTTGGGATAGGGAACCCTTTCTTCAAATGAAATAAAAAGCTATTTAAAAACAAGCGAAGAAAGAAGATAACTGCAACATGGAAAACGGACAAGGAGTTAATATTTAGAATATACAAGGAACTCTTATAAATCAGCAAGAAAACTATAAGAAACTCCATGAAAATGGGCAAAGAAGAGAAACAAGGCACAGAATGTCCAGATAGAATGAATAGGTAGGGCCTATGGCAGGTAGAAAGCCCTGGGCTTGTCATTTTAGGCTGACTAGCTGACTCACATTACTATTTTATACAATGTGTTATCATTTTCTATGTGCCAAGATGTAAAGACTATTGGGAAATATTGAGTTAGGCAATTTGTAGAAGGGAAAACCCAAATGGCTAAAAAGTTTGAAAACCTCAGGCTTAAACAAACCAAATGGAAATGACTTGAAGCTGCAGCATGCCTAAGGAAGAATTTCTTGATAGTGAATGGTATGACCGCTAATACAGATGAGTGAGGAAAGCTAGGCTAGCTTCTCTGGAGGCATCTGAAGACAGAATTTATTTCATAGGTATCAGATGGCTGAGATTACCTTCCTCAAGAGAAAACAGGCAAAACAGTTTTATAAACCATCTAGCTCTGCTTACTCTTGCCTCAGTTTTCTTGATTGTACTTTGAGTTCTAACATTAAGAGGCAATATCACAAACTGTTGGTCAAGGTGATCTAGAACTAAACCAAAGGTATTTTATACCACTGTCTGGGTTTAGAAAGAAGAATGTAATCTAAGAGAACTCATTTGAAAAGATTATTTCTCTTACTGACCTCACTAAATAATTTCACTGAAAAATCACCTTATTTCCTACTTCATTTGTGAAAAGGTGTTGTGACTTAAAAGTTTGTACATAAACAGAACCAAAGATGAAAACCACATGATTGTGTCAATAGATGCAGAGAAGGCCTTCGACTAAATTGAACAGCCCTTCATGCTAAAAACTCTCAATAAACTAGGTATTGATGGAATGTATCTCAAAATAGTAAGAACTATATGTGACAAGCCACAGCCAATATAATACTGAATGGGCAAAAGCTGGAAACATTCCCTTTGAAAACTGGCACACGACAAGGATGTGCTTTGTCACCACTCCTATTCAACATAGTTTTGGAAGTTCTGGCCAGGGCAATTAGGCAAGAGAAAGAAATAAAGTGTATTAAATTAGGAAAAGAGGAAGTCAAATTGTCTCTATTTGCTGATGACATGACTGTATATTTAGAAGACCCCATCATCTCAGCCCAAAATGTCCTTAAGCTGAAAAGCAACTTCAGCAAAGTTTTAGGATAGAAAACCAATGTGTAAAAAACACAAGCATTCCTATACACCAGTAACAGAAAAACAGAGAGCCAAATCATGAGTGAATTCCCATTCATAATTGCTACAAAGAGAATAAAATATCTAGGAATATAACTCACAAGAAATGTGAAAGAACTTTTCAAGGAGAACTACAAACCACTGCTCAAGGAAATAAGAGAGGACATAAACAGATGGAAAACATTCCATGCTCATAGCTAGGAAGAATCAATATTGTGAAAATGGCCATAATGCCAAAGTAACTTATAAATTCAATGCTATCCCCCATCAAAGCTGCCATTGACTTTCTTCACAGAATTGGAAAAAACTACTTTAAATTTCATATGGAACCAAAAAAGAGCCCGCAAAGCCAAGACAATCCTAAGCAAAAACAACAAAGCTGGAGGCATCATGCTACCTGACTTCAAACTATACTACAAGGCTACTGTAATCAAAACAGCATGGTACTGGTACCAAAACAGAGATACAGACCAATGGAACAGAACAGAGGCCTCAGAAGTAACGCCATACATCTAAAACCATCTAATCTTTGAAAAACCTGACAAAAACAAGCAATGGGGAAAGGATTCCCTGTTTAATAAATGGTGTTGGGAGAACTGGCTAGCAATATGCAGAAAGCTGAAACTGGATCTATTCCTTATACCTTATACAAAAATTAACTCAAGATGGATTAAAGATTTAAATGTAAGACCTAAAACCATAAAAACCCTAGAAGAGGGGATTCTGTCAAGATGGCCAAATAGGAACAGCTCTGGAACACAGCTCCCAGTGAGAGAGATGCAGAAGGCGAGTGATCTCCACATTTCCAACCAAGGTACCAAGTTCATTTCAATGGGACTGGTTGGACAGTGGTGTAGCCCAACGAGGGCAAACCGTGGCAGGGCGGGGTGCTGCCTCACCCGGGAAGTGCAACAGACCAGTGGATCGGGACTTTCCTGCTGCCCCCCGGCACTCCGGTTAAGATACTGTGCTTCTCCCGTGCCCTCTGCAACCCACAAACCAGGAGATCCCCCACTGGACTGAAAAGCACCATGAGTTACCAACACAGATCTGAGTGGTAGCTCTAGCAGGTGCTGTAGGTTGTTGGCACAGATCAGGGTGAACATTTTGACTAGCACTGAGAGCACCTCTGGGACGGTGCTACCCACACCCCAGAAAGAGGGGGAGCTGAAACCAGCAAGACAGGTGATACGGCTAGGAGAATCTCCCCTGACAAAGACCAGCAAACTGAAGCCCTCTCACTTAAGAGTTTCACAGCCAGCACATCAGTTCGAGTTTGACCTGGGACAATTGAGCTCAGTGTGGGGAAGGGGCGTCCACCATTGCTGAGGCGAGTCTAAAACTACCTGTGTAAACAAAAGCGAGAGGAAGCTTACACAGCAGCTGGACTGAGTTCATGACAGCCCAGCAGTGCTGCTGCAGGCAGACAAGGGACAGAGTGCCTCCTCAAGTGGCTCCCTCACCCCCTGCATAACAAAAAGAAGCCTCATACAGGAGAGCTCTGGCTGTCACCTGGTGGGTACCCTTCTTGGACAAAGCTACCAGAAGAAAGACCAGGCATCAATATTTGTTTTCTGCAACCCCCATGGGTGATTCCCAGGCAAGCAAGGTCTAGAGTGTACCTCCAGCAGTTGTATAACAGAGGGATCTGACTCTTACAAGGAAAACTTAAAAAGGAAAAAGAAATAGCTTCAATGTCAACAGAAGGATGTACACTCAGAGACACATCCAAAATCACCAACTTCAAAGATCAAAGGTAGATAAATCCATGAAGATGTGAAGAAACCAGCACAAAAGGGATGAAATCATCAAAGACCAGAACACCTCTCCTCCTCCAAGGGATCAAAACTTCTCATTAGCAAGGGAATAAACAGGATGGACAATGAGTTTGACGAACTGACAGAAGCAGGCTTCAAGAATGTGCATAACAACAAACTCCTCTGAGCTAAAGGAACATGTTCAAACCCAACGCAATGAAACTAAAAACCTTGAAAAAGGTTAGACAAAATCCTAACTAGAATAACTAGCTTAGAGAAGAACAAAAATGACTTGATGGAGCTGAAAAACAAAGCACAAGAACTTCGTGAAGCATACACAAGTTTCAATAGCCGAATCAATCAAGCAGAAGAAAGGATATCAGAGATTGAAGATCAACTCAATGAAATAAAATGAGAAGGCAAGATTAGAGGAAAAAAAGTGAAAGGAAATGAACAAAGCACCCAAGAAATATGGGATTATGTGAAAAGACATAATCTATGCTTGATTGGTGTATCTGAATGTGATGGGGAGAATGAATCCAAGCTGGAAAACACTCTTCAGGATATTATCCAGGAGAACTTCCCCAATATAGCAAGGCAGGCCAACATTAAAACCAAGGAAATACAGAGACCACCACAGAGATATTCCTCAAGAAGAGCAACCCCAAGGCACATAATCATCAGATTCACCAGGGTTGAAATGAAGGAAAAAATGCTAAGGGCAGCCAGAGAGAAAGTTTGAGTCACCCACAAAGGAAAGACCATCAGACTCACAGCAGATTTCTTGGCAGAAACTCTAAAAGCTAGAAGAGAGTGGAGGCCAATATTCAACATCCTTAAAGAACTTTCAACTCATAATTTCATATCCAGCCAAACTAACCCTCATAAGTGAAGGAGAAATAAAACCCTTCATGGACAAGCAATTGCTAGAGATTTAGTCACCAGCAGACCTGCCTTACAAGAGCTTTTGAAGGAAACAATAAACATGGAAAGGAAGAACCAGTACCAGTCAATGCAAAAACATACCAAATGGTAAAGACCAATGACACAATGAAGAAACTCAATCAACTAATGGGCAAACAACCAGCCAGTAACAAAATGGCAGGATCAAATTCACACATAACAATATTAATGTTAAATGTAAATGGCCTAAATGCCCCAGTCAAAAGACACAGACTGGCAAACTGGATAAAAAGTCAATACCCATCAGGTGTGCTGTATTCAGGAGACCCATCTCACATGCAAAGACACACATAGACTCAAAATAAAGGGATGGAAGATTTACCAAGCAAACGGAGAGCAAAAAAAAAAAACAGAGGCTGCAATCATAGTCTGTAATATAATAGACTTTAAACTAACAAAGATCAAAAGAGACAAAGAAGAGCATTACATAATGGTAAAAGGATCAATGCAATGAGGAGAGCTAACTATTCCAAATAAATATGCACCTAATACATGAGCACCCAGATACATAAAACAAGTTTTTAATGATCTACAAAGAGACTTACACTCCCACACAATAAAAGTGGGAGACTTTAGACTCCACTGTCAATATTAGACAGATCATCGAGACAGAAAATTAACAAGGATATCCAGGACTTGAATGCAGATCTGGACCAAGCAGACCTCATAGATCTCTACAGAACTCGCCACTCCAAATCCACAGAAAATACATTCTCAAGTATGCCACATCCCACTTACTCTAAAACTGACCACATAATTGGAAGTAAATTACTTCTCAGCAAATGAAAAAAAAAAAAACAAAAACGGAAACCATAACAGTCTGTCAGACCACAGTGCAATCAAATTAGAACTCAGGATTAAGAAACTCACCTAAAACCACACAACCACATGAAAACTGAACAATTTGCTCCTGAATGATGACTGAATAAACAATGAAATGAAGGCAGAAATAAGGATGTTCTTCAAAACCAATGAGAATGAAGACAAAATGCACCAGAATCTCTGGGACACATTTAAAGCAGTGTCTAGAGGAAAATTCGTAACAATAAATGCCCACATGAGAAGCAAGGAAAGATCTAAAATCGATACCCTATTGTCAAAATTTAAAGAGCTAGAGGAGCAAGATCAAAAAAATTCAAAAGCTAGCGGAGACAAGAAATAACTAAGATCAGAGCAGAACTGAAGGAGACAGAGACACAGAAAACCCTTCAAAAAAATCCGTAATTCCAGGAGCTGGTTAATTGAAAAGATCAACAAAATAGACCACTAGCCAGACTAATAAAAGAGAGAAGAACCGAATAGATGCAATAAAAAAATGATAAAGGGGATATCATCACCGATTCCACAGAGATACAAACTACCACCAGAGATTACTATGAACACTCTATGCACATAAAACCAGTAAATCTGGAAGAAATGAATAAATTCCTGAACACTTATACCCTCCCAAGACTAAACCAGGAAGAAGTTGAATCCCTGAATAGACCAATAACAAGGTCTGATTAAGGCAGGAATTCATAGCCTACCAACCAAAAAAAGTTCAGGTCCAGGTGAGTTTACAGCTGAATTCTACCAGATGTACTAAAGGAGCTGGTATCATTCCTTCTGAAACTATTCCAAACAACACAAAAGAGGGAATCCTCCCCTCAACTCATTTTATCAGACCAACATCATCCTGATACCAAAACCTGGCAGAGACATAACAAAAAAAAAAAAAAAAACTTCAGGACAATATCCATGATGAACATCAATGCAAAAAACTTCAATAAAATACTGGCAAACCAAATGCAACAGCATTATCAAAAAGCTTATCCATCACAATTAAGTAGGCTTCATCCTGGGGATGCAAGGCTGGTTCAATGTATGCAAATCTATAAACATAATCCATCACATAAACAGAACCAAAACCACATGATTATCTCAATAGATTAGAGAGGGCCTTCCAAAAAATTCAACAGCCCTTAATGCTAAAAACCCTCAACTAAACTAGGTATCGATGGAACGTATCTCAAGATAATAAAAGCTATTTATGACAAACCCACAGCTGATATCATACTGAATGGGCAAAAGCTGGAAGCATTCCCTTTGAAAACTGGAATTAGATAAGGATGTCCTCTCTCAACATTCCTATTCAATATAGTATTTGAAGTTCTAGCCAGAGCAATCAGGCCAGAAAAGAAATAAGGGTATTCAATTAGGAAATGAATACCCTTTAGGAAATTAGGAAAAGAAGAAGTCAAATTGCCTTTATTTGAAGATAACATGAATGCATATTTAGAAGACCCCATCATCTCAGCCCCAAAATCTCCTTAAGATGATAAGCAACTTCAGCAAAAATCTCAGGATACAAAATCAATGTGCAAAATCACAAGCATTCCTATACACCAATAACAGACAAACAGAGAGCCAAGTCATGAGTGAATTCCCATTCACAATTGCTACCAAGAGAATAAAATACCTAGGAATACAACTAACAAAGGATGTAAAGGACCTCTTCAAAAAAGGACCTCTTCAAAAGAACTGCAAACCACTGCTCAAGGAAATAAGAGAGGACATAAACATGAAAAAACATTCTATGCTCATGGTTAGGAATAATCGATATCATGAAAGTGGCCATACTGCCAAAAGTAATTCATAGATTCAATGTTATCGCCATCCAGCTACCATTGACCTTCTTTACAGAACTGGAAAACACAGCTTTAAACTTCATATGGAATCAAAAGAGAGCCCACATAGCCAAGAAAATCCTAAGCAAAAAGAACAAAGCTGGAGGCATCACACTACCTGACTTTAAACTATACTACAAGGCTACAGTAATCAAAACATCATGGTACTGGTACCAAAACAGAGACATAGACCAATTGAACAGAACAGAGGCCTCAGAAGTAATGCCACACATCTACAACCATCTGATCTTTGACAAACCTGACAAAAACAAGCAATGGGGGAAAGGATCCCCCTGTTTAATAAATGGTGTTGGGAGAACTGGCTAGCCATGTGCAGAAAGGTGAAACTGGACCTCTTCCTTATACCTTAAACTAAAATTAACTCCAGTTGGATTAAATATTTAAACATAAGACCTAACACCATAAAGATCCTAGAAGAAACCCTAGGCAAAACCATTCAGGACATAGGCATAGGCAAGGACTTCATAACTAAAACACCAAATGCAATGGCAACAAAAGCCAAAATAGACAATGGGATCTAATTAAACTTAAGAGTTTCTGCACAGCAAAAGAAACAATCATCAGAGTGAACCAGCAACCAACAGAATGGGAAAAAATTTTTGCAATCTACTCATCTGACAAAGGGTTAATATCCAAAATCTATAAAGAACTAAAGCATATATACAAAAAAAAAAAAAAAAAAAAAAAAAAAAAACACCAAACAATCCCATTTAAAAGTGGACGAAACATAAGAACAGACACTTTTCAAAGAAGACATTTATGAGGCCAACAAACATGAAAAAATGCTCATCATCACCGGTCATTAGAGAAATGCAAATCAAAACCACATTGAGATACCATCTCACACCAATTAGAATGGTGATATCATTAAAAAATCTGGAGACAACAGATGCTGGAAAGGATGTGGAGAAATAGGAACACTTTTACACTGTTGGTGGGAGTGTAAACTAGTTCAATCATTGTGGAAGACAGTGTGGCGATCCTCAAGGATCTAGAAATAGAAATTCCATTTGATCCAGCAATCCCATTACTGGGTATGTAGCCAAAGGATCATAAATCGTTCTGTTATAAAGATATGCACACATATGTTCATTGTGGCACTGTTTACAATAGCAAAGACCGGGAACCAACTCAAATGCCCATCAATGATAGACTAGACAGAGAACATGCCGCACATATACACCATGAAATACTATGCAGCCATAAAAGTGGATGAGTTCATGTCCTTCGTAGGGATATGGATGAATCTGGAAACCATCATTCTCAGCAAACTGAAAACCAGACACCACATGTTCTCACTCATAGGCAGGTGTTGAACAATGAGAACACATGGGCACAGAAAGGGAAACGTCACACACTGTGGTCTGTTGGGGGTGGGGGGACTAGGGGAGGGACAGCAGGGGATGTGGAAGTTGGGAAGGGATAACACTGGGAGAAATGCCTGATGTAGGTGACGGAGGGATGGAGACAGCAAACCACCATGGCCTCTGTGTACCTATGCAACAATCTTGCAAGATCTGCACATGTACCCCAGAACTTAAAGTACAATTAAAAAAAAAACCCTAGAAGAAAACCTAGGCAATACCATTTAGGACGTAGGCATGGGCAAAGAGTTCATGACTAAAACACCAAAAGCAATGACAACAAAAGCCAAAATTGACAAATGGGATCTAGTTAAACCTTTACACAGTAAAAGAAACTATCATCAGAGTGCACAGGCAACCTACAGAATGGGAGAAAATTTTTACAATCTATCCATCTGACAAAGGTCTAATATCCAGAATCTACAAAAGCCTTAAACAAATTTACAAGAAAAAAAACAACCCCATAAAAAAGTGGGCGAAGGATATGAACAGACACTTCACAAAAGAAGACATGCAGCCCACAAACATATGAAAAAAAGCTCATCATCACTGGTCATTAGAGAAATGCAAATCAAAAACCACAATGAGATACCATCTCCCACCCATTAGAAGGGTGACAATCAAATGTCAGGAGACAACAGATGCTAGAGAGTTGGTGGGAGTGTAAATTAGTTCAACCATTGTGGAAGACAGTGTGGTGATTCCTCAGAGGATCTAGAACTAGAAATATCATTTGACCCAGCAATCCCATTACTGGGTATATACCCAAAGGCTTATAAATCATTCTGTTATAAAGACACATGCACTCATGTTTATTGTGGTACTGATCACAATAGCAAAGACTTGTAACCAACCCAAATCCCCATCAAGGATAGACTGGATAAAGAAAATGTGGCAAATATACACAATGGAATACTGTGCAGCCATAACAAGGAGAAGTTCATGTCCTTTGCAGGGACATGGATGAAGCTAGAAATCATCATTCTCAGCAAACTAACACAAGAACATAAAACTAAACACCACATGTTCTCACTCATAATTGGGAGTTGAAAAATGAGAACACATGGACACAGGGAGGGGAACATCACACACCGGGGCCTGTTGGTGGGTGGGGGAGCTAGGGGAAGGATAGCATTAGGAGAAATACCTAATGTAGATGACGGGGGACAGATGCAGTAAATCTCTGTGGCAGATGCATACCTATGTAGCAAACCTGCACATTCCACAGATGTATCTCAGAACATACATTATAAATTTTAAAAAGTTTGTACTTTCTGCTCTCAGGAGAGAAAAAAGTGTTCTCTAAAAAACAGTGTGACTTTTATTCTATACTGAATATAATTTTCCCCCATTTCCCCTTCAAGAAGTATAAGAGTAGGAAGTGTTTAGAGCTCTCCCATAACCTACAGCAAAGAGTGGTTTATGCCATGTTAACACATTCATGCTTGAGTAAAACATGCTTCCAAGGGTACCAAGAAGGAAGAGGCAGAAAATACAGAAGCAGCCTGGCTCACTATCACAATTTTTCTTTAGTGAGCGCATATCTACATCTTACAGAACTAGAGAAAAAGTAAGATCCAGACATAACTTAAAGAGCTCCTCCAAACCTACACATTTTAGAGATGGGGACAAGATCTAGGGTGGAAAAGACTCATTTGTGATTCCTCAGCCAGTTAGTGACCAAGGTGGGACCTGAACCGAGAACTCCGAATTCTGAGTCTGGTATTCTTTCTGATAAACCTTTCGCTCCTCACAGCTTTTGGTTTCATTAATCCAAACACAGTCCTGGGCTAAACTACTGTTTTCTGGTCCAGCTAGACACAGCTGTCTCCACCTCCCTTTGATGCCTGTGATTATAGGGTGAGACAGAGAGATAGCTCCCATTTAAATACTTAACTTCATCACCAATAATAGTTGAAAACTAAGGAACCAGCAAGTTGTCAACAAAAGGTTTGATTGGGTGGGCTGAATTGGAAAAGTCCGTAAAGCAGGATCATATCACTCCCTACTTTCTGGAAAGACAGATAACTTCCACTGCTGTCATGAGCCTGTGGCCCATAGGAAGAGGTAAAGATGTGTGGGAGTTGGGAGAGCCTTCTAAGGATTTCCACTGGGCTAATACCCAAGAGCTCTGGGAAAATAATTTTGCTTCTTAGAGACTCAATCTGTTGATCTAGAAAATAGAAATAACAACCTTTGTCCTCTGAAGATCAAATGACATATGATATGAATGTACTTTGCCAATCAAAGCAGTACATACATATGAGCAATTATATTTATTTTTGACTTTAAGCAATATTTATCGAGCATCTACTATGTATCAGGCACTGTGCTAGGGGGGATATATCAGTAAATCAACAGATGAAAACCCCTGCCCTTCATGGAAAGTACATTCCAGAAGGGGAGACAGAAAATAAACAAAATATATAAGTTAAATATATAATATGTCAGATAGATAAGTGTAAAGGATAGAAATAAAGCAGGAAAGGGGCAGAGGCAGTGCAACGTTACAGGTTTAAATAGAATGCTTAGAGAAGTCTAAGAAGATGATATTTGAGCAAAGACTTGAAGGAGATAAGGGAAGGAGCCATGTACATGTGGGGTGGGAGGGGAATGCTTAAGCAGAGGGAAAAAACAGTGCAAAGGCTCTGAGGGAGGAGCATATTAGTAATGCTGAAGGAAAAGCAAGAGGCCAGTATAGCTGTAGTAGTGAAGAAAGCATGGCAGAAAGGAGCAGGAGGTGAATGTCATAGAGGCAAGGATGGGTTGATCACACAGGCCCTTGTAAGTAATAATAACTGTGGCTTTTATTCAGGGAGAAATGGTGAGCCATTAGAAGGTTCTGAGCAGAGGACTCATATGACCTGATTTAGATCTTGACAGCATCCCTCAGCTACCAAGTGAAGAATAGACTATTTAATTTTATGAAAAACACTATGACATTGTAATATAGGTATCATTTTGGAGCAACACTCCTCAAACTTTAATATGTATTATACATCAGATAGTAACTTTGTTAAAATGCATATGCTGATTCAGTAAGTCTGGGTTGGAGCCAAAGATTTTCATTTCTAACAAGTTCCCAAGTGATACAGATGCTGCTGGCCTAAAGTACAACAATTTGACGCTAGAAGTTATGTCCACAGGCCTGGTACAGAGCAGAATTCCACTAAAAGTTTGCTGAATGAATAAAGTGTCAGTGGTTTTATGCTGAATGCCATGTAGCACATTCCAAGGGAGAAATTTTTTAGCATCAACCATTGATGTGAAGGGAGAAGGAATTAAAAAAAGGCATATGGATGGATGGGTGAATAGATTTTAAAAAGAGGCAAATAAAGAAAATTACCTTTTTCCAAATACAACATATGTTACTGCAATATTATATTTACTTAATTTCCTCGACAACATTAAGAGATTGTTATAATGAAGCCCACTGGAAAAATAAGAAAACTGAAAGTCAGAGGAGTTAAAGGTGCCTTCAGGCTCGCAGGGTAAATTAGTGACAAAGACAGAATGTGAAAAACCAGCATTCCATGTCTCCAGACCTCTTATTCTTTCTACTGTATTTTATTGCCTCATGGCAGGGTAGGAAGTGGGGCAATGGGACGAGATAACTTTTAATCCTCCTGGGAGGGGTGAGAAAATGAGTTGAGATAAAGAAAGTTTAGGCAAATAATCCTTGGCCTTGGTGTTTCAGAGCTGCACTGTCAAATGTGGCTGTCATCATAGATATATGGTTACCTAAATTAAATTAAATGTAAATACAATTTAAAATTCCATTTCTCAGTCATACAAGCCACATTTTAACTCTTCAACAGCCATAAATTGTTGACTCATAGCTACTATATTGGAGAATGCAGAGAGAACATTTTCATCATTCCAGGAAGTTCTATTGGGCAGTAGTATCTAGAGAAGTAAGAACTTTGAAAAATGTTGGGGCTGTACTACTGACTCCACAGTGGACCCTAGGCTGGGGGACAGAAAACAGAACCTAAGCCCTCTTCTGGAAGAAAGGTGACAAAAAGATTCAAAGCAGAGTTTTCCCTGGGTAAAGAAGAAAGATATAAGTGTGTGTGTGTGTGTGTGTGTGTGTGTGTGTGTGTGTGTGTGTGTTAATCCTTTTAAAAACACTGCCTTCATTTCCCACTGGTTTTCCCTTCCTGTTCAGTAAAATGCCCTTTGAAAATGCCAACTTGCATCTACTAAGCTTAAGAGAGTATGAGGGGAAAAGGCTCTCATCTTCACTTATGACAGACAGATGAAAGTAATGGGGGTTAGGAATTAGAGAGACATCTCCTGGGGAAAAAGCGACATACTAAAGGAGCCAATGTTTGTCCATCCAGCCTTCGTCTTCTGTAGACTGCTGTCTCCAAGCTCTTTTCTGCTTAAACTCACAACTAGTGTTTTCCAAGTGAGAGAGTAGGACCAGCAGCATCAGCATCACCAGGGATGCTCATTAAACCTAAACATGTTCATGCCTTACCTGAGACTGATAATTCATGACTTGGGGGGGGACAAGAGTGAGAGGGCTGCTTAACAAACTGCCCCTGAAACTCTGGTGCATGTTGAAGTCTCAGAA
This sequence comes from Ateles fusciceps, assembly GCA_036589455.1. NCBI lineage: Eukaryota > Metazoa > Chordata > Mammalia > Primates > Atelidae > Ateles > Ateles fusciceps. Next base: position 222,479 of record JAZHEH010002985.1, on the reverse strand, counting down.
TCACTGGCTTTGTGGGAGATGCGTTTTGCTTTAATGAGTGAGGTTAAGCCCTTACATGAGATGGCTGCAACTGGATCAGAAACCAAGAAGATAAAAGTCGGGATTTAGGGGAATAAATAAGGAAGACACAAAGAAAGGTTAAAGGGAGAGAGACAATGTATATAAACAAATAAATGTTAAAGTTAGACAGATAGAGAAAAATGTGAGAAACAGAGATTGAGAAACCCTAAGGAAGCAGTTTCACCTCACTGAACAGAATCTGGGAGGGTATGTGCCCTTTCCAACATCTTGGGACTGTCACAGGCAGGGCCCAGGAGGGTTGTCAGTTCTTCATGAAGTGTCTCCACATGAACCACCATGGTTACCTCACAAATATCCTTGAGGTGCTTGATGTAGTGACGCTCGGTGCTCATGATCTCATTGATGACATTGGCCCGCATCTGGTCCCGGTTCTGTAGTGGCCGCCCCAGACAGAGGCAGTCTGAGTTGGGGTCCAGGTGTCCATTCTGCACATCACTGGGCCCTCCTCCACCTCATCTTCCTGGTTCACCCAGAGCTGTGGAAGCAGGCAAAAATAAAATAAAATTATGAGTTAGCTTCCTTCTTTGAGAGGTTTCCAGACAATAAGAAATAAGGATAAATTGAAATTTCTCAGGTATTCAGAGAACCTTCAAACAGAGACCTCTGCAAACAGAATTCCAAACCTGGCTCTAGGGTGACTTTTTTGCCCCGGGCTGTGGGTTTAATTTTCTATAGGTCTCTGGCAACCTATCTGTAAATAGAGTGGAGTAACTAGATTCATTCATGCTGGAGCACATCTAGGTGGCACAACTGGATTTTAAAAAAGGTTAAGCTATACATCTTGACTACCACAGTTGGATTGCTGTAAAGCACAGCAGTTATACACCTGTAAATATAGAGGCCAAAGTTAAATGCTAGAGTGGGTATCTCAAAAACAATGTCAGTGTTGATTTCTGTGATAAGATATAAAAATAATCATCAAAATTTGACCGTGAAAATGTCTTGGACATGCAAAGATCTCTACCTTTTCAAGATTGGGATGGGGATGGGAGAATATTTCCCACCATATACTAGCAATAGCTATTAATTGGCACCAACTATATACCATTCACTGTGTTAAGTGCTTACAATATACTGTATTCAGCACTGCTAGTTAAGTATGAACTATTACCACCATTTCACAGAAGAGGAGACTGAGGCTCAGAGAAGTTAAGCAATCTGTCCCAAGTCACACAGTTAGGAAGCAGAGGAGCTGGGATAGGAGCCAGTGTTTCCAGAGCCTATGCTCTTAGTCACTGTGCCAGCACCTTTGTGCCTCTGGCTCTAAGGAAGACAGGAAAAGAAAAGGAAATGGCTTGGGCCAAGATGAGCGGGCAATTATTAGAATCATCAGAAATTGATACATTTGGTAACGGTTGAGACTGTCCATTCTAAATCATGAAGGCAGAGAGAAGCTAAGAAAAAAAAAACCTTTGGGACAGCCAAGTCAGATGTCTCTGGATCTTCTAGATGACTTTGACTGAAAATCAAGAAGATGGCCCTTCCTGCCACCCCTGCAGTCCTAGGAAGTGGGGAAACCATGGAGGCAGGAAGGAAAAGAAGAGTGGGCCTGTTTGGCAGAGTGACAAAATCTGTCAGAGGTAATTAGCCAAAGAGCTTGCCAGTCGTCTCAACAGGTTTAAAACACTCTCCATATTTTCCCTCCTTAACCCCCAGCTTTTTCCACATTCCTGCCTCAAGAAGCTGAGATCCAACAATTTAGATGCATCCCTATTTCTGCCATCAGAAAAGCCTTTTGGTGGGTAATCACTGAGGAGAAGAGGCTTTGGAATAGAACTAGAGGGATGGTAGTTACTTCCCAACTCTGTATATTCTTCCTTCTTTCTTTTTCTCCTAGGAGGTGAGGGGGCATGATTACCACTCAGTGAAGTTAGAGAAGTCACCAGCATATATCAACATATGACTGAATTGTCACAGGCCAAAGCAAATAGGGTTCATTCTGTTTTTATGTACTTTGCATACACAGCCAAATTTGCAAAATGTATCTCCATCCAAAACCTATCACCCTCTGCAAGTGTTCCATTATAAATCTCTTTCCAGCTTCTGAAAGGTCAGCTTTGTGTTTTCAATATGCTAATAGCTGTCCTTTAATGCAGTCAACAGGCAATATGAGAGATGATTATTCAAAAGAATGGACCTGGGCAAAAAAAGTTATTTAAGGCACTGAAACAAACATCTCATATACATGATGCTATCTATTTGTAACAATGAAAACCTCATTCTCTAATAATCCATTAGCTTTTCCCTGCTTCTCACAAAGCAAGCTAAATCCTGCTATGGAAAGGGTAACAAAGGCAGGCCTTTAAGGTGTAAGAATTCTCTCTTTCTTCCTAGGAGTTTAAGAAAAGTCAGGTCCAAATGTTGGCTTTTGGATAGCTGGAATAGGATGAATATTTTGAACAACTTCACTGGGAAGGAACACAGGATATGAAGGAAGGAAAGGGAGGAGCAGATGTAAAGGCAGAAACAGAACCACATTTAGGTTCCAGCTATACACCATGACACTGTCAGTCCAAATAACAGTGAGAGAAGATGAAGGCAACTGCAGCCAAGTGAAAACAGATTCCTTATAAAGAATTTGGTAGAGAAGTCTCTTCTGGCTATAACTAAAGGCCCATGTAGCAGGATCCTTCATAAGGAGCTTTTGAGAAGACATCTTCATCTACTCTACCCCAACCCCAGAAGCCTAATCCTTAGGTTAAGATACTGCTTTCCTCCAAAATAACTACTAACAGATTAATTCATTAATTAAATCTATGCCAAGTGCCAGTAATGTGCCAGTTATTAGGGATATATCAGCAAATAAAAAAGACAGAAATCACTGCCCTTTATAGAGCTGACATTTGAGAAAGATGTTTCTTAGCCTACAAAAAGATCCCACATAAGGCCTAATTGCTCTTCTCCTAATCCCAGATTCGCACAAAAGATTCCCTGGGCCTAGTAATAAGACTTTCTGGTCTAACCTCAGTCTCTGCCCTTGAGAACTTCCCTGTTCTGTGTAGAGAAACGTCTTTGTCTGCTAGTATGTCACAGTGCATTGACACAGGTCAGCCCATAAGCTTATCTGGTCTGAAATGTCAGACCACAGAGCCATTATCAACCCTGTCCAACAATCTGTGCAGGCTAATATGTACCTTTTCTTCATTAATGCTGCAATTAGCACATATAGATGTCTGGGTGACAAGTAAGAAGATGGACAATGCCTGGAATCTGCCAGATTGAAAGGCTGTCCTGTAAGTCTTCTTAGAGTACTTAAAGGCTAGTTTCCCCAGCCTTCATTGAACTCTGAAGCAAGGCTAGTTAATGCAGTTCAATTTAACAAATACTTACTTTGGACCTATTCTGTGCCTAACCACTAACTGTGAAGGACATGCAGATGAGCAAGACAACTCATTCTTCCCCTCCTCCTTCTAAAACACGGAGTGCTTTCCAATTTGGAGACAATCTCTGGTCTTTATTGCTCCTTTTTCTATTTTCACTGTCATTGTTCTCATCCTGTTATACCTGAACAAGTCCCTGGGTGATCCTCTAACTTTTACCCTTGCCACATACCACTATCAGACCAATTTCCTTGACTATCACCTTGACTGGCTAATCCATAAGCCTCAAATCCTTAATAGCTCTCCACTGATTATAAAGCAAGTCCAAATCACTCACACTGACATTCAAGTATTATCATAATCTGTCTCTAACCTGTATTTCCACTCTTACTTCCTACTACTTCCTTCAGGAATATCAGGCTCCTCACAGACTGGTCTATTTTCTGTTCACCAATATTCCCATCTATGTCCTTTAATCCCATGCTCAAACATAGAAATACGATAGTCCAGAGGCTTTCAACAACTTCAGCAACAGTAACCCAACCTCTCAATTTCCTAATAAAGAAGTTGATACCCGCAAAAACAGGCAGGGAGTTACCAATATACCCATATCTTTAATATGCCTTTTTATTTTGTGCCTTCCTTTTTTTTTTCTCTTTAAAATTACACAACACATTTTCCTTGAAAAAAGTTAAAATAGAAAAAAATAGATTAAAATTATTGAAATCATGGACGAAAGAAGAAATTTTACCACCGGTCTTACAGAAATAAGGATTAAAAGGGAATATTATCAACAACTTGTATGCAAATAAATTACATAACCTGATGAAATGGACAAAGTCCTAGAAAGACACAAGCTACAGAAACTGACTGAAGAAGAAATAGAAAATCTGAGAAGACCTATAACGAGAAAAAGATTTAATGAATAACTTCATTCAATCTTGAAAACTTCCCACATGGGGGGGGAAAAAAACCAAAACTCAGGACTAGATGGCTTCACTAGTGAATTCTACCAAATATTTAAAAAGTAACTAATACCAATCTTTCACAAACCCCCTCCAAATAACAGAAATATAGAAATCCTCAATAAAATATTAGCAAACCAAATCCAGCAACATATTAAAAACAAATTTTCTACCTTACCAGATGCAATTTATCCCAGGAATGCAAGGTTGCTTCACATATGAAAATCAGTCCATGTAAATTATACCATATTAGTGAAATAAGGTTATAAAATCCCACATGATCATCTCAACAGGCACCAAAAAAGCATTTGCAAAATCCAACACCCTTTCATGGTAAAAAGAAAAAAAACACTCAACAAACCAGAAATAGAAGGGAACTTTCCTCCAAATAATAATGAACATTTATGAAAAATCCATAGTTAATATCATATTTAATGGTGAAGACTGAAGGCTTTCATCCTACAATCAAGAACAAGACAAGGATACTCACTTTCATCACTTCTATTGAACCTTATACTGAAGGTTCTAGCCAGTGCAATTGGACAAGAAAAAGAAATAAAACACATTGCATCAGAAAGAGATAAAACTATCTCTAGTCACAGATCATATAATGTGATATGCAGGAAATCATACGGAATCCACCAAAAAACCTGTTATAACTAATAAATAAGCTGGGACTTGTTGCAGGATATAAGATAAATATAAAAAATCAATTATGTTTCTATATAATAGCAGTGAACAATCTGAGAGTTAAATTAAGAAAATAATCACATTTAAATAGCAACAAGAAAGAATACATAGGAATAAAGTTAACAAAAGAAGTGCAATCTTATACGCTGAAAACTGCAAAGCATTATTGAAACAAAGTAAAGAAGAACTAAATAGAAAAACCTCTCCTTTTCATGGATTGGAAGATTTAATGGTGCTAATATGGCAATATTCCTCAGATTAATTCAGATTCAACACAATACCTATCAGAATCTCACCTGGTGTCTTTGCAGAAAATTGAAAAACTAATATTAAAACTCACATAGAATTTTTAGGGACCCAAAAGAACCAAAACAATTTTGAAAAAGGAGAATAAAGTTGGAGGACTCATACTTCCTGATTTCAAAACTTATTACAAACCTACAATAATCAAGAGAGAATGGGGCACTGGCATAAGAATAGATATAAAGATCAATAGAAATAAAACCAGGAGTCCAGAAATATATCCTACATCCATGCTGAACTAATATTTGTCAAAGGTGCAAGATGATTCAAGAAGTAAAGTACTGTTTTTTCAACAAATGGTGCTGGTACAACTGGATATCCATATGCAAAAGAATGAACTTTGGTCCCTACTTCACAGTATACACAAAAATTAAATTAAAATGGATAAAATATCTGAATGAAATGAGATTATCAAAGTCATGAAAGAAAACATAGAGGAAAATCTGTAACCTTAGACAATAGTTTCTTTTATATGACACCTAGAACATAAGCAACCAAGCAAAAGTAAAGCGAACTTCATCAAAATTGAAAACTTTGTGCTACAAATGATATCATCAATAAAGTGAAAAGACAACCCAGTAATGGGAAACTCTCACACACTGCTGGTAGGAATGTAAAATGGCATAGCTGGTGTAGAAAACATTTTGGCAGTTCCTCAAAAAGTTAAGCATGCAGTTACTATATGATCCAACAATTCCATTCCTAGGTATATACTCAAGAGGAATAAAAACACGTGCTCACAGAAAAACTTGTGCACAAATGTTCATAGTAGCATTATTCATAACAGCCAAAAGGAAAAACAACCAAAATGTTCATTAATTAATGAATGGATAAACCAAAATATGGCATACTTGTATAACAGAATACTATTATTATTGGAAAATTGCTAAGAAAGTACGATTTTAAATGTTCTCACTACAAAATAATGATAAGTATGCGAGGTGATGATATGTTAATTTAATCATTCCACAATATATGTTTGTGTGTGTGTGTGTACATATCAAATTGCCACATTATGCTCCCAAACTATATACAGTTTTGTCTATTAAAATGATTTTAAAAATCTGTTTCAGAATTAGACAATGGTGATGGTTGTACAACTTTGTGAATATACTAAAACCCACTACACTGTATACTTTAAAATGGTAAATTTTACGGTATGGAAATTATAGCTCTATAAAAATAGATACATTAAAAAGCTAAAACTGTCTGGATAAGGTGAAATTTCCCTTTGACTGTTCTCCATCCTAATCATATTCTACCTCTCCCCAGGAAACCATGGTTATGGATTTTGTGTGAAATCCTTGTCAACCTCTCTCCTTACATTTATATGCCTATATGTTTATTCTGACAGACTCACCATGTTCCATATGATAAAGTGATGATTACCCAGCCCTTGGTATACCCCTCTTCAACATCTTTAGTAGCCCCTCCCCGCAAATGGATCAGTAGTTTTAAAAGAAAACTACCATATATCCAGCCAGTAATACCTTCATGAAGTCAATAAAGGCTCAAGGAGTATCTTAGCAAGCCAGCCAGCCCCTGTCTCCAGCAGTGTAATATTTCTGAGAAGAGAATCTGTAAGCAGTATTATCTAAATCTCACCTTGATAGTTTCAAAGGCCAAATCTAGTCAACCAGAGAGGAGTAGAAAGCAATCTATCCTTTGAAAAGGTGAGAGGTTATTACTGCCAGTCTCATTAAACAATAGACACTCAGAGCTATAGAATCAGAGTTTATAAAGGAAATGGAAGGTAGACAAGTCATTGTCACCCCTTGCTCCCCAATCAATACATAAACTCCCTTGACAATATCCCCTGCCAGCAATTGCACAGCCTATCTGCTTGAACACAATGAGTGATGAGGAGATCACTGTCTCCCAAGGAAGCCCTTTCCTTTTTCAGATAATTCTAATCATGAGCTCTGTCTCTTTTGAATAAAAGTGCCAGCCAAAAATCACAGCAAACACTACAAAAGGGCAAGACACAGATAAGCAGAAGGATTGAAGGGAACATGAACTCTTCCATAACAAAGGTCACCAAAAGGCCTTTTCTCCGTTACCACAGCGAAGCAATGGTGAAGTGTGGATACAAAGGTGAATGTGAGGGACTGAAAGTAACCTGGTTAGTTTCAAGCAGAGCTCCCACTTCTTACACACACACACACACACACACACACACACACACACACACACAAAATAAATAAATAAATAATAAATAAACCTGTTTTAGAGCCCCAGTCTCAGCTTCCAGGAGGATCAGAAGTGCTTAGGGATCCCCTGAATGTGCATGCCAGGAAGCCCTTAGCATTCTTCTCTAGCCCAAAGACAATCAGCATGGTATGTACAGTCAGGCACAGAAACTACTCCTCTACCCCTCAAGGGAAGATTTAATAACTGTCACTAATTATATGAAGGATCATCATAAGAAGGCTGCTAACAAATTGTTCTCCCACTCCAGCACCGACACAATGAGAAATAGGAGCTTCAACCAGAGCAATGAAAATTTTTGTTAAACAACAGAAAAAAGAGAGAGAAAAAAAAAGACTTGTATAAATATCCTGTGTTTGCATTCATGGCTTTCCAACAGCACATTATAATTGGGCCAGACTCAGCAAGTTTCACTGCTCTTCAACACAGACGTGTGACCTCAGGCAAGGCCACACATAAACTCTTCCATAAAAAAGGTCACCAAAAGGCCTTTTCTCTGCCACCACATTCATTCCAATACATTCTGTTTATTCACATCTCTATACCTTGTATCCTTCTAATGCCTGCCCTCTACTCCCTCTTCAGAAAGGCCTTCCCTACTCTTTTCTGTCATTCTTCTTTTGTCCCTGGCTTCCCTGAAGACCTAGTTCAAGAACAGTGCCTTCCCACAAACTCTCTTATTTGGACTTCAAAACAGCCCTGCAAGGCAGGCAAGCAAGCCTTATTCTTTCTACTTCCTAGATGAGAAATCCAAGCCCAGACAGGGAGATGCCTCAAAGTGGCAGTCAGGATTGAAGCAAAGTCTCCAGACTCTTAAGCCAAAATTTAGGAGAGACAGTCTGACAGTGGTAAAGAGTGAAGACTAGGAAGCCTGAGTTCAAATCCTGGTTCTACAACTGCCTCTGTAAGTAACACAGAATAAGTTACTTTAACTTCTCTGATTCTCAGTTTCCTCATCTCTGAAATAGAATAATGTCTATCTACCTCATGGGGCTATTGTGAGGATTAAATAAGGCAACACATGTAAAACAGTTTCTAGCACAGAGTCAAATATTAGCTGTTCTTGTTATCTATCCCCTAGGTTGGCATCGTCTGCCCCTAGAACAATGAAGCAACATATAAGAAAAAAACTGTCCTCTCTAGTCAGGGAAGAGTTTTAGGCAGTACTTTTGTAATTGCTCTCACAATTGTCCCAATTTTCTTATACTCTAAATGCCACCTCCTTAACAACGAGACTCAAAAAAACTTCTCAAGGAATGGGAGACTTACTTAGTCGAGGCTGGAGGTATTAATGATTTCTGCCCATGATAAGGCTTCCTAAGGTAAGACAGAACTCAAGCTAGAATGGGGGGTGGATTGGAGTGTAGGGAACCCCTTCACAGATAACATAGCTTCCTTCCCAGTCAAGAAACCAGATGTCTCTGATATGAACTACACTCCACTATACCCCTAAGTCTTCTATTCATTGGTTTTCATGGAATTATCCTGCTTAGACATTGATAGAATTTAGGTTAATTAGTTAAGTAGCCACAAAAGGAGTGCTCTTCCAGGACCTTTAGAAGTTCATTTCTTTGACTACTTGGACAAATAATGAAATGAAGGCAGTAATAAAGATGTTCTTCAAAACCAATGAGAACGAAGACAAAATGGACCAGAATCTCTGGGACACATTTAAAGCAGTGTTTAGAGGGAAATTTATAGCACTCAAGGCCCACCAGAGAAGTGAGGAAACATAAAATTGACACCCTAATGTCACAAATAAAAGAACTAGAGGAGCGAGATCAAATAAACTCAAAAGCTAGCAGAAGGCAAGAATTAACTAAGATCAAAGCAGAACTGAGAGGAGACAGAAACACAAAAAACCCTTCAAAAAATCAATAAATCCATAAATCCAGGAGCTGGTTTTTTGAAAAGATCATCAAAAATAGATGGACCACTAGCCAAACTAACAAAAAAGAAAGAGAGAAGATTCAAATAGATGCAATAAAAAATGATAAAGGGGGATATCAACATCGATCCCGTAGAAATACAAACTACCATCAGAGATTACTACAAACACTTCTATGTACATAAACCAGTAAACCAAAAAGAAATGGATAAATTCCAGGACACTTACACCCTCCCAAGACTAAACCAGGAAGGAGTTGAATCCCTGAATAGATCAATAACAAGCTCTGAAGTCGAGGCAGCAATTAATAGCCTACCAACCAAAAAAGGTCCAGGACCCGATGGGTTCACAGCCAAATTCTACCAAAGGTACAAAGAGGAGCTGGTACCATTGCTTCTGAAACTATTCCAAACAATACAAAAACAGGGGAATCCTCCCTAACTCATTTTATGAGACCAACATCATCCTGATACCAAAACCTGGCAGAGATTCAACTAAAAAAGAAAACTTCAGGCCAACATCCATGATAAACACTGATGCAAAAATCTTCAATGAAATACTAGCAAAACGAATCCAACAGCATATCAAAAAGCTTATCCATCACAATCAAGTCAGCTTCATCTGAGGGATGCAAGGCTGGTTCAACATCCACAAATCTATAAATGTAATCCATCACATAAACAGAACCAAAGACAGGAAACCACATGATTATCTCAATAGATGCAGAGAGGCCTTCAAAAAGATCCCAAGTTTTTTTTTGCTAAAAACTCTCAATAAACTAGGTATCGATGGATCATATCTCAAAATAGTAAGAGTTATTTATGATAAACCCACAGCCAATATCAAACTGAATGGGTAGAAACTGGAAGCATCCCCTTTGAAAACTGGCACTAGACAAGGGTGCCCTCTTCACCACGCCTATTCAAGAACATAGTATTGGAAGTTCTGGCTAGGGCCATCAGGCAAGAAAAAGAAATAAAGGGTATTCGTATAGGAAGAGAGGACATCAAATTGTCCCTGTTTTGCAGATGACATGATTGTATATTTTAGAAAACACCATTGTCTTAGCCCAAAATCTCCTTAAGCTGATAAGCAGCTTCAGCAAATTCTCAGGATACATAATCAATGTACAGAAATCACAAGCATTCCTATACACCAATAAAAGACAAACAGCCAAATCATGAACTAACTCCCACTCACAATTGCTACAAAAAGAGAATAAAATACTTAGGAATACAACTAACAAGGGATGTGAGGACCTCCTCAAGGAGAACTACAAACCACTGCTCAAGGAAGTAGAGAGGACACAACAGATGGAAAAACATTCCATGCTCCTGGTTAGGAAGAATTAGATGTGAAAATGGCCATACTGCCAAAAGTAATTTATAGATTCAATGCTATCCCCATCAAGCTACCAATGACTTTCTTCACAGAATTGGAAAAAACACGTTAAACTTCACATTGAATGAAAAAAGAGCCCACATAGCCAGACAAACCTAAGCAAAAAAAAAACAACAACAACAAAAACAAAGTTGGAGGCATCATGTTACCTGACTTCGAACTATATTACTAGGCTACTCGTAATCAAAACAGCATGGTACTGGTACCAAAACAGAGATATAGACCAATGGAACAGAGCAAAGGCTTCAGAAATAACCCCACACAACTACAACCATCTGATCTTTGACAAACCTGATAATAACAAGCAATGGGGGAAAGGAGTTCCCCTATTTAATAAATGGTGTTGGGAAAACTGCTAGCCATATGCAGAAAGCTCAAACTGTATCCCTCCTTACACCTTATACAAAAATTAACTCTAGATGGATTAAAGATTTAAACATGAGGCCTAACATCATAAAAACTCTAGAAGAAAACCTAGGCAATACCATTTAGAACATAGGCATAAGCAAGGACTTCATGACTAAAACACCAAAAACAACGGCAACAAAAGCCAAAATAGACAAATCGGATCTAATTAAACTTAAGAGCTTCTGCACAGCAAAAGAAACTATCAATAGAGTGAATCAGTAACCAACAGAATGGGGAAAAGATTATTTGCATCTACTCATCTGACAAAGGGCTAATATCCAGAATTTAAGAACTGAAACAAAATTACAAGAAAAAAACAACCTCTACACATCCAAAAAGTGGGCAAAGGTATGAACAGATACTTTTCAAAAGAAGACATTGGATGCAGCCAACAAACATATGAAAAAAAACTCGTCATCACTGGTCATTAGCAAAATGCAAATAAAAACCACACTGAGATACCACCTCACCCCAGTTACAATGGTGATCATTAAATAACCAGGAGACAACAGATGCTGGAGAGGATGTGGAGAAATAGGAACGTTTTTACACTGTTGGTGGGAGTGTAAATGACTTCAACCATTGTGAAAGACAGTGTGGTGATTCCTCAAGGTTCTAGAAACAGAAATACCATTTGATCCAGCAATCCCATTACTGGGTATATACCCAAAGGATTATAAATCATTCTTATAAAGATACATGCACACGTATATTTATTGTGGCACTGTTTACAATAGCAAAGACCTTGAAACCACCCCAAATGCCCATCAATGACAAGACTGGATAAAGAAGATGTGGCACATATACACCATGGAATACTATGCATCCATAAAAAAAGGATGAGTCCATGTCCTTTGCAGGGACATGGATGAAGGTGGAAACCATCATATCTAGCAAACTGACACAAGAACAGAAAACCAAATACCGCATGTTCTCACTCATAAGTGGGGTGTTGAACAATGAGAACACATGGACACAGGGAGGAGAGAACATCACACACTGGGGCCTAGGGGGCAGGGACTAGAGGAGGAATAGCAGGGGGTGGGGGGGATTAGGGAGGGGATAGCATTAGGAGAAATACCTAATGTAGATGATGGGGCAATGGATGCAGCAAACTACCACCATGGCACGTGTATACCTATGAAACAAACCTGCATGATCTGCACATGGACCCAGAACTTAAAGTATAATAAATAAATTTAAAAAGATAAAAAATGTAAAAACGAAGTTCATTTCTTATGCATTTCCTTTGATTTGCTGTTTGTGCTAAAATAAAGAGAAGGCTTCTATTTAAACTGTTCAGATATGGAAGTACTGAGTTCATGATGAAAGTCACACTAAGGGAGAATGCAGAAATCAAGCTGACCTGAGTTACTCATCACCCAGAAAGCTTGCAATTATTTGACAGACATATAGAAAAGAAAAAAACAAAAAAAAAAACAAAAAAAACACTTCAGGATGGTGATGAGGCAAAACATTGGCTTTGGAGTTGGATTACAATCTTGTTGGGCTATGCCATTTACTAGCAAGTTAAAGGCAAGTCTGATAAGGTTTCATTCACTTTCTGATCCTCCAGAACTGTACCAGTGCCCTAGATGGCACTTGTTCCCTGTTGAGGCTTTTCCCCGTAACATCTGTCTTATGTTTTTTACTCCTTTCAGTCTGTATCCAGGGTGATACAGTCTCCTATAGCTACTCAAGTCATATGGCTCGTCCCGTCCTCAGTTCCTATGAATCTAATCCCTTCCCGAACTATCCTCTACTTTCTACCTGCTAACATTTGTACAAAATTTGACAAAGCATTATACTATCTACAGACTGAGAGAAGAAAGCAATGGGGAATGAGTGCTAATGGTTATGGAGTTTCTTTTGTGGCAATAAAAAAGTTCTGGAACTAGATAGTGGTGATGGTTGCACAACATTGCAAATGCATTGAACTGTACACTTTAAAATGATTGAAATGGAGAAATTCATCTTATGTCTATTTTACCTCACCTTAAAAAAAAAGAATAGCCAGGTGTGGTGGCTCATATCTATAATCCCAGCACTTTGGGAGGCAAAGGCAGGTGGATCGCTTGAGTCCAGGAGTTTGAGATCAGCCTGGGCAACATGGTAAAATCCTGCATCTACAAAAAATACAAAAATTACCTGGGTGTGGTGGTGGGCACTGGTAGTCCCAACTACTCAGGAGGCTGAGGTGGGAGGATTACCTAGGCCCAGGACTTTGGGGCTACAGCAAGCCATGATCACGCCACTACACTTCCAGCCTGGGCAACAGCATAAGATCCTGCCTCAAAGGAAAAAAAGAGAGAGATTACAGAGAATGGGCCAGAAACATTCTTGGAGTCTATCTGTTCCGACCCCTACATCTTTCAGGGGAGAAAAGTGAGATTTGGCAAAGAGAAAGAACTTGACTAAAGTAACAGAACTTGGGCAAATCACCTCCCTTATACATAAGTTTTCATATCTACTATCAGACTCTTGGAGGATGGGCTGAAGGTCTAGAGTACTCTGTAACTTCTCAGTGGCCATTTGATGATCATCTGTTGGATAAATGAATTTTTTATTAAGTCCTTCATTCTACAAATCAAGAAAACATTTTCACTGCATACTCCCTGCCTCTGGATACCTGGTCACCATGCTTTACCTGCTTATTGAAGCACACCCAGCAACCTGATGTTGGACCAAGTAATACCAGCCACTTGTCATGACAACAAAGCCACCCTCTGTCTGCTGCCTATTGATGCTACGCTCTACATACTGGGCTGGACTTTCCCCCAATGTTTTTAGTTGGGAGGGTCCTTACGCACTGCATACTCTCAGCCTATCACAATCCACGTGGGAAAGTGAACTTCTAGGACTTGCTCCAAATTCACGTTTATCTGGCTGCACTGATTTTCAGGGTACTGCTGGCCACACCCCATATACAGCATCTTTATTAAACATACCCTTAACAGTAAGCTATGCTTCCCTTATATGTAACTAAATGTGGGAATGAGTCCCTCCTACACATGCCACTCAGGGGTAAGCTCTATTTAGCAACAATGTCAATAACTTTACTACCTTAAAAAGCTTATCAAAACAAATAAAGAGTTGGACCAATGGGCAGAATTTGCAGGTCTATTATTATGGCTCTTTTCCCCAGTACATGTTATAAAAGAGGTTTTTCAATCCATTATTGGATTCCTACATATGACACAGTGTTCCATCATTTATTTGTTGATAAATGAATGTTAACTGCTGATGGATGACCCCAGTAACATTATTATGCCTGTTGGTAGAGGTCAGAACAGCCAAGAAAGAACATTGTCCAATTATATGTTCAGCAGGGTCATTAGTTGTAAAAGCATTCCTATTAGTCTTCAAAGCCTGGCAGTTTCAGCATGTCCAGGACTCCATGTAGCCCATGTTCTCAGACAAGTGGCTGAATGCAGTGGAACAGAAGCCATGCATGCCCAGATGGCCTCATCTAGCCACTTGCATACCAGCAACAAGAAGCTGATTCATCCAAATAATGGTTAAGATGAAAGCTCAGAAGCCTGGAGGACAGGAGAGGCTTGGCAGACCTGGTCTTAGGTTTCAGATCTTCTGATGGGCTGCAGACAGAGTGGAGAGTTGGTATATTCCCAGAGGGTTTGGAAGAGGAGCAGAGAGAAATAAGGACATTATTTCTACCATTTACATTAAGAGTTTGCTGCAAGTATTACCAGTATTATTATTGAGTGCTTCCTATGTGTAGACTCCATTGTCAGTGCTCTTCCTGTATTGTTTGGTTCTCCCGACAACTTAATGAGGTAGGTGTTACATCCTCAATATACTGATGAGATCACTGAAGCACAGAAAGTACAAGTGACCTGCCCATGGCCATTTTGCTGATAAATGGAAAGGCTCTGATTATAATCCAGAAAGATTACTTCTAGAGCCAGTTTCTTGGACATTTACACCCTTCCCATGAGTAGAAGCTCCAGAAAGACAGATTCTAGTTCAAAATAAGGACAAACTATCTCAGATCTGTCCCTGAGCTATAACTGGTGGCCTGAAGAGGTAGGGAGCTATCTGTCAGTAGCGGTATCAGAGCAGGGATTGAATTCACCACTTGGGAGGCAGGAGGTATTTTAGAGGTGTTTAAACATCAGAAAGAGGAATAAACTAGATGACTTTTAAGATCCCCACAAGCCCTGAAATTCCCTAGTTCTACTTTTGGCTTATAGTAATATGATGTTTGAGGTGGCAGTGGTGACTAGAAGTGGGGTTGAGCAGTGGCAAATGTTATTATGAGTGGGCTGAGTAAATGGGTTGTGGAGAAAACTTAGCTTTAAATTTTACTTTAAAGTCGATAGGTGGGTCATGCTCCAAAATTCTAGTCAAAAAGTTGCACACATTTGTAGATTTGAAGTTCACCACAAGAAGATACAAAAGCAGGAATGGTTTAAAACCGGTTGACATGGGTAGGGTATATGGAAATGGGACTTTAACTTTTTGTTTACTTTCTGAATAACTTAAAATATCATTCATTACTGTTATTAAAAGTAAAAATTAAAAAGTATATGTGTCTTCAAAAAGAAAAAAAAGTGAGCTGTCTCTCGATTTAGAGTATGGCTCCTCAAAAGACAGGAGAACACAGCTTCTGAGCTGACCTGTCTCTTCATACCACCTTATGTCATCTTCCCTGGCCGTATCCACTGGCAGGTGACTCACAGAAACATCCTCACACCTCTACTCAACAGCTGTAGTGCCAAGCCTTCCTGCTCCACTAGGCAGCTCCATCAAGCAAATTTGATGTACTGTTCTGAGTGGCTTCAGGGTGGTAAAAGCATGTTATCCTGGTTCTAGAATCATGGAAGATCCTCAGACTGGTGAAGGGGATAGGGCTTTCAGAAACCACCTGGTCCAAATCCTTGAAACATCAGTGGAGACACTGAGGCCCAAAGAAGGAAGGTCTCTGCCTGACATCCCCCAGGGAATCAGTGGCAAAGCTCGCCCTTCAACTCAGATCTTTGACTTCCTAGTCAATGCTCCTACTACCTTCATTGTGCTCTTTCTGCTTGATAACCTCTCAGATGTTTCATCTCTCCATCCCCAGGAGCCCTACAATTTCCTATTGCTCCAGAGAATGCCTCCTGCCCAACAGGCACAAACTGGTTTTGGATATACCTATAAGGCATATTTATAATACAGAAGGGCCTCAAAAATGTTAGAAAACTATTTGCCCATAGCTCCCTATTCATATGCCTCTCCTGCCTTCTTAGCATCATCTGCCTACCTCCCGGCTCCTCTAAAGCAAAAGTGAGCTTGTGACTTAGATCTCACTGGATCTGAATTCCAATTATAATCAAGGAAGAGGAAAGCAGGAGGACAGTTGGGTCACCTAAGGACTGACACCCTCAACTGGCCAATATAGCCCACCATGCTGAGGGAGTGCCATCTTCAATGGTGGGGTTTGGTTTCTTGCTCAAGTCAGTAGTATCCTCTGCTTCATCCCTATCCTCTGGTGGGATGGAGAATATCTCTAAAAGGCAAAGATATATGTCCATATTCAGATCAGGGGATTCCAGACTCTCTGGATGGCTAGATCTCTGACAGCAATGGTACACATAAGGCCTGAGCCCTCAGACCCTTTGCCCTGTATCTCATACCCTAGAAATGGGCAACCAGACTTCAAGTTCCCCAGCAATGACTACCCTGCATCAACTTGAGGGACCAAATACATTCTGGGAACAGAGCTAAAGCAGGCCATGTCTTCTGTCATTCGAGTATGAAGACATCTCAAATGAAAGCTCTTCAAAAAAGACTCAATTCTGAAAAGTAAAAAAAGAGACCCACCCACTTATAAGTATTGTTTCTCTAGTGACCCTCTAATATAGAGGACAACAGGCCTTGGAAGAGGCCTCTCAAGATGCCAAATACCCTTAGTACTTGTCTAGACCACTCTAGGAGTTGGCTGTTGCTAAGTGCTAGACAGTCAGGTTTGTTCAGGACTTAGTAAATACTGGTGAGGATATATTAATAGCACTAGAGCACTAGTAATAAGCCATGTGGAAAAAAAAATATAAGCGGTTTCACTCTTACTCATAATAACTATACTGATGAAAAAATATATAATATATATATACAAGTATAATGATTTTCCAAAAACTTTGTACTTTACAAAGAGTCACAGAAATAGACCTCATCTCCAGGTACTCAGTGATGGTACTCCTCTCTTCAAGTCATCATACCACCAAGGCAGTATATACATGTTGCTAGGAAGGCCTAAGATGATCCCCAAATGAACCAGGGGAGTTGATTACACAAAGAAAAATTGGTGGCAGGCCCAAGATCATAGCCTCAACTCAGGCAGCCAACCAGGTTACAAATCCATGCTATAGGTCGACAATAGCCTTGGAAAGCCCCAAAGCCAAGAAAACGATTCAGAGTGTCTCCTAATGGTGCCAACTCTTAAATACCATCTTCCTATTGCAAAAAGCAACATGTTTCAAGAAATTGGCTCAGACTACAGCATAAGGGCTAGTAGCTGGAAATAAGAGTAGTTCAAGCTTTGTTTACTAGATGCTGGCCAGGTTCTCAAAAGCCCAGGGTGATTTTAGTTCTGGTCCTGCCTGGAGGCTGGGGGATAGGCTATATGACTCTCAAGATTGCTTTCAGCTTGGGATTTTTAAGAGGGTGACCTATGCTACCTAAATCTGGAGGAATCATCTGCGTGATGTAACAGCTACATTTAAGGTTCTCTCTGAGCTGAAGAAGGCTTCATATTAAAAGAAAAAAAAACCTCCAATTAGCCAAATGATGTACTAGATGATGTAATCCAAAGAACGTACATAGTGAGAAGCCATTAAGATGGATTATGTGAATGCAAATGAGTTCTAATAATGCCATTTGAAATTCTAGTACAGGGGAGAGAAATTGCCATAATCCAGAGAGAAAGACCCTCCCTGCTAATGTCAGCCTAAACTCACAGCCTGTAATGTATCACCTCTAGGGCCACAAGCAAGACCTTCTACATAAATGATATAAATGTTTAAGACTAGAGATTTATGAACACTTCAAAGCTCAAATGGCTAAACAAGGGTTGGTATATTGAAACTGTTCTCAATTAAGCAAAACACTATTGCCTTTAGTCTGGAATGAAGATAAGTCCTCAAGCATTAACAGTCTTGTTAGCAGCCCAAGATTGCCCTTTCCTGATTGTGCTAGAGGCCAGAAAGCACAGGATAAAGATTCAGAAGGGGGCAACATCACTAAAAGTGATAGAACAGGGCACACAAAAGAATCAGTTCTTCCACTGAAACAACCTTAAACTGGCAATGAATGACAGAATCCATTGTTCTGGAACTCTACAATCTAATCCAAAACTCGCAGCAATTTACAGGGGACTATGTAATGCAGAAAAGGGCAGCAAAAACTTGGTAAGAGAGCATTGAAGCACTTTTGCTTATGCTCCTACCATCCCCCATTCTCCGGTGGCTGAGGAGAGAGTGGCCCACATTCCTGGTTTGGCTTGCTGGTGCCAGGGGATAATGACCTTGTTCTTTACAATATTGTGGTTCTACATTTTGACCTGTTTCACACTAAGGGACTAGCACAGAGGTTGACCCCTGGCTGGAGAGGCTTTCCAGGCTGTGGCTGCCTCTGTTGAAAGATTTCAAGACATACACTGCTCATGCTCACTTGAGACAAGGGATTGTGAATGGGACAAATACCAAAGAGATCTAATAGCACAGGAAAGAGGAAGCTAAAAAGGAAGTTTCTTTGGGGAATAAGGATTCATAAGGGCTACCATGCATACCAGGGAAGTCACATTATAACGCGCATGCCCAGGACCAGATGCATGCTCAGAAAAAAACCTCAGAGGACCACAGACTTGTATTTTTGGAGGATTTGTGGTCTCCATACAAACAGGAGGAGAAGGCTGAGAGAGAAGAGTTGATGACCTGGCACAGTCTCAAGTGAGTACTCCAGCTCTGAGTCAAGCTGCAAAAACCAGGAAAGTAGAACTGTTTTGACTTCTTGACTCCAGGTGTTTAAGAAATCTGTCAAGTTATTGGTTGACCAATGAGATAAAAAAAAAAAAAAAAACAGAGACTTCAAAGTGACCATATATGACAAGAATATAGTCTTGCAAAAATAGTTGGAAAAAGTCACTAAACAAATGTACAACCGTAGCCCTCAACAATCAACAGTAGCAAACCCTGGGGAAAGAAGAGAATCTGATTTCTAGAGTTACCACATTATAATATTGAAAATGCCAAGTTTTCAACAAAAAAATTACAAGGCCTACAAAGAAACAGGAACATATGACCTATTCACAGGAGAAAAAATAATTTGGCAGAAAATATACCAAAGGAAGCAAAGACATTAAACTTACTAGACAAAGACTGTCTAGTAAAAATTGTCTTAAGATTCAGGAGGCCTGGGTTTAAGTCCTGGCTTTGCCACTAATTCCCTACATGAGAAAGCAAGTCATTTCCATTTTCTGGGCTCATGTTTCCTTAGTATTTATACAGTATGGAGGTACACTGACCAATGGCCACAAGCTGGGTCCTTGGGAGACAATTTAGCCTGCAGATGTATTGTGTTTGACTTTCACTGTGCTTCTTTAAAAATATGAATTACTGGTTAATATTTTTTTCAAAAGAGTTTTACATAAAAATCCAATTCCTGGCTTTTCTTGAAATACTAGAAGATCTGGCCCCTCTGGGCTTTCCTCTCCACTATGCCCCATTTTAATGATGAGAACCATCCAAGTCACTTTTGCTGTCTTTAGATGGGGCATGGATTTCCCATTTGGACACAGGCACCCACTTATCCGTTGTCTCAATTTGTTTCACTCACTTAATTGGCCCCTGTAAGCATTTAAGTTGGCCACTCTTGGCTAAGATGGGTCTTTCCAATTCTAAATCTACAGTGAGTCGAGGGTTTCATAAAGGTGAAAAGCTTTTCCCAAGTATCTTTTTTTGCAGCCAAAAAGAGACAATATATAAATAAAAGCCAGGTCATACTCTGTAACAATGGGCTTTCCTTTGAAAAGGAGAAGTTGGGTTTCCATGATATCTAGTCTGTAGAAAGGCAAGAAATGACGGTAATGATTGGCTTAGGTCATCCTTTCATCTCCCTACTTCCAAGCAGGCCAGAAACCAGAGAAATAAAGAATTTGAAAGAATAAAGTATATATCCAGCTCCTGAAGACACCTAAGCAAGCTCTTTACTTTCTGTCCAAACCCATGCCTTGTCACACAGGCCTCACCTCCAATCAATAACAAGTTGTCATGTGGCCTGTCCACAATCTACCCTTAAGTAGGCAGCAAGCTCTCCTCAGGCCATGGTCCAAAGTCAGAAATAAAAAGGTTCCTTTTATGCACAATGACAAAGGAAAAGAGCCTGAAAAAGTTGGATTTGCTACTTAGAGACACAATCATATCCTAGCAGTCTACCCTTAGCTCCTAGTGGGGAAACCAGCCCAGGAAAACAGCTGAAGATGTCAACAACTAGATATGAGGATTGATGTTGAGCAAGTTTAATTCATTTAACCTTACCAACTACTGGGAAGGTATATCAGCTCCTACACTGCTCTTGTGAAGCCATGTCCCCAGTACAAAAAGGAAAGAACCTGAGAACACACACACACACACACAAAAGAATGAAATTCTGAACAATAGAGGAGGCAGATGTGACTAGGTCGAAGAAACATATACCTGGTAAGTTCCTATACAGTGGGCGAAATGGCATAATTCCTATTTATAAGTATCCAGCATATCACGGGTAATAAAGCATTTTTACAAGCCCCAATTGTTCCCATTTCACAAGGAATAAAACTAATATTTGAAGATGCATAGGAAGCTGCTCAAGTTGCATATCTAATAACAAAACTGAGGCAAGAATCTGGGTTTCCCAGACTGCAGGTTGGGTTTTAATGTGTAACAGGTAGGGCTAACTTGAACAGAACCACACTAAGCACCCTTGATTACCCATCCTAGGGCTCAAATGTCAGCAGTGAGACTCCAAGGTAGGGAATGAAGATACCACACTTTGTGAGTCACCAATTTGGTCAAATGATCTTATTTAACTAGCCTGGAGCCTGGGTGTTACTGTTTTTGTTTGTTTGTTTGAGTTCTTGTTGTTTTCTGTTTTTTATGCTACTGAAGTAATTTTGTGGTACAGCCAGGGTTGAGAACCACTTGGGCTAGACTCTATACCAAGTGGCTGCTGGGGCTGTGTTCCTGTAGGAACACTCCTCCTGGCCTTGGACTTAGGAGCATTAATGCCTGCCCATCGACAGTCGGAAGTCTGGTTCTGTCATTTGGTTCCCTGAGACATCCTGGCTTGCTCAATCATTTCCCCCTCATCCTTGGATTTACTATTTCTTATAAAAGTGGCATTTCCTTGAAAATGAAATGCATTTGGATTTAGGTGACATCATCATTGGGTACAGTTTAATCCTTCTTTTAAAGAGTGAGGTCTGTAAGCACAAGACACCCCCAGTTGTATGCGTACAGAGTCTCACATTAGTCCTGAAGGTCTGACTACTCCTGGGACTGATTCATCAACCAGCAAAGATGAGCTGGGAAACAGATGGCATTTGCAGACTCTGACAGAAGAGAAGAAAAGATTGGATATTTCTTTAGGAGATTCTCACGTTAGAAGGGTATGAGAGGTCACGTTTTCCATTCCTCTGCTTCTAGGCAGTGCCCTCACTTGAACTGTCCCAACCAGGTAACAATGCTTTCTGGAGTTTTAGCCTTGAGGAAGGAGGACTCTATCAACCTCGAGGGAAGCCTTGATACATGGACCTTCTTGAAGCTAATAAGGTGGTAGTGATTATTATAATTATGATGATAATCATAAAACAAGTTACCATTTGCTAAGTTTCTAACATCTGTCTAGCACTGTGCTAGATATCTTACTGGCATATATGATCTAATTCCTTATAAAAAGTCGGTTATCCCTGTTTTTCAGATGGGGAAATCAGAGCTCAGGGAACTTAAAAATCTTACCAAAAGCTATAGAGCTAGAAGGTAGTAAAACTGTATCTCAAGTTTTCTAACTCCAAATGCCCTGCTCCTTCCTTTATATCGCATTGCCATAATTCTAATCTTGAGGCCCTTCAACCTCTAGGAGCCCTCGCTAGCTCTTCTGACCTTTTGTTTGGGGTCTAGAAGACTTCAGCCTAATTTTACAGGAGAAACTAACAAAATGTGATAGGCTGTAGTAAGGATGGTATAACATACCCTCATGTGGCTTCAGTACTTGTCTTGCCACAAAGCAGTTTTCACATGTTTTATCTCATTCACTGTGACATCCTCTGGCATTAAAGAACTGTCAAGACCATTGTGCAGATGAGGAAAATCAGAGCTCAAAACAGTCAAATAACTGATTCCAGCTCACAATTCCCAAGAAAGAATAAAAGCTGAGACACCTAACCAATGTTCTTCCCCCACAGCACTGTGAGGTCATAAGCACATTGGGATCACTTCCTTTATAGTGACTCAGAAAAAGCAAAAACTGCTGAGAGTTTCCTCCCAAGAGCCTCTCTGTTAAGGGCCAAGTTCTTCATGGCACAGTATCAAAGAGGCAAAAGGCTTACAAGACCTTGCATGCTGCTTGCTTCCCCACCCCCAGCACATTTAGATCCCAACCACTTTTTTACTCTTGAAAAAAAGTAAAATCTGATATCAGTAAACTCTAGCCCCTGGGGGGAGGGAGCTTACACTCTTAAATTAACATCTGAATACAGTCCAGTGACAACACACAGGAGTATGAGAGGCAAAGAAGTAGAAAAGGAAGGAGAGGAGGAGAAAGAACAGATGAGAGAGAGGAGTAGATGGGAAGAAACTACAAGAAGAAAGAATAAAAAAAAGATGAGAAAAAGAAAGCAGAAAAAAAGAGAGATAAGAAAGACAAAAGTTCACAGCAATATAGGGTTAAAAAGTTATTCAAAAACCCACAAGGCCAACCCCAAAATAGGAAACCAAGACCAACACAAGGTAAGTGATTAGTACAAAGGTGGGAGGTGGGGATGTTAAACAAAAGACAAAGGAAAATTCTAAAAATTAAAAGGGCACAGATTAAAGGAAGTCCAGGTTCTTGGTATGAAACAATTTTTAAAAAGGAAAAAAATATGAGAAAGCCACCAGGGGAGAAATGAACAGGAGAACAGAGGCTGGTGAAGGGGAAGCCAGGTACAGGCAGCAAAGGAAAGAGTAGAGGAGAGTGAAGACTGACACTCACCCTCACAAAGCTGGCAGGAAACCATCCCTCCTCATCGTCGATCTGGCCCCACCACCAATCCTTGTTGGAAGCATCCAAGACTTTGATGACGTCGCCAGCCTTAAATGCCAACTCCCGGTTGGCCATGGTGACGTGATCCCATACTGCCTCAGCACTAACGATGGAATCTCCAGTGATCAGCTTAGGAGACAAAATGAGAATGTGTTCAGTCCACACAGCTACCTTGTTTACCCCTTCCCCCACCCACAGAGCTTTACTACTTATAGAAAAACTCATATACTCAAGTGGTGACAGGGGTGAAGGGGGAGGGCACTGGAACACGAGTTCCACTGGACCACAAGACAAACAATACTGCCAACTCTCCGTTAGCCAGTGCATGGAATGACCCAGAATATGAATATGTACTACGTATGCCTCATGCTTTTTATCCCTACTCATGGACTCCTCCTACAGAGAACAAAGAAAGCTCCAGTCCATCTGTCCTTGGTGCTTCAAGGCAGCTCTTGGTCTGGAATGGGTGGAGAGGCTGAAATCAACGGCTAAAATGAGACTCAAGCTTATTTGCTTTCAATTCCCTGTGTGCCTGCCCTTTCCTCCTCCTCCCTGGAACTGACCAATTGAGAGTTGGTGGTACATTATTTGACCCCACCATGCCCCTCCCCCCGGGGTAACAGACCATAACATTCCTCACACATAATGGACCCCAGTCCTGCAGCCTCCTGCTCTCACTCACACGATGCCATCCAGAGAGGTCATGGGTAGAAAAGAATGTGGCTTTCTGTGATGTCTTGCACCCAAGAAACTCAACTTTAACACAGATTTCTCTCAGCAATTTGTATAACCATCCTGGGAGATACAGTAGGGGGGAGAGGTCTGGGCTGACTTCTGCATTTGATGCATGGCAAAACTGAACAAGGAAGTGAACAGATGAGCTAGAGATCACCCAGCAAGAAAGGACCTGTGCATGGAATGGACCCTAACCCTGCTCACTAGACTTCATGGCCAGCAGGACTGGGCTCCACACAAGAGTAGGCAGACATCTATCCCACTGCCATACGAGCAAACACACATTTATGAAACTCATCTAAGCACAGTGACAGTGATGGGGTTGGGGGGTAGTCTGCCTCTCTCTCTACCATCCTGACCACTGTGTTATTTGTTCTTTTTCCTTCAACTGTTCCAGCTTGTATGGGCCATCCGTCTTCTCAGCATTTGGGGTAATAGATTCCAGAATAGAGAACACATGGCCTGTCAGGCAAAGAGACTCAAGCACTCTCTCTCCAGCACTGAATTTCTGAACAAGTCCTCTAGAAGTCAGCTTTTCCATCAGCCTACTTTCCTCAAGGCAATAATGGCTCCATAAGACCAAAACTAAACCAAACTTCAGGAAAACAGAGATAGTCTATGGCATATACATCCTTTCTCATGTATCTACCCTCCAACATGCTAGCCACAGAATAACCCTAGGGTCTCAAAATAAATGCACAACACATATGAACACATATATATGAACACACACAAACGTATACACATACTGATATTTGACTTAAGTTAACATGTTCTGTTCAGATCCTGCCTGATGTATCTGCCATGGCTCAGGATTTGTCTTTGTGCCTTCCACGGAAGGTAAGGCATAGGGAGAGCTCTTCAAGATGGATACAGAAACAATTTCCAGCAGGACCTTTTACAACACCACCTTTCAAATACCTCATGCTTTACTCTTTGCAAAATGTTTTCACATCTACATCACTTGATCCTTATGGAATAAACTGGGCCTCACTATTACCATCTATTCATCCATTCATTCATTCACTTATTTTTATTTTTTAAGACAGAATCTCGCTCTGTTGCCCAGGCTGGAGTGCAGTGGCACAATCTTGGCTCACTGAAACCTCCATCTCCTGGGTTCAAGCGATTCTGGTGCCTCAGCCTCCCAAGTAGCTGGGACTACAAGCACATGCCACCACTCCCAGCTAATTTTTGTACTTTTAGTAAAGTTGAGGGTTTCTCCATGTTGGCCAGGTTGGTCTCAAACTCCTGACTTCAAGTGATCCACCTGCCTCAGACTCCCAAAGTGCTGGGATTACAGGTGTGAGCAACTGCACCTGGCCAATTACCTATATTTTAAAAATGAGGAAACTGAGGCTCAGAAAGGTGACCTGGTCCTTCAGCCAATAAGACAAGTAATACATTATGAAGCTGAGTCTTCTAACTTCGTGTGCTCTTATGCTTATCAAACTGTACTACCAATGTCTACTCATTATCTGTACTGAACTCCATCCATGACATCATAAGTCAGTTGGCTCCTATTCTTAAAAAACCCTAAAGAAGGAGATTTAGACAGCCACTGTTAATCATAGGTACCCCTGACACTGAGGACATTCATTTTTATGTTGAACTTGCTTTCTTACAATTGTACTAAAAGTCATTTCTCCTTGTTTTTGGCCTCAATGAAGAAAAAGAATAGCTGGTCACTGGCCTACTAAAGTACATTTTTACAGAGAAGTCTCCCTTCTCCTGGAAAAGATGGGTCCCAAGTGGGCATTGTTAGAACTCAATAAGCACATACAGCCCCAACCCAGAGCAACATTAAGACCTGTGGTTTGACGCTATATCCATAGCTTTTTATCAAGGGTCAAAGAGTATCTCAGCATCAATTACCAACCTTCTGCTCAGCACACTATCTGTGGTGCTCTCTGAGGTCCCCCCAGGCCCAGATCAGGCTGATTTCACTGTCTATACTTTTTGACTTTGCAGTCTTCTTTTTAGGAACTCCATGCTTAGCTTTTCCCAGAAGCAGATAGCTGACTTTTGTCCTCCATTTAGTCCAGCTGCTATACCTGGGCCCTCAGGTCACAGGGCTCACCTATATCCCAGACAAAGTCAATCCAGGACCCAGTGGTCACAAAACAACTAACCAACTTGCAAGCCTGTTGTCAGGGCCTACTTAGAATCAATGACTGTCAGAATTGAACAGAATTTTAAAGATCATCACCTTCATGCCATTATATAGATCAGGTTTAAACCTGATGGTTACTTTTGTTAACAAAAGTAACTTGCCTACAGTCATCAAATGGTCAGCCTCCTAGACCAGTGATTTTTTTCTAACATAATACCATAGAGAGAAGATAGATAGAAAAAATAATCTGAAATTAAGACCTTGTTCTACTACTAGATAAAGGTGTAATGATAATTGCGATGATGTTAGCTAATACAGAACACTTACTATATGTCAGGCACTATTCTAAACACGTTATATACATTAACTCATTTAAGCCTCACAGCAGCCCTTTAAGAAAAAACTATGATTATTCCTATCTTACAGATGAGGAAGCTGAAGCTCAAAAAATTAAATAATTTGCCCAAGTTAACACAGCCAATAACTACTGATGCCATTATTCCAATACAGGAACAGTATGACTCTAGAGACTCTGCTCTTAACTTATAAACTATGCTGCCTCTGGGTCTCAGTTCCTTCACCTATAAAATGGGGATAATTCTACTCTATCATCTGCTTTGTAAGCTATACAACACTGAACTGAGAGCTGACACGTATGTGCATGGAGGTGAGAGGAATGCTAATCCAGAAGGGGCTAACAGCTGTGTGGGGCTCCCGTGTTCTCTCCTCACAAACACAAGCAGGAGCAAAGGGATGTTCCTCTCTCATCTTCTGAGTTGTTTTTAAAATGTTAACTAAACTTAACCTGGAAATTGGTTCCAAATCTTCCATTTGTGTACAGAATTAACTTTTAACTTGCTACATTTTTTTTCATTTAAATGTACTTTGCTCTGCTCATCCATCTTCCATCCAACATTCCTTCATTGAGCTCTTACTGTGTGCAGGGATCTGCTCACTGTGATTCACCTTCAGTTCTTACCTGAAGAACAAAGGGTTTCCAGGTACAAACAATGCATGTCTTTCCATCAGAATACAAAGGTGGTTACGGGCAGGCAAACCTACCTTCAATTCTGGGCTTTACTACTTTAGAAAGTCGCAATGACAATAGGAGGTGAAAAATAGAAGAGGAGTCAGAGAGACAAGCTGAAATGTAATTGTCAGCATGTAATTAGGACATCTAGGAATACAATTTCACAAAAGCCAAAGACAAGTTTCTAACTATACAACCTTGGGCCTCAGTTTTTTCATCTGCAAAATGGGGTAATAATGCTTGCCTCACAGGCAGAGTTATAGAGAGGGCGAACTGAGATGCTGGATGTACAGTGCCTGGCATGTTCTGGTCTAGTACAAGACTTCAGAGAAAGAAGGGATTATACAGGGGTATTGGGCTTTAGGAAGGTTTTGTGCGGCAATGAAGATAGCCCTTAAAGAATGGATGGGATTGTACCAGAGGGGCATTTGAGGCAGAGAAATGAGATTAAGCAAAGTCTCAGAGACAAAAACTCTGGGAAATATGATGATAAACAAGTAGTGGAGTTTGGAGAGGGTAGGGTTGGGAAAGGGAAGTTTTGGAAGTGATGGCTACGAAGGTGAGCAAAATCATGTTTGGAGGACCTTGAATCTAGTTTGAAGAAAAGAAGGTCAAAGTTGATTTTGGGGTACAAACGTCAATTAAAGCATAAGGGTAAGTTAGGAGGAAATGTTGGCTTGGCTTTGCAAAGAGATGACAAATTTTCTCTTTAAGCAGTTAAATATGGGGGACCAGCAGGACATGCAGATGGGTGTAACACTCAAGAGCGATTAGGGTGTATAGATGTACATGTTTGGGAATCAATGGCCCAGAAGAAATTGTGAAAATCAAAGACTTTGCCCTGGAAAAATGTGCTAAGACCAGAAAGCTTGGGAAAATGAGATTTATGCTTAAAGATGGAATGTGAGGTAAGGAACACAAAAAGAGCTACATAAAAAAAAAACTAAATGATGCTGTTAGCACATCATTAGGATACCAAGGAGTATAATCTCTCAAAGGTCAAAAGACAAGAGTTTCAAGCAGCAAGAGCTCATCAACATTACCAAATGGTACAGAGCTATAAAAGAAAACCAAGAAAAGGCAATTTGGGAGTAGCTATACCAGGGATTATATTCTCTATTCCCAAACTGGTTTCTATTCCCCTCCCCCGCCAAAATCCAACTGTTACCATCCTTCATCTTCCAAGCCTATTATAAAGCCAGAAGATGGAGCAGTATTATTCTAGCAAGGTACTCAAAGAGCTCTGAGCCTTAAGACAGCAGTACTGTGGCTTCTAAGAAAATAATTCCCAATCCCCATTTCAGAGGAAGCACTAAATACAGGGTGGCTCTTGCTCAGACTTACAAGTGAGTGGGACACACAGTGTTTCCCACTCCCACATCAAAGAAACTTTTGGACATAAATAAGAGAATGGGGAGGGTTAGAGTCCTGCATTATGCTTAAAGACAGAACAGGATATTATTTCTTTGTATCCAGATTTCCAAAGACAATCCTAATGTCAAATATTCTATCTCGTTGATCCCCCAGAGAGATATATCTGTTATCAGCTGTTACCATGTGCCTTGATTTTTAACCTGGAAATATGATTGCTATACCCTGGAGGCACAGGGAGTCCAAGCTCTAAGGTTGGTCTCTGTGACCAAAAAAGGCACGTGTTTGCAGTGAACTTGGGGGTGGCCAGTGGACCCTTTCAGTGGGAACAAAA
Organism: Ateles fusciceps; assembly: GCA_036589455.1. NCBI lineage: Eukaryota > Metazoa > Chordata > Mammalia > Primates > Atelidae > Ateles > Ateles fusciceps. The sequence continues at coordinate 193,356 of JAZHEH010002985.1, read as the reverse complement.
GAAGGAATTGAAAAGATAGAAGGAAAGTAAAAGAGGAAGAAAGGGAAGGAGGAAGCTAGAGAAGCTTACATTTGTAAAAAACATATGCCGCAAATTAAATAAAGGACTTTGGTGATTTCAATCTCTATAATTCTCCAAGGTAAGCATTAACATCTCCATTTTTACTGAAGATACCTTGTGAGATAAAACAAGTAGCCCACAGTCACCCAATCAGTAGGTAGCAGAACAGATTTCAATCTTCGGTTGGCCTTATCCTATAGCTTTGCTATTTGCCAGTCCCCCATGGTACCTGTCAAATGCAGGGAAGGGGACCAGCTCACCCTGTGAATGACCTACAGCAGTGATTCTCAATTCCTCAGAGGACTTGTTAAAATAGGTTGCTGGGCTGCATAGGTCTTGAGTTTTGATTTGGTAGGCCTGAAGTGTAGCTTGAGAACCTGCATTTCAAACAGATCCCCCAGGTGATACCAATGCTGCTGGTCTGGGAATCACATCTGGAGAACCACTGCCGTAATGGACTGTCCCTAGTGTAGGCTCTACTCTTTCTTCTTCTGATGCCTCATTCTTCATAGATTTCCCCATGCCACACCATATGTTGCACTCCCTGCCTCCAGCATTCCCTGCTTATCTACAAGGCCTTCCTCAGTGGTTGTTAAATGTCTGAAAAGCGTATTTTGGATCATGTAAAGTGCTTGCCCAATGTCTGGCTGTGTTAACATAGGAAAAACCTTGGAATTATGGCTGTCACCCAGTTTTTTAGAGTCATGTCACTTGTCTAAAGCTTCTTGTTCTTCCCTTCTAGCTCAACAGCACCGTCTCCAAAATAGATATTTAATTATTAGCCTTGGTGGCTGTCAGAAATATTAGTGTTTTAATAATAAGAAGCAGAAGGGAGAATAGGTTAAAAAATACAAACCTCGGATGTTGTGTGAAATAGCAATTATGCCAATTGCCATGAAGGTAGATGAGCTGGAACTGCCTTCCAAGCAGCTTCATAGAAGGAAAAGGAGGGACATGACAGGAGTTTGCCTATGAGGTCTTTTCAGTTTGGTGTCTGCCCGTAACCTCTCAGAAGGCCCTCTTCTCCTTAATAGCTAAACTTGGACAAGAGCAAATTATTTTCCCTTGCTCCTTTAAGCATATCTAAAACAAGCTGAGATTTTATGTTCTCTGCTGAAAAGCTAGATACCCTTTTAATACAGCTTTGAAAACAGACTCTGGCTATTTTACCCAAAGTGTTAAAGGATAACCATCCTTTCTATTTCTGGAAAGGTGTGATTCAGGCTGCCCCAACAATAGCTATGAGGTACCATTGTATACAGCAAAGTCTCAGATTAGCTACTGGAAGAAAATTTGCCAGTAACTTACCAAATGATCTTGGACAGGTCTCTTTTTCCCTGTCTCAGTTTTGCGTTTTTTTTTTTTTTTTTTTCTTTCTCTTTTTGAGACAGAGGCTCGCTCTGTTGCTCAGCTGGCACAATCTCGGCTCACTGCAACCTCCGCCTCCCAAGTTCAAGCAATTCTCCTGACTCAGCCTCCAGAGCAGCTGGGATTACAGGCACCTGCCACCACACCCGGCTAACTTTTTGTATTTTTCGTACAGACAGGGTTTTACCATATTGGCCAGGCTGGTCTCAAACTCCAGACTTCAAGAAATCCACCTGCCTCGGCCTCTCAAAGTGCTGGGATTACAGGCATGAGCCACCATGCTCAGCCTGTCTCAGTTTTTTTATCTGTCAAGTGACAGACAGGAACCATATAGATGACTTCCCAAGTCCCTTCCAGCTCTAGTATTCTACTGAGGTCTACACTTACTCTGCAAAGGACAGGGATTTCATTATTTCAGCTTATTTCTCCTCACTCTTCTTTGTGCTTGATAGGATGCTTTTACTGCTTTCTGCTAAAAAAAATGAGAATTTTTTTCTTGAAGATAACTCACTCAAGCGTTACTGGCAACACAGTCAGACTGGCTGGGAAAATTGAGAAATGGGTTTCCCGGTTAAACCCTTGACTGCTGCATTCAAAAGTCAATAGGGACCTTTGCTTTTTGTTCTCTCCACTTAGTTCTTCACATAAATCATCCTTCTCATGGCATCATTTCTCACTCACCTCCAATCCCATGTTTCCTACTGCCTGCTCCACATTTCACTGGATGGCCTGCTACTGCGTCCAATAAAATGCAAAATTCATCATATTTCCCCCATTTCCCCTCCTTCTCAATTTTTCCCATTTAAGGAAAATCTTCTGGGCCTGCTATTTCTTTCTTCCTCATGTATCTCTCTCAGATACAACACATTCTCTTCATTCCCACTGTCCTATCCTGGTCCTCATTAGCTCAAACTGCCTCCCAGCTGGCTTCCCTGGCCCCTACAGGTCTGTCTCTTCCTCAAGCTACTCCTCAATGATGCATTTCTTAAAGCATTTTTGGTAGTGTCACTCCTCAAGCTCAAGAAGCTCCAGTAATTCCCCACTCTCTCAAAGCTCTCCTTAATCTAGTCTCATCTCTAGATCCAACCTTTGTCTCTAAGTAGGCAGGGGCTTTCCATTACTCTTGCCAAAATGAGTCTCTTGTGTCCTTCTCATGACATCAGCTGTCACTCACCTCCAGTCCCACATTTCCTACTGTCTGCTCCACATTTCACTGGATAGCCTGCTACTACCTCCAATAAAATAATAATCAATCCTACCTCTGTGCCTCTGATTTGGCCATATCCTTAGCCAAAGGTTATGTGTAGCGACACTGGAGCCAGGGTGCTTCTTCCTACCTGTGTGATCTTGGCTGACCTACTCCTTAATCCCTTCTCTGATGACTCCAGGCTGTATCCTTTCTCTCTCTTTGCCACTTTCAGTAACCTCATCTACCTAACATTAGCAGAAAATGAAAATTTGGCAAAGTTATTCAAGTTGTTAACCAGACTGTTATTCTTCAAATAACCCGAGTGTACACTTGTGAATGATAGTTCTAAAACATAAGCTTAATCCACAACGAACAATTTTTATCTTCTATCTAAAGTTCTGACTTGAGTTCTAAAAGCAAGCAAACTCTGAGGCAGAACACAGCAACAGAGTAAGCATCTCTGTCAGGTGGCAGAACAATCTATGGGACCAAGGAAATTGTTTACATAATATATAACCAGCTGTCCTATATGCCAGTCCACTGTTACCAGGATTTATTGCCAGGTGGCTTCTGTGGCAGGCTAGTTTTTGCTAAAGATCTGCACAGGTGCCCAATGATCACCAGGGAAAGAAACAGAGCTAGATACCAGGTAAGAAAATCCTACTATGAACATAAAAATATCCCAAGAGTTGCTTTTTCTTCTCCCCCAGGATTTAACATTTCGCACTTGATTGTTTCTAGTTTCAATGTAGGTGTTGCTATTGCCCATAAGTAAATAATTTCATTTCTGAGCAGAATAATTAATGCACTCAAGTGATAATGACTCTAAATGTGTTGAAAGGAAGTATATAAATATATCTTTTCATGACACAATCATCTTTTTCCTAATTTGGGTGTGTGATTTGTGAGTCATTAGACATCAGCTTCCTTCAATAACCCATTATACCATTCAGTTTTCACTTTAATAAAATGAAAGATCTACTGTTCAGCCACACCTGGAAGACACAAAAGGTAAGCCTAGGTGGGGGTCAGCCTTGAGCAAGATAGATCACCTGATCTAGAGGCCAATATGGACAGTGGTCATAAGCCAATTCACACTTTCCAGGACCTTTTAGCTTGGGAAACCCAGAGAAGCCACTTAGGGCATGAGTCATCTGGAATATTTTCTCATTTATTCTAGGCTAATAACAAAGAACAGCTTCTTCCTGTACTTCTTCCAAAGGAAGTTAAAAGGTGATCTCAGCTTTAATGGGGACCCAACAGATGAGATAAGGGTTGTTGCTTGCTTGGTCTGGACCTTAGCAATAGATGGTAAGAAACCCAAGCCAGTAGCTCATCCAAACGGGCCCAGGAGTTTCTGAAGCGATACCCAGCTGCTACCTCAAAGGGGACAATGTTAAGAACTTGGTCTTGTCTGAGAAAATGATCCGCTTTAAAGAAAATGCAGCCAAATGGGCCAAGAATTGCACAGATCAGAGAGAAGGCATGTTTCTGAATGGCCAACCTAGATGATGTTAGCTAGAGAAGGTCCTATACTAGAACAGCTCCCAATCTGGTAAGCATTAGCTTGTATCTCCAAAATGTCTTAGAAACAGGAGTTACTGTCAAGTTATTCTGGGATATTTTGGCCTGACTCAGGCAATTCTGACCCATTACACCAGAGTTTCTTACTGTGAGGTCCACAGACCCCTGCTCAGAACTACCCTAACATATTTATTAATAACAAGCAACCCGAATGATTCTGAATTGCATGCCATATTGAAACCAACTGTCTTAATCTTTCTGGGACCAGAGAGTTTATAGCACAATAATTTCCCTTTCTTTACTGCACTGGGCCACTCAGAAGAAACTAGAATCTCTGGAACTCCATCTGTAGGCTTTTCCTTCTTGTGTCAGATTCCAGGCAGTCTGAAGAATTATGGTGACCTGTCTGAAAGGATTTCTCCCCAGCCTGTCTTGAGAGACTATGCTTCTGCTCTGTTCCACCCCCATTCCTGTCCCAATCTTCAGGCACTGAAACCACCATTAGTTCTAACAAAAAGTTCTAGCAGTATCTCTCTGTGCTATCATCTAGAAGCAATTTCCTAGAGCTGTATTCAATCTCCCCAGGGCAACCTCCAATATTCTAAGAGACAAATGGTTAGTAAAAATAATAATGGATTCAGCAATGCCCTCTCCATGAGTTGCTGAGTCAGAACATGCCATCTCAAGCTTGAGGTTACCCTGACCTTCACCCATCTGTTGAGCCAGCTTGGATCATATACCCAAAATGTTCCTGCCCTGGGAGTCATACTCATCTTCTTGGACTTGGTGTGAATGCCAAGCTCCAGCCACACACTGGAGTCTTTTGTTGCCTTACTACCCTGAGATATGGGAGTTGACCAGGGCAGGCCTAGGGAATAGGCAGGGATGCTCTAATAGCCACAAATCCCTTAGGTGACCCAGACCTATCTTAGGGTCTGCATCTGGGCTCCTTAATTTCTTCATGTAGTCCCCTTAATACCAGTCCTGGGAGCTTTAACTTTTCCTGGACTATGACTTGAAGCCAGGCCTTAGAGTTTTCTAGGCAGGGGTGGGGTTCCTCTGTATCCAGAAGGTAGGAGGAGGGGGCTAGAACTACATGAAGAATCTGTCCTCCATGCCTCCCACACACATAGTTCTATACTCAACACCACAGGCAGAGGGTGGGTGGGCAAGACAGAGAGAAGAAGGGAAAATCATTTTTTATCCATTTGACAGATGTCGTGTTAAAATCTTGTAGGAAAAGGAGAGCTGAAGGTAGGGGGAGGAGCAGGGGAGGAGATAGGTTGGAACTAATGGTTCTAATGTCCTTAAATGTGGCCATCTGGTTTACAGCAGCAAGAACAGGGACAACATTAAGTTAGGAGCACTGTGACCTATTCCTATATCTAGAGAAGTAGCAGGAAAAATAAATATATTTCAATTAACTGAAACCACCTTTAAGCTACTGAGCATGCCCAGCAAGGACACAGACTTGTAAAAACTCTAGACCTTGGCATTTGTTTCCAAACACAATGTAAGTATCTCCTAGGGAGTTTTTACAGCCCAGAGAGGACATCTGCATTTAAACAGCCCATCAAAAACTGGAAGATAGTTTCCAGTGGCGTAATGATTTCCCTCTGCCTATTGGCTCACAGTGAGAGAAAAGACATCCAGCCAAGGCCAAGGCACCTAACAATGCCTCTAGTCCATATCAGAAGCCTTTTATGCTCAGGAATGGACTATGTTCTCCTAAAAATGTCTAGCCCAGTCCTGGATGAGCAGATGGCAGAGGCATTCAGTGAGCAGCCACTGGGTCAGGCTCTAAGGATCTCAAACTGGCTAAGCTAGCTTCCCCCTCAGACCTTGTTGCCAAGGACTTAGACAGAGGGATACAACAACTAAACCTAGGCTGTCAGAGAGGACAAAATACAAGCAAAATCAGACACACCCTCAGAGCTCAGGAGGGTTGGCACCAGGTCTGTGTCTGCAGGAAAAGCGGTTGTGCTTGTAACAAAACAATGTCAAGTAGGTTTGCCAAACTTATGTAAGGAAGCATCTGCCAGTCTGGGCTAGGTGAAAGTGGTGGGGGTGGAGAAGGGAAATAAACCAAGGCAGCCGAGAGACGGACAAAGCATCTAGTAAGGTGACAGGCAGGGCTTGAACTCTTTTTAACTGTCTCGGCTCAAGAGCCCCAAAGGCAGTGGATTCTTATACTCAGAGGTGGTCAGGGTCTGGAGATTTCCAAGTAACCAGTTAGAACACTTAGTTCAGTTCTCCCTTTCTTACGGGTAAGAAATAAGGCTCCCATGAGAAAATTTGCCTAAGGCATCAAGCTAGTTAGCAGCAGAGCCATCAAGACTAGAAACCAAGCCTATAGTCTTAGAAGAATGGTAGCCAATCGTTTTTGCATCATATACCTCTAATGTTAAAAACAAAAATATGGCCAGGTGCAGTGGCTCACACCTGTAATTCCAGCACTTTGGGAGGCCGAGGCAGGCAGATCACGAGGTCAGGAGTTCAAGACCAGCCTGGCCAATATGGTGAAAACCCGTCTCTACTAAAAATACAAAAATTAGCCAGATGTGGTAGCAAACGCCTGTAGTCCCAGCTACTCAGGAGGCTGAGGCAGAAGAATTGCTTGAATCCAGGAGGCAGAGGTTGCAGTGATCTGAGATCATGCCACTGCACTCCAGCCTGGGCAACAGAGCGAAACTCCATCTCAAAAAACAAAAACAGAAAAACAAACATTAGCTATTCTTGTCATAAAAAAGTAACTCTGTGAAATGACAGATATGCTTCGCTATAGTAACCATTTTACTATCCATATGTTTATGTATATTACAACATCATGTGGTAAACCTCAAATACATACACAATTAAAAAAACAAAAAAAACAGGAGGAGGGCACAGTGGTTCATGCCTGTAATCCCAGCACTTTGGGAGGCCAAGGTGGGTGGATCACTAGGTCAAGTGATCAAGACCATTCTGGCCAACATGGTGAAACCATTTCTACTAAAAATACAAAAAATTACCCAGGCATGGTGGTGGGTGCCTATAGTCCCAGCTACTCGGGAGGCTGAGGCAGGAGAATCACTTGAACCCGTGAGGCAGAGGTTGCAGTGGGCCAAGATCGTACCACTGCATTTCAGACTGGCAACAGAGCGAGACCTTATCTCAACAAATAAAAAATAAGAAACCCCTATCCCAATATTTAAATACTAATGTATGTGTTTTATAAAAAAAAAACTCCACAAAAATAGAAATTAAATAACAATGAGATTCACAATTTAATATATAAAGAACTACTAATACTTTCTTCCTGAGCCTCACGTCGGAGGTTACTGTTTTCAACATTTTCTGGTGCTCTTCTCTCCCACTGCTCTATAGACATCATCTTTCAGTACTATAACCAGAACCTGCCTTTCCCCTCCCTCCTCAGGGTCCCAAATAAGTCTGACCCTGAAATTAAGGGATAACAACACTTTAGTATGAAGGATGGGTCAAGATACTTCCAGAATCTTCCTCTCCACCAGATGTTTTTTGCTAAGGAATCCCAAATTCAATTTCACACTAAAATGCAAATATCAGTAGAAAAAACTGGGATGGGAAGAATGGGCTCCAGGTCTAGCTTGATTTCAGACTTGCTGTATTAACTTGGGCAGATCCAGCTCCTCTCTGAGTCAGTTGTATCAAATTATTTCTAATGGAAAGTTGAGGTCATCTTTGACATATGCTGCTGCTTTGCTTCTAAAAGCAAGTTTTGACAAGGTTGGGGTGGCAAAAAAAAAAAAAAAAAAATAGAAACAAGTCAGGAGAGGGATGGGGTAGAATAAAAAAGATCAGAAGAAAAAACTTGAGTATTTTAAATTTATGTCATGGGCTATCCCCCACTCAAAATACAACTCCAGTATATGGATGGCTTTGGGGTTCCACTGGCAAAGGAAAAATACTGCTTCTTCCACCCAGTTCAGACCACTGGGTTCAAGCCACCCAAAGTATTGTCAACGAAAATATTAAGTAGTACTTCTTCCATCTGTTTAGAACATCACAATTGCTCAGTTGCCTTCATATTAATGAGCTCACTGGATCTTCCCAGAAATCCTGGGGATAAGCAGAGTGGATATGAGTTGTTCCATTTTAAAGGTAAGGAAACTAACACCTGAACAAAGGAAGTTATCCAGCTATCCCAGGAGCACAGAGGCCAGAAGAAAACCTGGATCTACTGACACATGGTCCAGCGGGGTTTTTTCCCTAATAATAAAAATGGCTAACATTTATTGAATGCTTACTATGTGTCTGAGACAAATCTTAAGTTTTTACACATAATAACTTGTTTGATCCCTAGTTTAAAGATAAGGAAACCAAAGTTCAGAAAAAAAGTGAAGTAATTGTTGATGGTCATAGAGCCAGAACCCAGACAGTTTCACTCTACAATCAGTGCTCTTAACCTCTATATTCCACAGCACACCTTCACATCCCCCAAAAGGTGAAATCCAGTGAAGTATCAAAGACTATCCAAAGCATAGCAAGGTACAGAACAATGTGTGTAGTATATTACCATAAAAGAGAAAGAAGAATATATTCATACTTGTTTATACATCCATAGAACATTTTTCTAGAAGGACTCATTGGTGGCCTCTGCAGAGGGTAGGGGTGGGAGGGAGCCTTTTCACTATGCACTCTGTTGGACCTTTGGAAATTTGAACCATGTGAATATATTTCCTATCCAAAAATAAAATTTTAAAACTGAGATATCTATGGTCAAACGAGGTTAGGAAACTGCATGGCTACTTCTTGTGCCAGCTAACCTTTTCTCTGGGCTCTCAAATTTGAAGAAAATAAAGTGCCTCTCCCTGTTTTTCCTAAAGCACTGCATTTTCCCCACCCCCACTTCCCTGCCCCACTGATTATCCTATCCCACAGAAGACATCCCTCAAAAATGACTACTGTAGTCATTCTGCAGGTTTAAGCAGCAAAAGTGAAGATAACAACAGATTGGATTAGGCTCCCACAGCCAACCAGTGGAAGACAGGAAAATAATGCATTAGCACCAATACAAATGAAGAAAGACACAAGGCCTTTTCCTCCAATGCCTAGCCCTCAAGGCCTGAGCTCACCAGATTCCTCCATCTTTTTCCTCTCACCACTCCACTCAACGTGTCTGCTCCTTCCCTTTTCGGGGCTCAGAATAGCAAAAATAAACAAGCTAGAAAGATTTCAGAAAATCTGACGGAGCACAAGAATCTGTGGTCTACAAAGGAAGATTACACTAAGAGAGAAAAAGTAAGCCCAGCTGGGTTTTAATGTCCTCACTGAGTCCAGGTGAAATTCAGCCCAATTGGTCTCTAGAGACACTCTCAGCTTTGGTTCTTGGATTATTTCCATAATCTTATCCCTCAACTGTTAACATAATCCTCCAGAAATCAAACATGTTTCCTCAGATCCCTTTCAGCCCACCCCTTAGGCAGGTCGGGGTACCCAAAAAATTGTGAGGGAGTGGAGGTGACCAAGCTGAATTAAGTGCCTCCAGGAATTCTTCTATTGTCTGTCCTGAAGTGGCTTAAACCAGCAGCAGGATTGCTTCTCACAACAGCCTAATATCTCCAATTCTTCACTGCTTCCAACATGCAGGAGACAGAGGGACATGAGCTGCTGTGGGAGGGATGAAGGGTCAATCAGTGTGTCTCTCTTGGGCAAAGAGGGAAACTGTTGGGTAAAGCTGTGCCCCAGAGAGCCCCTGTACTGCTTGTCAGAGAAAAAAAATCTAAGCTTGTGCATATATTTACTTAAGTAGCCTCTGGCAGCTTCCTTTAGCACTGGAATTAATTGGTGGCAGCCCAGGGTCAGAGTACATTGGGTTGAGAATCTGAAGGCATGACTTCTAGTTCTGAATTCACCACTACCTCAGATTCTGTGATCTCAGACTTGTTTCTCCTTTCTCTGAGCCTCAGCATCCCCATTTGTAAAATGGATATAATAATGGCTTCAAAGAACAGTATGGGTAAGGGGTAGAGAAATAAACTGAAGTTTCTCAATTACCTCCAAACTATGTGTACTCACAATCTGGATCAAATCTTAACAATCCAAAGAGCAGGAACACATGTTCAACATTTTAGGAGACACTTTTCACATCCTATGTCACAATGAATTCTTGCTCTTAAAACTCCTATGAGAGACTATGGTTAAGCTCATTCTACAGACCAGAAAACTGAGGCTCAAGAGAAGTTTGCACACAATGTCTGCAGCAGGGGGAAACTTGAACTACATAGTCTAGTTCCTCAGCAAAGCAGATAAAATGGCCATGAGCACAAACACTTTATAAGAGCCAGAGCTGGCACTCTAGGCTGCCTCCTCTGGCAGATGGCAGGTACAGGTGACCTGGCCTTGCTTTTCCTAGTTTAGGAAGAAGTCCCTGCTCCTGACGCCTCCCCTTCTCTCATTACCTAAGGGATTCCTGAGAAGCCAAACCTACATGACCACCTAAATGCTGCAAATGTTTTCTTTCCCAGAAGGACTGACCTGGAATTGAAAGGCATCTGTATAGGTGGGGGTAATCTCAGCATGACTCTGACCAACCTGACTCCATGAAGGTGTGTTCTATTGGCTACTTTTTTTTTCTTTTTTGGCCTTTTGTTTACAGCTACTCCAACAGGAGTCAGGTCTAATTGTTGGCAAGCTTTGAATCCAGCTTAGGGACAGTGATGATGCAGCTTTATGTGTGGAGAAAAGTATATGTTCAAAATATCTTCTCAACTCTTAGCCTAGCTAGACCTTTCCATCATCTAGGGGCAGAACTGGATGTTTTATAAATAAAGCAAGTAAGACTCAGACAGGAGAGAGGAATGTGACTGAAACAGACTGCAAGAGGCAGAGTAGCAACTGAAATTCATGTTTCTTAACCTCAAAGCCAAAGATGAAAAATGGGCATGAGGTTATGATAGTTAATAGTAACCCAATTGAGGCTCTGAGGATGCTGTTCCCAGGCAAGCCTGGTATACCCCAGCTACCTGTTTCCCCTGCTTCCCATCCTTTACCCAGACCCAATCTAGGGCCCCATCTTTCCAGCTCCAGCCTTTGGTATCAAGGACCACAAAGGCTTCCCCCAGGACACCATGACCTGGTTTCCAGCTTGAGGCACTCTAAAAATAGATGTTTTCATTAGTGGGGCCAGATGGCCCAAGCTGCTGTGCCTAGGGGCTAGGTTGTGGTCATTAAGGATGTGGCTGGTCTCAGGTAGCCATTAACCCAGGAGAGGGTGGGGTCACTGCCCAAATGGATCTCCCGCTTTGCATCCTACCACTTCCCCTCACACCCTAACACCCACAATTTAGATACATTTGCTCAAGTCCAGGTTGTTATTTCATTTGCAAGAGAGATGAACTTTAATATTCAGTGACTTTAGGCCTTCTGGGACATTGCTTCATAACCATGTCAGTCCACAATGGTTTGTAAGTGAACTGGAGGATGAAGGAACAGGCTCAAGCTTTCTGCATTGATCAGTGACAATTTGCTTTTTCCATTCTTCTGCATCTGCCTGTTAACTCACATTTGATGGTTCTGCTCTGAACTCTGTTTGCCTTACAGAGCCTTCTACAACACATGCCATCTTAAACATCCATTTTTACTGAGATTATTGCCCTCTCAAGTCTAATTTCAAGGTTAAAAGGCAGCCAGAGCAAACTTATGGAGGCCCACCAGCTGGGATAAGTACCCTGTCATGCCCACTTGGAAGAAAGTGACAGCTGGCCAGCCCCAAGGGAAGGATGTGTTCTTCATCAAAATATGTCCCACAGGGCTGTGTGGGGCATGTGAATGTGTCCCATAGATGTGTTCAAGAGTGACTCAACACTCATGTGTGGAGTACTGTTTGTTCAAATATGTCTTTAGGACTGTGTATCTCAGGTATAGGAGTGCATGTCCTGGGGTAAGAGTATACCTGAGAGTGCATCTCAGCATGCCCCATATGTACGTGGGTGCACAATCGTGTCAAAGCTATCCATGTGTGCTCATCACACATGCAGATGTGTACAAGCATCCCTCATGTGTGTTCCTGTGTGTGTGTACCTTGCCTGTGCTGAGAATATGCAAGTGTGATATTCCTCCCAGGTTTAACTGAATGTGTGTGCTCCAAGTGTGCTGATGTGAAAATATGCTCCATCTGTGTGTCCCATGTGTGTCCCAAATACATTCCAGGTGTCTGAGTATGCATAAGTGTGCATCACATATGATCTATCATGTATGTGTATGTGAAGGTATGGGCATAGAGCATGGATAGACAGCAAAGCTGAACCAATTTTCTTCCTCATCAGTTTGTTTCTGGCAGCTTTCCTTCAAGTCTGGGTCAATCTGCTCTTAAGCAGGACAAAAGACCTGGGTTCAAATTTCATCTCTGTCACTTCCTGAATGTGGTAATCACAGGTACTTTTCCCAAGAGGCTTAGCCACCCTTCATTCATCTAAAGAGTCTCACAAATATAAGGTAAATTAGCCAATGGCTGAACAGAAAGAATGGACAAAGATAGAGGACAAATTTTGAGACTTTGGCAAGTTCCTGCCTCTCCTTAGGCCTCAGTTTCCCCAGCAGTACACTGAAGGAAGGAGTACAATGCATGGGTTTCTCTCAGTCTTACCCAGTCACTTCTCAGCTTAAACATTATGGACAAACTCTGCTCCCTCCCTGCAACACCACAAAGAGTCAGTGTGTAGATACGTGCATGTGGATTAGCATCTGCAGATGTCTCAACCCAGGTAGGCCGCCTCTAACCTTCAGCACACTATTGGTTGTTGTCTCCCTATTCTTGTCTGCCATTCTACACTCATTTTCCCAGTGGCTTGAGCCAACTGGAGTAAAAGGAATAAACATATAGCCTCAATGGCATACAATCTCCACCAAAAGCCAGGCAAAATGGCATGTAGTTTATCCAAATCATTCTTCCCTATCCTTTGGGATGACCATTGAAACTGGTAATGGTAAAGAGACATCTTTTAGGCTTAAGGCCCAGTCTTTAAGAATATGGTTAGATAGACCCACAAAGAGAAAAGATCCAAACTGAGTAGGTCACAAAAGACTGCAGAATCTGGGGCCACTTTTCTTCATTTGGAAAGGCCCCTCATGTATCCCTGGACAATATGATATCCAGATGAATTTACTGTAGATCCAGCAGATGCATCAAAGTACCAATTAATGGTTCAATGCCAACCTATTCAGTTATCCAGTAGCATCTGCCTACTTCTTTCTTCTATCTTGATTAACTTTTGTAAAAATGCTTAGAATCAGGTGTGATGGCTCACACCTGTAATCCCAGCACTTTTGGAGGCTGAGGCGGGTGGATCACTTGAGGTCAGGAGTTCGAGACCAGCCTGGCCAACATGGCAAAACCCCATCTCTACTAGAAATACAAAAGTTAGCTAGGCGTGGTGGCACGAGGAGAATCGCCTGAACCTGGGAGGCGGAGGTTACAGTGAGCTGAGATTGTACCACTGCACCCCAGCCTGGGTGACAGAGCAAGACTCCATCTCAAAAAACAAACTAACAACAAAATATGTAGAAGCAAACTACAGACGGAATTTTAATAAATTGCTTGCCCAGAGACACTTAGTACCGGTGAGTTGGTAATGCCTAACTCCATATGCTGTGTTCTTCCTAGCCTTTAAGATGCAGTACTGACCTGAGTCAGTCAAAGCAATTCTCCGAGCTTCAATTTCCTTAGCCATAAAATTGGGAGAATAATCTTGGTCTTGGCCACTTTATAGTATAATGGAGAAAAGAACGTGTGTCAGAAGCGGAAGACTGTATGATAGTCTTTATCTTCTTGCCCTTCCCCCCAGAACAGTGAGATGTTTCCAAACAAAGTCATGCAGGTATAGGTGAAGAGTGTTGATTTGTTCTGCACAGCTCATTGGGCAAGAACCTGCAATTTCTAAAACAATTTTTGATCCTATCATGAAAACCCAGTAATGCTCATCACAAATCCTAGCCAAGGACCTAGGGGCCAAGAATTGTTTTTTAATTACCATGTGCCTAGGTGGTTTATGGCTTGATGAAATTAAGAAAGTCTAAATAAAAACACAATTAATTTGGCTTTCTTCACATTTCCTCCTTTAACTTTGTAGGAGATGAGGAGAGAGAAAGCTAGTGTGCTATTCATAGCAACATGTGTGTGACTGCATGGGAAATGGAGCTTGGGATAAATAAAAGAAAGCTTATTTAAAAACAAACCAAAAAAAAATCAAAAAACAAAATAGCTTTCCACCAAGCACCCAAGACAGGGACCAGGTCATAGGGCCTTTCTTCTTCCAAGGGAGAGAAGTAAAAAGAGTCCTCCAAAGATGACAGAGAGAAATGAGGGACAGAGACAATGGGATTTGTTCAAGGTCACACAGCAAATGGCTTCACATTGACACCTCCTTTCTACTCATGTGTACATCTTCTATTCAACCAAATCTTTATAGAGGGCCTACTGAGTGTCAGGCCTCCACTGGGGCAGTCACCCACAGACGATTTCTGCCCGAACTGAAAAATAACAAACTCCTAGTACTGTGATACTTTGCTTTCCATTACACCATACAGGTTTCCCAAACAACCCTTCAAAGACCACAGTGGCTTGCACATCTTGTAGGTCCAGGAATTCATTCTTGCCAGGCAATGTTCTAATTCCAGCACTACTACAAATATACATTTCCTTGGTCAAGTCCTCTTCTTCTCTGGGGCTAGTTCCCCAGCTTCCACAATGAGGAGATTAGAAGCAGGACAGCTCCAGCACCCCCTTTCTAGAAAACATAGCTGTCTGCAGTGACTTTAAGTGGAACTATAACTTCCAGAGCTTAAACCCAGAACCAGGCTGGAAGCAGCTATGTGACAATAAGTCTTTGAGCATTCTTCTTCTCATCTGTAAATTGGAGATAATCTCTGCCCTACCCACTTCATAGGGCCATAGAGAAAATCAAGTGAGATGATGTACAAAACACACTGAAAAACCTAAGACTGTTCAAGAGGAATTGTCAAGAATCAAGTGAGTATCCACTAGCCCCAGTTGCTTTGCTCTTAATCCAAATGTGTGTCTTCCCACGTAGTTCACTCTAAATTTACAAGACAAGCACCTCAGCTGGTTGCAAGCTCCAAAGGAAATTAATAAATCCCTCCACTCCCTTTGGGTCATAAGCACAAAGCAGTCTCATCATTGTACCTTTGTTCTGAGCCCTTCTGCCATGCTGGGATTAACAGAGCCCCTCCTAGAGATGCCTAGCTCCTCCTCTGCCTCTATCCCAATGCCAAGGCACCCACTGCCCAGCCTTCTTGCCATCCTGCACAATTCACAGAGGGAGGAGGAAGAGAGTGGGTGGAGGAGAGGCTGTGGGAGGTTCAGCTAAAAGTAGCTACTGCCTTTAGGCACCACACTCTGAGGGGGTGGAGGGTGGGCTTTTAGTACATCCTTCCTGCAGCCAGCTGGGCACGGAGGTGCATGGCTTTCCTTTCTCTAATGAAGGCAGGCAGGCAGAGAAATCAGCTGCCAAAGCCATTCCCAGAGCTGGCTATGGATGTGCAGTGCCGGCCTCCTCTGGGCCCTGAGGGTAGATGGCCACTCATAGGGCTGCATCTACCGCTCTTTGCCTCAGGAGAGGTAATGTGGCCCTCAGGAGAGCTAATGTGGCAGTCAGGAGACTCTGTGTTCCCCTCACCCCCATCCCACTCTTTGGAACTCTAAGGACTACTAACAGGCCTGCTCCCACTCCAGGAGGTTACATAATGCTCTTGTTCTCCCAGCGTCTAGTCAGCTTGCTTTCTCCAACCAAACCTGAAAGAGCATTCAGGTCTCTGATCCAGCCAAGGGAGCATAGAGCCAGGAACCTATAGGGGAGGTAGCAAGTTACAGCCGGCAAGAGCCCAATTTAAAGAATCGGAATCCAAGACCCATCACTGCAACCTTGGACATGTCCCTTTCCCCTCCTGTGCCTTAGTTTTCTCACTTGTAAACAAGGAGTGGGGGCAGTGTGTTGTACTAGGTACTTTAACATCTGCCCCTAAGTGATTCTCTGTAAATCCTGGCCACGTAAATGAAAGACCCACCTCCATCACACAACTCCATCCAAGGGTCTCTTGTCTCCCCCAAGCACTATGGCTAGGATTGGCAGAGCCATCTCCACTCTTCTAATTCCAATTCCCCTAGTGACCAAAATCTGCATAGAGATGGTTGCCTGGAACTTTAAACTCTGTCCTCCATGCCTGCCCCATGCCCATTTTAACCAGACCAGCTGTGCTTTTTCCTGTTTTATATAGAAGTTTCTAGCTAAAATTCTATTTGAGAACATGGTTCTTCTACTGAAAACACTCTCATTTTAGTGACATGGAAACTGAGGCCTAGGTGGGAAGAACCTTGATCAAGATCTGGCAGCAAGGTAGGTACAGAGCCAGGAGTTAATCCTAGGGCTCCTAAGGCCTTTTCCTGTTTTTTCTCCTACTGTAAGTCTGCCTTCCAAATGCTATTCTTCTGCCATGCACGTACAACTTTCCTTCTTCTCTGCTACCAACACTCAACCTTGGTGCTCAAAGATAAATGCCCAACTCCCATCAGGGGCCGGGAACTAGCACATAAAAGTGATAAGGGCAAGATAAAAACTGGCCTGAACACAGCCCTCTCTAAACCTTTTTTCTTCCTCCACGTTGCCCCTTTTGCTCCTTTCTTCAAAACTTCCTCCTGAATACTGCTCTATGTCAGTAAAATCCCTTTAATTCTCAGAGTCATGACTGCATCCTGACCACAGAGTCCACTGTGCAGGCTATACCAGAAACACTGCAGGATGGGGATCAATACGCCTAAGTTCTAGGTCATTAGAACTACCACTACCACTAATCACTACCACTACCTGTGTGACCTTGAGTAAGCTGCTTAATCTCTATGATCCTCACTTTCTTAATTACTTTTAGGTTTGAGGAAGAAGCCAATGAAATAAATAGGAAACTTTATTTGCTGAAATTCTTATTAAAAGAAGTAGTATTATTAACCAAGTAAATGGCTGCTTAAAATACTGCAGGAAGGGGTTCTGAACTGTCAAAGCAATCCATCTTTTTCAGACCTATGAGACTGATTCTATATCTATGAAAGGCAATTCTCAATTTTACATATGACATATCTCTTTAATAAACAGAATCCCAAACTGGCATACCCTTGCTACTCAACTCACTGTACCACTTCCTTCTCTGTTTGGCAGCCAGTGCGTGTTCGTTCATACAGTCTCCTTCCCTGCTTGGCAGCCAGCGTGTGCTCAAAGAACACAACCTAAGTTCACTTGTTCTAAAAGAAACCTAAAACTGCTATCCTTAAAACCATCCTGTGCATTCTAAATCTGCTAAAATGGATCTTTGGATTACCTGCTAGATTTCAATAATAATAATATCCTTAATCATGTTGATCATTAATATTAATCACAAACTAAACACATATTGTTAGAGCTAGAAGAAATCTCTGAAGTCATCAAATCCACCTATCCTTATTTTGCAGATGAGGAAAACCAAATTTCAGAGGAGAGAAGTAATTTGCCTGAGGTCACTAGTAAACGAGCAGAATCTTCCCCACTATTATAGCAAATGTGTAGGAACTGATTTTTTTATTCCTGAAGGGTTCAAACCATTTCACAGCTGATTATTTTAAATCCAATTAGGTCTCAGACTATTCATTCCCTAGGGTTGATTCCTCCTCTTTAGAGTGAGCACAAGCCCCTGGAACTTATCGAGGCCCCCACAGTCCTAGAATAAAATCTCACCATCTGTGAAGCTTGCCTAGTCACATGTGTGATAAGTCAGACAGGCTGAGCTTAACATTTCCTATAAAGCATTCCATAGCAGTCATTCTCACCCCTGGCTGAACATTCTCATCACCTCAGGGAACTTTTAGAAAAATACTGATGCCAGGAACCTACCATGACCAACTCAATCAGATCCCTCCCAAAGATTCTAGGAATTGTTGTTAATCTTAATATTCCAAGTGATTCCAAGGTGCAGCCAGGGCTGAGAACCACTGGGTTAATGGAAACAATTAAGCAAAACAACAAGAGAAACATGCACAAAGAGTTTCTGAAACTCTGAGCACAAAATATATTCTGTTTTAAAGCTAAATCCATGATATCCTGCTTTTTCAAAGAGGAGAAAGTAATACACAGAAACTACAGTTGTAGTACTGACCCTCAGCCAAATTCTGAACCCACTTTAGAAACATTCGGTTTGTAGGCACAGAAAGAAAACAAGAAGCTCTGGAGCCTGCAATCAGATTTACCAGGAGAAACAGGCCAGGTAACTTATACTCCTCTTTTCTGATGGGGCTATAAGTTTGGCAGATGATTGCTATGAACCTAGCAAATCTTGATGCCCACAAAGCATAGAACAAATCTATCATGCTCTGTTATTCACATTAACACCTCAGTAGATAAATGCTGGCGCAGCCAGGTGCAGTCTGCACTAGTTGACCAGATACATACAAAAATTAACAAGTCCCAACTCCAAGAGGGGCTCTGGTGAGGTGACACAGGAGCTAGCATTAATCATATCATAGTGAATATTTCTTTGAATCAACAACTCAAATGACATTTATTCAGTGTTCAAATAATGCTACACTAGAAGAGGCTGCTAACCTGTTGTATGACATGAAGAAAAAAAATTTAAAAAAATCCACAGGCTAAAACGATAGTCCAACCAAACAAACTAGAGTTTAACTGATACAATGCTAGAAGGGACTAATTTGTTGCACAATGCTAATTTGTTGCACAGGATGATGAAAAATTTAAAATTCACAGAAAGCTAGAATAATGGACCAACATAACAAAATAAAATATAACAACTTTGGTTCGAAAAAACCTAAAGTGGCCAACTTCACAAGAAAGTAGAGGACTGGACCAGACAGGAAAGGGTTCAGACGTACATGCTCAAAAGGCATAGGCAGTAACTCTTCACCCTGGCTGCACAGTTGAATCACCCCGGGGAACTTTAAATTAAAAAACAAATAAATAAAGCTGCCTGGGATCTAGCCCATGAAAATTAAATCAGAATCTCTCAGATAGGAGACCTGGCATGAGTATTTAAAAAAAGCTTCCCAAGTGATCTGAATGTTCAGTGAGGGTTGAGAATCAGTAGAAGGCTGCATTATTAGACATTTCACAGACAGATCAAAGTTCTTTTGTACTTCATCTCAGTCAGGTGGCACCTGGAGTATCATGAACAGTTCTGGGCAGCACATTTTTAAAGAAATATATAAAAATAAGTGTGCTTCAAAGAGAAGAACAATTGTATGAAAACTACAGTTCCTTCAAAACATTCTGTATTTTAGGCTACAGCAATTCACACTGGCCTTTCACCTTGAAGATCCCAAACAGTGAGTTTTCATAAAACTAAATAGAACCCTTCGATGTATATTCAAGACAAAAAGACAGCATTTTATAGAATGAAAATTCTGAGCAAAAGTGCTATACAAATGAAAGTTATTAAAAAGCACTAAAAATGTGAATAGCTGAGGAAGCTAGTATGACTTCAGAGATGACTCACAAATCCCCCTCCCTACTTTCAACTTCACAGTAGCTAGGAATGATCAACTCTGACGCTCCTCTCTATTTGAAAGGCAGACCCATCTCCCATCACAACATCTTGCTGACCTTTACTTTCCTCATCTGTAAGACTGGAAATAACAATCATCTCTACCCACTTCACAAGGTTGATGTGATGCTCAAAAGAAAGGATGTGAATTTCCTTTGTAAACTCACGCACTGATAAGGAGTTATTAGTATTGTCATTACTGGGCTGCTTCCTGAGCCTTCTCTCCCCCTCTAGTTTCTTCCCCTTCTAGTTTTTCCCCTTTGTACTTTGGTGCTAGAGCAAAGGACAATAAACTATATACTCTACAGAGCTAGATTCACCTAAGGACAAAAGGAGACACTCTGGGCAGATACTGGAGAAGCTAAACTTTCATCAAGGATTCTTGGAAAGCCAGAGACTCAGTTGGCCTAGAACAAGTTGCAGAGCTGGAAATAAGAGCTAGGAGTCCAAGATTCCCCTCCTCCACCCCATTTCTTGGGGCAAAGCCATTGGAGCTAGATCCAGATGCCTTGTAGGAGGTCTTCTGAGGAGGCAGTTATTTTGGGAGAAAAGGCTCAATTCTCACATCCCTGCCTCGATCAAGCACTCTGCAGGCCAAGGGACCAGAGGCTGAGATGGCAGACAAAGGCTAAAGAGCAAGACATGCTTTGGCACTATCCCTCAAACTACCAGACTGTGCTCTCTGGCTGCTCTCAATCTGGGCCTTACCCTCAAAGGCAGAAGAGCACCTCACCTACAGTCTTGCTGAGATCCTTCGGCTCCCCTAGCAGCTTAATCACACACATTGGTGGGTGAGAGACTCTGAGCCAGGGCCCAAGCCCTGTTCACCAGCTTCATTATCGAACTTGTTCTTTCAACTTGTCCAGCCTCCCTCCTCAGAAACTACTACACCAAAACCACAGAAAGAAAAATTCTCAAATTCCAAAAAGCTAGGCTGATCAGGATTCCCCAAGCCACAGACAAAATCTGGGCACACTGCACAAGCACACTGTAGGTTCTGACAGATGGAGGCTGTCTCACTGGAAGAAGAGTGCTGTTCAGTTTGTTCCCACCAGGATATCACTTCACCCCCTCCCTGATGCAGCCAAAAGTTAGGGTGAAAAAAAATTGTTTTTTCAGGGCCTGCAGAGCTTCTGGCACTAAAGCTAGGCAGTGAAATGGCACAGTTAATCTTAAGGAGATGGGACTGACTAGAAAGGAAGTTGAACCCAGGAGTTTTCTAATAATCTCATAGCTGGAGGAGGCTAGGCTCTCTATGTCTGCTGTGGACATGTTTCTCAGGCATTTGCAGGAAATTAGGATTCTGTTCTTTTCTTTGTCCCCTCCCCCAAAAGCATCTCTCCAAGTCCCCGCTATGCGCCATTCCCATTTCTCTAGAGATGTTGGTGCCTGGGCCTTTAAAGGGTGGGCTCTGGAGCTCAGTGGATGCTCAGTGATACAGGGGTTGCTAGGATACAATCAGAGGGCATTTTCTTTAATTCCTTGATGGGGATCTGAGAGCCAAAATCCCTAAGCTGGGGTTTTGCCCCTCCTGCATAGCAAAAGCTATCCTCTGCTCAAAGGTACCAGAGAAGAGGGAAGGGAATGACGAGCTTTACTAGGAAAAGTTGGGAAAAATCAGAGAGGAAAAGCCTTCTTCTCTTTCTTACTTCTCACCCATTTACAGTGGGGGAAGTAGGAGGAGGAGGAGGAGGTGGTGTCAGGGGTGGGAAGAAAGGGAGAAGGAGAAAGATCAAGAGAGAAGGCAGAGGAGGAAGGAAAAAAGAAGACAAGTCAAAATGCATAGGGTTCCACTCCTCTGGGCTGCATTTCTCATTTTCTCCCACTCTTTTCTCTTTTGCTAGAGAAAAATATCCTCACAAGTCTGAAGGACAAATGCCAAACCTTTAGGATTCACACAAGTAAAAAGTCACACTGCTACCTTTTGTTCTCTGCTCTCAAATTCCCTTCTGGTTGCTAGAGGGTGGCCTGCCATCTGGCTAGCAACATCCCTTTATTTGCCTGGAGACAATTTTAAAAGTGCTAACCCATTTCAACAACTAAATTACTAATGGAAGGGCTCATTTAAGACACTTTTCTAGATTGAGGGGTTTTAGGTGGTGAAAAGAGGACTGGCATGGGTGATACCCAGCACTTGTGAAATCCTTACAGGCCCTAGCACAAGGAGGCCAGTCAGAACTGTGGAACTCAATACTGTCTTTCCTCATTCCTACCACCACACCCCACATCCACACTCAGGAGTGTGCTCCCACACACACACACACACACCCATGAACATGCTGCCACACACCCTACACACACACACACACACACACACACACACGCACACACATTCCCCAGAGGCTTTCTGCCAAAGGTCTGTCAGGCTCAGAGGAGAAGGCATTTCGTGACACTACTTAGTCATAAACCTGGATCAAAGACTAGTCTCAGAGACCCCTTCTCCCCTTGGGGAAAAAAAGTCAAAAGGCATTCCCTTATTGCTGTCCCAGTTTCCTTCCCAAACAGCTAGGCAAAAAAATCCCTTAGGTTAAACTCGTTATCCAGATTCTAGTACCAGATATCCTTCACCTCCTCCCATCATCCTTTGATTAACATTTTGCTTTCCTTTTCACTTGTCTTTACAGTTCATCGCCCTCCGACTTCAAGTGCCTAGGGGTCATAAAATCATAAAATGCAACAACTTGGAGGTCACCTAGTCAAACCATCACAAAATGCCAATATTACCGGTAATCCCAACCCACCCAGGAGGAAGAAAACTGCCCAAGGTCAAACAGCTGCTGAATGGAAAAAAAGAAAGAAAAACAGGTCTGCAGCTGCCCAGCATAGACCCATTCCCCACTCTCCAACACTGTATCAAAACAAAGTGCCCAGACAAGATGTAATCTTACTTTAAATAATACACTGGAGCTAAGGAAAAAGAAACTCACTAAATTATCTTTGCAAAGAAACAGGTTCTCAGTTCCACCCAGGGGTCCTCACAAAGGGACCAAAGAGTAATTAATAAGAATCAATGCCAGCGAACTTCCCAGATCATGTTTATACCGTGGTACTAACCCCCAAAACCGCAACTTCTCACCCACACCAAGTCAACGATAGCATGCTTTGAGGCCCAAAACCCCCTCTGACGCCATTAAATAATACTCTCTGGGTCCTGTGGCCAGGACAATTTCAAGGGCCCCCTTCACAGCCCCTCTCCTTTCATAATCATTTCCAAAGAGACTGACAACCAGACATGGAACTTGACAGCATAATGCCAGCAGATTTACACATCACACATGAACAGCCACCCACATGGGTGGAGGGGAAGCATGTGTGTGGATGTGTATGTGCCCTGATTCACTAATATAATACATGAGCCATAAATGGCATTATTTCAAGCCAGGTAAGCAATGGAATGGGAAGGCCTGCCTATATTAACAGGGGAGAAAAAAACAAACAAGTATCATACAGACTGGCATCCGAGACATTTTTCCTAGCTCTGCCAAGAGCTTTCTCAGAGGGAAACAGAAATATAAAAATAATAGCAATAGCAATAATAACAGCAACCACCACTACCATCTGATACAGATAAGCAGTAATATCTCAAACTGGAATGTTGCTTCCAGCTCTATGTTTTCCATGCTCTCATCCCATTCCATCTAGATGTTTTTGGTTTTGGTGCTCAAATTTAGCACCAAAATTTGACAACTCTTAATTTAGCACATTACAGACTTTCAGTTTGTTATGGGAATGTTTCAATTACAGAGACTTCTAATCTTTTAAAGTAACAAGGGGAGCAAACAATAACATCCCCACTTTTTCAACAGCCTTATCAAGTTATATTTAAAACGTAGTTCAAGAACAACATTGCAAACGAGATTACCCCAAAGGAGCCATATCCAAATACTATTATTCCCAAGGTGGGTAAAGAGCTGGTTTGGGGTTTTGTTTTTTCTGGTTTTTTTTTTTTTTTTTTTGGATGAGACGGACAAAATCCCCAACTCAAATCCAGGGGTACAATCTTTGGTAAAGGGAGCCCAAATAGCTCCTGTCAAAGTCCTCTCTTGTCAATTCAAAAAAAATCAGTGAATGCTCTTATGTACTAGCCCATGATTCCAAAGAAAATGACATTTTAAATGTCTTAAAGCTTTAAGGTTTAAGAAGTGTTTTAAAGGTGGCTTCTTTCAAAATTGAAAACTGTGAACCCTGGAGAGCAAATTGAAATTCAAAGGACACAGTCACCAACTGCCAGCACAACACACCCGTGTCACTTCCCAAATTCTTGCTTCTCATTAGTGACTAAAGAATTATTTTCCCTAAAACCATTCCTTGCATTATTTTCCCTCTAAATATCCAGTGCAAAGACTGTGTTCCCTACGATGTCAAACATTCATCATGCTCTTCCACAAATCCCTTTCCCCTCAAACAAACCAAAATGCACTCCTGATGACAAGAGAGAAATTTTGATTAAAATTTCCTGATGGAGTTTAAAGTAGTCTTCAAGGAAATGAGTGGAGAAGACATCACAAGCAGCAAAGCCACTGTTTAAGGACACAGAGCTGCTCCATGAACGCCACACAGATTAAAAATGCACACACGCATGCACACTTAAATAGAAAGCATTTCTTCATCATCAATTTCACTCAAGCAATAGGCAACTATACGCACAGGCATACTTAAAACACAAGACATGACAAAAGATTTAGGGAGAGATAATATACCAACGTCATACATATCACAGCGAGGCCATGTTGAAGCTCAAAACGTTTTCCCCCCCTGAGTAAGAAAGCTTGTTCTTTCTCTCTCTTTCCCTGTCTC
The DNA here is from genome assembly GCA_036589455.1 of Ateles fusciceps. NCBI lineage: Eukaryota > Metazoa > Chordata > Mammalia > Primates > Atelidae > Ateles > Ateles fusciceps. Next base: position 168,860 of record JAZHEH010002985.1, on the reverse strand, counting down.
TCTCTGTCTCTGATTTTTTTTTTCTCGGTGGCTCTTGGGATGAAATCAAAGCGAGAGTTCGCGACAGCTCAGGTGGCTGGACTCCATTCAGCGCGTTCCCAGGAAAAACATGAGTATGACATTGACAAGCAGGAGGACTACAATCACGGCAAAAACGACTACAGTTTGCACATCCAGGGTCATGGTGCAATGCAGAACACTGTAGTGTTCCAGGTGGGGGGCCGGCAGATTGGGAGATGTCAGTCTCTGTTCTGTCAGACTGTCCATACAGCCACCATGCTAGAAAGGAGAGGAGGAAGTCGGGTGGTTAGGGAAGGGCTGGGTTGGCGCCCGAGTTTAGTCGGGGGAGGGGAGGGGGATGGGGACAGGGGTACTTCGTTCCCCCCTTCTCAGGTTTGGGCTGCTCTTTCTTCCCTAGCTGAGAAATCTTAGCATGGGCTGAAGTCGGCAAAGTCCAGCATTCTCTCTCGGCGCCACGGGAAAGGCAAAATCCTAGCTTTCAAAGGGAAAGGCGGGAGGGAACCTGTGAGTGGTTCTCCGGCGCCTGCTCAGTCAGTCTGTCCGGGAGTGCGTTCGTCCGCCTGCCTGGCTACCGGTCAGTCTCGGTCTCCCCTACTCCCTTTAGTTCGCTCGCTTTCCTAAGCTGGCTCGCTCTTTCCGCTGGGCTCCCGGATGCCAGACACTCCTCGATCCCTGCCTTGCTGGCCCTCTCCCTCTCCTCTCCCCATCCCCCGCTCAGCCCGTAGGCTGCCCTTTTATTCACCGAGCGACTGCGGGCGCTTGCGTGAGGCGCGGCCAGAGCCACTGACAAACCTGCCGACCAATAACAGGTGCCGCAGTAGCACGTTCGCACCCCAGGGGGCGGGATTTGCGCTGGCGTGCTAGCCGCGACAGCCAATCAGAGGGCCCAAGGCTCCCAAGCAAGCTTGCTCTATCCAGACGGGCGAGAGTCACCAGCCACCAGTTCTGGTTTGGGGGTGGGGAGCTTCTTGGGGGCGGGTTGAGGGGGGAGATAGGGAGATGGGGAGGAAAAGGACTGGGGAAAGGGGGGAGGGAAGGAAGGGACCCAATAGGATGCAGTGGGAGGGCGTGTCGGGAGGAGACCACGTGAAGAGGGAGAAAAAGAAGACGAAGAGGAGGAAGGAGAAGAGAGGGAAGATAATGAAGAAAGAGAATTGTGGGGAAAGGCAGAAAAAAGGATGGGGAGGAGCAAGAAGGAATAGGGGAAAAAAAGGATAGGTAGCTGGGGAGAAGGCATGTACCTAGCAGCCACTTTGTTTGGAGCCTGGGCCAAGGAGGAAGCAAAGGTGCCTTTGGCGACTGCCTAAGAATTTACACTCACAATTAGCTATAAAAAGCCAACAAATCAGTGTTGTGGACAGAGTCACAGGGACACACGACAGAATTTCCAAATCCAATTCTATTTGGCTTTCCCTGATACCACTGCCCTTACCTGGTCAGATTTCCTTTCTTAATTATGTTTTTTTCAGACTAGGACAGTTAGCTTGCCCTTGCCCAGCATTATGGGTACTATAAAGAGAAGCCAGCATAGGGTTAAACATTCGCCATGGAAAATCCTCTATACAACTTGCAATCTCCTTGTAATCATTGCCCTGCTCTGTGACCTGGTGTCTGGACTAAGTGGGGGAAAAGCCATGGAATTTTCAAATTTACTCTAGCCCTACCTCAAGCTTGCTGTATGACTTTTGGGACATTCCCTTTTCCTGTCAGGAGTCTGTCTTCTGTCTCCCTTCTGTCAATGAGGATTTAGACTTACCTGAGAATTCAGTGAAACCTCAGAACCCTCACCTCAGAAAAAAACCATTTCAGTGTTTCCCTAGGCCTTCAAACCAAGGACTCCCTTATACAAAGAGATCTCTCAGGGCCTTTTTGCTCTTATATTCTACGACTATATGACTGAACAGATAGGTATATACCTAAGAAAAATGAAAACACATCCACACAAAAACTTATACATGAATGTTCATAACAGCATTGTTCACAATAGCCAGAAGACAGAAACAATTCAAATGTTCAACAACTGATGAACGGATAAACAAAATGTGGTATATCCATACAATGAAGTATTATTTAATCATAAAAAGGAATGAAGTACTGATACATCCTAAACATAGATGAGCTTTGAGCTCCAAAACATTATGCTAAGTGAAAGAGGTGAGCAAAAGGCTTTTGTATGATTCCATTTATAGAAAATGTTCATATAGTTAGGATAAATACTGTTTCGTGAAGATTTGTTTCAGTTATATATGAATATAAATGTACTGTAATGTGAAATATATTTCATATAGCAAGTAATAGTCAAAACAGTTTGAAAACCACTCTTCTAGATTATGTTGAGACAGATACTTGTGATCAGGACAGTACCATAATATAAACAACTAAAATCTTTCTCCTTGTCTTTGAAAGTTCAGTCTTACCCTGTCTCTACTCACTATCTTTTACTCCTCTACCCACTGCATCCTGGCTTTACCTTTACTATCCTATAGAAAACTGAAACCTCTTGTGAATAGAAAAAACAACCAACTTGTTACTAAATCTCATGGCCAAATTTCCATCTTTATGTTTCCTAACTTTTCTCCCATTTGACGCCACTGATGCCTTCCTTAATCCTGAAATACTCCTTTGCCTTGAGAACACCATCCACGTGACCTATATATTTATGCTGTCTTCACTCCCTGTGTGGGTTCGTCTTCATCCAGTCATTAATGCCATTATTTCTCAGGGTTCTTCTGATCAAAGTCCCCTTTTCTTCTCATTCTGCATTTGCACTGAATGGGCTCATCTACTTCCAAGGCTTGAACTACCATCTACATTGCACATTGATGCATCTCCTTTCAACAAAACTACAACACCACTGGGAAACAAAACAGACACAGGACCTTGCATGCATGTAAGCAGAAAGCTGCTGATGACTCCAAGGTAGCTCTCTTGGACCCCAGGGATGAAGGCCCTACTGCTGTCTGGCTATCTCCTCCTTAATATCTCATAAGCATATCAAAGTTAAAAAGTCCAAAATTGAAATCATCTCCCCTGACTCTTGCCAGTTTCCTTCTTCCCCTGAGTCCTTTGTCTCTTGGGAATGGCAGTCACACCCTGAACTAGCCAGAAACCAAGAAGATATCTATACATTTTTCCTCTCCCCTCACCTCACTGATGGCCAACTAGTCTTTTAGTCCTGTTGATTCTCTTCCTCCTTAATCTCTCTCTTATTTGTCTCTTTCTCTCTCTCTGTTGCCACTACTTTTGATCAGTTCTGATCTATCACAATTCATTACCTGTTCTCTTGTGCTGCTCTCCCTCCCCAATTAAGCCTCTGCTTTTCTCCCCCAAATTCTATCTCTCAAAAGCAGTTTTGCTTTTATCAATTTTGTGGTGCATACTTTGGATTGGTTTTTAAGGATTCAGTCCTTCTAGCCTGCCTTTCTATATTGCTAAAAAGCTAAAAACCAAAAAACTACAACAACAATAAACTGGCATTTCCAAGCTTCCTTTGCAGCCAGTGTTCTGGATATGACATAGTGATGCCAATCATATGCACATGCACAATATTTAGAAGGAGGTGGTGGGTGAGGCAGAAGTCATGTCTCTGTTGTTTCTGTTGGAAAGCATAATGATGAAGGTGTTAGGGTTTTTTGTGGCTGTATTATCATAGATTCCAGTGTCTAGCCACTGGCTTTGTGCATTTTGAGAGCCAGAGTATGGGATTTTTTTTTTTGTCACCGAGGGATCTGGTAGACATAGTGATACTCTAGCCAACAGATGGTTAGGGCTGTGGTAGCTTCCTCATTCCTAAATTGCAGACAAGGTGGCATGCTCCTAGAGCCCCCAATGCCTCATCTTCCTGCTTGTCAGAGAGAGACAGAGAGAGAGTAGCTACCCTGACATTGTTCTTAGATTCTTTCTTGGAGGCATTGCCTAAAGCTTGCCCCTCCAGCCCTCCTACCAATTTTGTAAGCACTTTATTTTCTATATTAAAACCTCTTCTGCTGAAAAGAACTACAGTGGTTTATTTTTGCAGCTGAAACCTGATTTATATAACGCCTCTGCTCAAATGCCTTCAATAGCTCCCCAGCGCACTTAAGGCAAATTCTGTAGTGTGGCATAAAATGTCCTGCCAATCTGATGTCCTTTGGCCTCTGTATCCTCAGCACTTACCAGTGCCCTCTCATTCTCTATTCTCTAGCTACATAGAAGCTACAGTAATTCTCATAACACATGAGGTTATCTCGCCTCAGAGCCTATATAAACTGCTGCTTTATTTCCCTAGCTCCCCACCTCAAATCTCAGCTGAGGTGCCACCAGCTCCAGAAGCCTTTCTCTGATGTTCTCTCTCTCAAAAATATTCTGAATGATAGTCCTCTCCCATAGAATCCTATGTTTAGCCCTCTTGAAACATTTATTAAACTGTATTGTATTTTTTTCTTGTTTGTATCCTTTACTGGACTGTGAAGCTAGGAGGGCAGAGACCATGACTGTCTTGTTCACTGCTTTCTCCCTTGTGCCCAGCACAGTGCCTGATGCTTAGCAGGTGCTTCATAACAAACACCTGTTGGATGCATGAATGTCCCCTTCATCCACTGGTCTGCACTCAAAGACTCATCTTCCAACCACAGAAGGCAAGACCTGATGAAACCACAGAGAAAAATCTAAGCTCTTATATTTCAGGTTCACAGAGAAGGGAAGCAACTTGTCCAAGATTACACAGCTAATTGCTGGCAGAGTGAGAACCAAAGCCCTTGTATCTGAAGTCTCAAAAGTACTTTTGAGAGATTTCAGACCCTGGAACATGGTATTTGATGCCAGCCCTGCCCATGTGTGGGTAGCTTTCTGAGGTATGTGACCATTCAAATTTTCTCACAAATATTTTTAATAGAAGAGTCCTCTACATTTGGAATAGCAATACCCCCTCCCCAGAGCTATCCCTTCTTGCTGACAAGTATCTCGGAATTAGATAATCTCTTCATCTATCACAACTCCAATTCCATCCTGTCATCCCTTAAACATCCCCTACTAATTGGTTATCCAGTCTCAGCTCCAACACCTACAATGATGGGGCAGTTCCTCCCCTCCCAAGACAGCCCTTTCATCTTTGGAACAATCTCAGATGGTAGAACGTTCTTCCATCTCTTTGAGCCAGATGTTGTAACTACTTCTACCACAGCCAGGGATGTCCATGAGAAGGTCTGGATAATAATGCCCTCAAATTCACACCAGTTCTCAGGTCTGAAATGCAGTTCAACAGATTATGATAATGATAATTAACACTTGCAAACTGCATACTCTGTGCCAGGCACTGTTCTAAGTCCACTACATACATAAAGTCTTTTAATCTTCACAACAACTCTATGAGGTAGGTACTATTATTGTCTTTATTTTATAGATGAGGAAACTGAGGCAGAATGAAGTTAAATAACTTGCCTAAGGTCACATGGCTAGTAAAATATGAAGCCTGGATGTAAACTCAAATTGTCTAGCTCTAGAGTCTGCTTAAACACTGTTCTTTATAAATGCCAATAGATGACACATGTCCCATCTTTCAATAACATCTGACACAATGTCTCCTAGGTCACAGGAATAAACTGTCTCAATGTCCTGATCTGGGTCCCAGTGGCTTGCCTCCCAATCCCAAGATCCCTAGGTCTCAAAGCTTTTCCTTCTGTCAGGAAAAATAAATTCCTAGTTGTCTTTTTCTTCTCATGTTTTGAATAGCTCCCAAAGACCCACTTCTGCCAGGAAGCACTCCTAGCAGGGAAAGTTCCATTTTTTTTGTCATGATCCCCACTGCTGCTCACTTATTTCCCATCCAACACCCACCCTAGCTTCCCCATAGTCCCTCATGCTTGCTACAGACAGTCTACAGATATTGAATCCTATCTGTTTATTGTCTTAGCTACTGATATTACTTGATGCTCTTGCACGTTCATGGGTATCAACTCTATTTAAGACAGGCTGCTCCCTAAAAACAAAAATTCCTGTTTAGTTCAGTTATTCAGCACATAAATCACTACTGTTCCAAAATCAGTTCAATTCAATAAGCCCTTATTCTGCAGCTAAGGGATACAGAGTGGATCTCAGGGATTTTACAGTTTAGTGGGAGAGATAATCAATGATGCACATAATTTCAATGTCATACATTAAGTATCCCAAGCACAATCAGGTAATGAATAAAGTTGTTGATGATTATAGAACAAATAAATAATTTTGTGTTTCTTGCAACCTCCCTGTGTAGGTATCCTCTCCATAGTATATCAAAGGTGAGGGGGGAGGAGGAGGAGGCAACACCTAGTTTGGGCACACATGGTGCTAGGCCTCTTAACATATTGTTTTACTTAATTATCTCTAGAAGTTTGAGAAGAAGAAATTGTTATCATTATTTTAGAAAGTAATTATACCTCAGAGTGTTCACATTATTTGCCCATAAACGTACAAGTTTGACGAAGCAATAGCAGGATTTGAACTGATATCTCTTCCCAAAGCCACCCTTTTCTTCAACTATCCCTGTTAAGTTTTGTCAAGAAGTTGCTGGAGTCTTTTCAGTAATAGGGAACTCATTCTGAAGTATCCAAGGCCATTATTCATTTTTAGCTGAAATTCACTCTTGTGGCTTCTGCCCAATTGTTAGAGTGCTACCCTCTGGGCCATGAAAAAAAAAAAAAAAGCCGAGTCCTTCTAAGCAATAGAAGGCAGAAGATATCTACTGTGGGCTCAAACCCTAATTTCTCCTAAACAACCCCTCTGACACACTTGTTTTCCATAAAGATAAATAAGACCATTTCTTTAAGCTCTTCCATTTGTGAGATGATTTGCAGTCCCCTCCCCAGGCTTGTTGCTCTTCAGTGTATCTAATCTCTCAGCACACAAATCCAGGTGGGAATGACAATGAGAAGTAGACGGGGACTGTCACCTCCCTTATTTTTGAACACTGTTCTTTCTTCCTGTTATCACACCCTTAGGAAAAGTTACCTGTCCTCACATTCACATAAAATGACTTATGCTCAAGGGTGCTGATGTGTCCCCCACAATGCCTTGAAATGTTTGTACAAATTGAAAAGAGCAGTGGATGAGAAGTTAAAACTTTCAGATGTAAGTCCAGCCTCTGCTTCTTGGTAGCTGTGTGACCTCAAACAAGTCTCTTAACTTCCCCAAAGCTCAAAAGGCTGACTAATTTTTAGTTGTAGATTTTAAAAAAAGTATTGGTAGTTTTAAATTTTCAACAGCCTTGCCAAAGGTATGGAGACATACCCTTGGTCTCAGGTGGTAACCTGCAAAAATGACCATGGGTGATTAGCTTAAGTTGAATAATTGGGTTGCATAAAGTTGTGTGGGGAAGGTAGAATTTTAGGGAGAAAATCAAACATAGGATTAAAAGTTTGACTCTTCTTGAAGACTTTTTTAATTTTTTAAATTTGTTTAGCTCTTTCACCTCCTCAAAGAATATTTCCCACACAACCCTCTCTAAGATTACACCACATCACTCTCTACCCCCTTATGCTGCTTTTCTCTCATGGCTCCTATCACTACCTAAAATATTAGGTGTTTTTGTTGTTTGATTTATTGTCTCCCTTTATAAAATGGAAGCTCCATGAAAGCAAATTGTTTTGTTCCTATCTGTATCTTCAGCACCTAAAATAGTGCTTAGCACTCAATAAATATATTTTAATGACTGAATAACTAAATTGATGAATGAATGAGTGAATGAAGAGCAAGGCATAGCCCTATGACTCACAATGTAGAATGTAAAGAAAGTCTTGTCATGGAAAGTATTCTCTCCTGCAGCCTGTGAATACCAATCTTCACCCTTCTTCCACCCCCAAAGGCCTTCATTAGTAAGAACTCCACAAGGGACTATAAAGTCCAGATTACAGGTTGAGAATTTCAGGATCTCTTTGGTTTTCTGTTTCCTGTTGTCATAGTTGCCACCCTAAACCCCCACCCAAAAGCCCTTCCCTCAAGAAAAACTGCCTATACCACCCTCCTGTGGCTAATGTCTGAATACATACCTGAGAAAATACCCAGGAAACAGCAGTTTCCTTCTGTTCCTTCACATGAATCTATTTTGGGCCTATTTCACATTTATTTTAGGCGTCTTTCAGTTCTATTTCAAGCAAGCTAGTAGGCCAGACCATCTGGCTCTACTCAGGGTAGAGAAAGAACTGGTTGGAAAAGAGCAGCAAAGGTCTAAAAGCCCCTTTAGAGGAAGTACAATGGTTTCTTGTCAAGCTCAAGATCTTTCTGGGGCAGCCAATGCCAATTATGCATCAGTTCAAGACTGTGGTGGGGAGTGAGCATTTCTCTCAGTATCAGAACCCAATGTTTAGTTGTAGAGCCTAATCTCCTAGATAGTTCCACTCCTGAGCCTCATAACCCATTCAGTCAGCTACCCCTCTGACCTCAATATCCAGGGGTATTTATTTATGAGCTTTATTTGAACTGTAAACTATTGGACATTTGGGACAGTTATCACTAATCATCAAATTAAGCATGGAGCTTTGCTTGTAAGAGATACTCAACAAGAATCCCATAGATAAGCAGGTAGATGGGTAGGTAGGTAGTCAGGATATAGTAATAAGTTGAAATTGCAAAACAAGAAAGGGGGTGAGTATAGCTGGGGAGTTTGTAAGAGACTAGATTATGTGTCAGAGGGAGACTAAGGAATTGACTATGAGGAACTGTATTTTCTGTAGGAGGCCAAGAAAGTCTAGCAGTGAAACTCTGAGTGAAGATGTTAAGAAAGAGCTGGGCATCCCCAAAGATTGGTAAAGAAGAGAAGTGTGCAGGACACATAAATAGACCAGGGCTTATAGAAATTCATGAGGGCCCAGCTAAGACTGTTGAAGCTCTCTGTGGACTGATAGCAAGAGATTTTGAAGATATACTATGTGGAAAAAGCAAGATGTAGAATACACTTGACTCTTGAACAACACAGGTTTGAACTGCACAGGTCCACTTATACAGGGACGTTTTTCAATAAAAGTTATACCAATTATGACTGCCTCTCCTGCCTCCCATTCCACCTTTTTCATTTCTTCTGCCTCTCGCTACTCCTGAGACAGAAAGACCAACCCCTCCTCTCTCTTCCTCCTCTTAAGCCCACTCAATGTGAAAACACTGAGAATGAAGACCTTTATGGTAATCTACTTCCACATAATGAATAGTAAATATATTTTCACTTTCTTGTTATTTTATTAATAATGTTTTCTTTTCTCTAGCTACTTTATTATAAGAATATAGTATATAAAATATGTGTCAATCAGCTATGTTTGTTATAGGTAAGGCTTCCAGTCAATAGTAGGCTATTAGTAGTTAAGTTTTTAGGGAGTGAAAAGTTATACATTGATTTTCAACTGCATGGAGGGTGGGATCTGGTATCCCTAGTCCCTCTGTTGTTAAAGGGTCAAATTTAGTATTATGATGTGTGATCTTTTAGGTAAAGAAGAGGGGAAATAAAATATATTTGGATTTGCTTATATCCGCATAAAGAAACTCTGGAAGGATACATAGAAAGCCATTAAGCTTGTGATCTCTGATGGATAGAGAGATAGACTGTATACATTTTTATAGTTTGATTTTTTAGCATGTATATATAATCTATATGTTAAATTATAAAATGTTAAATCATATGATCTTAATAAGTCTCCTCTCTCTCTGTCTCTGTCTCTCTCTTACTCTTTCCCCCTCCCCCTTCCACTTCAGTATATCAAACTAGGAAGATCCTAAGAGTTAGAAGTATTATATAAACTGATGGCTAAGAATATAGGCTCTAGAGACAGCCTACTGAGATCCAACCTTAGTTCTTCCAATTGCTAGTTGTGAGAACTTGAACAACTTATGTAATGTCACTGAGCCTCACTTTACTCATCTTTAAAATGGAGAAGGTAGAATGCCATGATATTTATGGTGCCCCTCACTTAGATCAAACCCCTGATTCTCAGTCACCTAGTTTCCTCATTTGCAAAACAGGGGGTATTCATATAGGTGTTCATGAGGGTTTAATGAGTAAATATCTGTAAAGTACTTAGAACAATGTCCAGCACATAGTAATGCTCAGTAAATGCTAATAAATACTATTATTCGAGGGTGTGATTATCTATGCCTAGCTTTAGGCAAATCATAAAATCTCTGAGCCTCAGTTTCCTCATCAATAAATAGAAGACAATACCTGCCAAAGAGATGATGAGATCATGGATTTGAAAGTACTCTGTGGAATGAAAAATTCAGTTAGTATGTCAAGAATTCTCATAATTCAACCTACAGAATGGGGGAATATTTTTGTCATCTATCCATCTGACAAAGGTCTAATATACAGAGTCTACTAGGAACTTAAATTTGCAAGAAAAAAATGAACAACCATTAAAAAGTGGGCAAAGGACATGAACAGACACTTCTCAAAAGAAGACATTCATGCGGCCAACAAACATATGAATAAAGCTCAACAATACTGACATTACAGAAACAGAAATCAAAACCACAGTGCGATACCATCTCATGCCAGTCAGAATGGCAATTATTAAAAAGCCAAGAAACAACAGATGCTGGCAAGAATGCAGTTGAAAAGGAATGCTTTTACATTGTTGGTGGGAATGTACATTAGATCAACAAGTATGGAAGACAGTGTGGCAATTCCTCAAAGATATAGAAGCAGAAATACCATTTAATGCAGCAATTCCATTACTAGGTATATACCCAAAGGAATAGAAATCATTCTGTTATAAAGATACATGCACGCATATGTTCACTGCAGCACTATTCACGATCGAAAAACATGGAATCAACCCAAATGTCCATCAATGATAGACTAGATAAAGAAAATTTGGTACCTATATACCACGGGACACTATGAAGTAATAAGAAGGAATGACATCATGTCCTTTGCAGGGACATGGATAGAGCTGGAAGCCATTATCCTCAGTAAATTAACGCAGGAACAGAAAACCAAACACTGCATGTTCTCCTTTATAATAGGAGCTGAATTATGAGAACACATGGTGTGGGGAACAACACACACTGGGGTTTGTCGTGGAGGGGGCGAGGAAGGGAGAGCATCAGGAAGAATAGCTAATGGATGCTGGGCTTAATACCTGGGTGATGGGTTGATTTGTGCAGCAAACCATCATGGCACACATTTACCTCTGTAACAAACCTGCACAACCTGCAAATGTACCCTGGAACTTAAAATAAAAATTGAGGAAAAATAAAACAACAGAATTGTCATAGTAGAAAAAGGTGGTGAGGTATAAAATGAAGATATCACCTATTCAAGGCTCCCCATTCCCACCCTCAACATTCCAAATGAGATGGTATCCGAGGGGCAAGTGGAGGTCTTTAAAGTCCATGAGTCATTTGTATATTAAGTGTCAGGAAATGAGTCCCAGTTCCCACCTCCCAAAAGCAGAGTGGACAAAATGAACTGCACACCAGTGGTTGCCAGTCGATCATGAGATGCCAACTGTTTCCGTGTAACTGTTCCTATTTCTAGGCGATACTGAGGCTCAGTGCTGTCCCCACTACCCTCAGCTGCTTCTCAGAAAGGAAAGGAAGTAGCAGCAGTTCCAAAGGCTCACTCTCCCCCACTCCACACATACACCCAGTTTACAAGGAAAAAAAAAAACTCACTTAAGCAGGAGCACCAACTCTCCAGATCTTAGCAACCTTAGCAAACAGCACTTACAATCTTATTTTATGATATAGAAAGTCATTTCATACCCATTATCTGGTTTGGGCCTCATAGAAGCCCAAGGAGAATGGAAAGGGGTAGTGGTGGAGGTAAGGTTGTTCATCATTCCCATTTTCCAGAAGGGAAAGACTGTTTCTGAGGAAGAAAATGACTTGCCACTGCTCTTATCGCTTCATAAAACAGTGAAAAGAACAAAGGACTATCAGCCAGAAGACCCAGTTCTGGGAAGTGTTTCAGAATCTATATAGCTCTATACATTTGGAACTTTTAAAAATTGTCATGCTAGAATCAGGCCTAGAACCTGAGTTTCCCATCCCCTAGGCCAGAATTACTGAAGCTTTACTATACTGTTAATGGTGAAGAGAAGAGCAAATAAGGACCTAGAAAAAATTATCCCCCAAGAATAACTCCACCTTACATGTAAACAGAACTTCACAGCTTCCTATATACAGTGACTTTTTATCACATATCAACCTCATGGCAACCTTGTGAGGGAAATGCAGCAGGAAATAGGAATCTAAAATTTTAACCACCCACATGCATATTTCTTATCCCTCTTCCCTGCTGTATTTTTTCTCCTTAGCATGTAAAACTAACATATTACTTATTTAATCATTTACTTATCATATAACTTCCCTTCTAGAATATATGTTCCCTGAGGACAGAATTTTTGTCTGTTTTGTTCAAGATCCAGTGCCTAAAACAGGGCCGGCTACATAACAGATGCTCAATAAATGGTACTGAATGACTGAATGAAAGTGCATGCATGCACATTGGGAGGAGGAAATGGAGGGATGGAGAAAGGCCCCATTTGTGTGTGCATAAACTGATATCCAGAGAGTTACATAATTTTTCTAGGAATGACTCCTGAAGCTTCTTGTTTCAGCCTGTCCCCCCTCACCCTATTGTTTGGCTGGTTCAATGGCATCTTACCTGGGCCAAAAGAAATATTTGCTACTAATGCCTCTGTCCTCTCTGGGGCCAGCTTCAGGCTTGACAGCTATAGGTTGGCTGAGGTTCACCCATTCATCAGCTCACTCATCCACTCCACAAGCAGTAACAGAGTACTTGTTATGTCTACAAAGGCTTTCTGGCAGGCTTCGTTGCTTTTACATACCCAAATGTATGCACCTCACAAACACTCAAAGGACTTCTCTGAATTTTCATCCTCTCTGCAATGTACAATGATGAAAGAAGAAACAGCAAAAGTCATTTGAGTCTTCTCAGCATACGGCCTGAGTGTCCCTCTCTTCCATGCCCTACATGCATTTTCCTCACTAAAGAACTGTGCCCCTCTAGCTCCCATCTTGTGTCCCCGCATGTGTGTGCCTAACCTCAGCTGGTACACCCAAGACCCCTGATCACCAACCCTACTCCCCATCATGGCCCCTTATCCACTCTGACAAGATGAAAGAAACAATCATGAACCAGGAAAACCCGCCAAACTTCAGGAAAGGAACTGCTCGCAGAAAGGAGGTGGTTCCTAAAACAGCCACAGTAGATGATTTAAAACTTCAGATCTCCTTAAAGAAGTTAGAGGTAAACAGTATCTCTGGTAATGAAGAGGTGAGTATGTTTACAAACCAAGGAACAGTGATCCACTTTCATAACCCTGAAGTTCAGGCGTGTCTAGCAGTGAACACTTTCACTATTACAGGCCATGCTGAGACAAAGCAGCTGACAAAAATGCTACCCAGCATCTTAAACCAGCTTGGTGCAGACAGTTTGACTACTTTAAGGAGACTGGCTGAAGCTCTGCCTAAACAATATGCGGATGGAAAAGCACCACCTGCTCCTGGAGAGGATGAGGATGATGAAGTTCCAGATCTTGTGGAAAATTTTGATGAGGCTTCCAAGAATGAGGCAAACTAAATTTAGTCAATTTCCGAAGAAGATAACACTTGAAAAAGTTACTGGGAGCTGCTATTTTATATTATGACTGCTTTTAAAAATTTTTTGTTTATGGATCTGATAAAATCTAGTTCTCTAATATTTTTGAGCCCAAGCCCCATGGACACCGCAGCCCTTTTCATTTTTTGCTTACAAACAATTCACTCCTTCTTTGCAACTAATTAAGATGAAGAAGCCTGGGAATAAAGTTTGAGACAAAGGTTAATAAACTTCTTTGCCAAACCTGGAACCAACCCAAATGCCCATCGATGATAGACTGGACAGGGAAAATGTGGCACATATACACCATGGAATATTATGCAGCCATCAAAAACGATGAGTTCGTGTCCTTTGTAGGGACATGGATGAACCTGGAGACCATCATTCTCAGCAAACTAACACAAGAACACAAAATCAAACCCTGCATGTTCTCACTCATAGGCGGGTGTTGAACAATGAGAACACATGGACACAGGGAGGGGAGCATCATCACACACTGGGGTCTGTCGGGGGGACATAGGGGAGGGACAGCGGGGGGTGGGTAGTTGGGGGAGAGATAGCATGGGGAGAAATGCCAGATATAGGTGATGAGGAGGAAGGCAGCAAATCACACTGCCATGTGTGTACCTATGCAACAATCTTGCATGTTCTTCACATGTACCCCAAAACCTAAAATGCAATTAAAAAAGTATGTTAAAAAATAAAAATAAAAAAAATAAACTTCTTTGCCTAGTTAAAAAAAAAAGAAGAAGAATTATGCCTACCTCATAAGATTATTGACAAGACTGTATTAGATACATATGCAAAAACATTTAGAACAATGCCTGGCACAAAATAAATATTTGCTTGGTAAAGGTAAGCTATCTTTCTTAAGACATACTGCATTTATAACTCTATTCCTGGTATCCCTCACCTCTAGAATGAAGGAGGTTGGGCACTGTTCACTCCAGGCAAGTGAGAAGAGTAACAACCAAATAACTCCTATGGAGTTACACACCTGGTTTTCATTCTGGCTCTTTGGAGATAGCTGCATGGAGAAGATATTCCACCTCTGCCAGCCTTAGTTTCCCTACCTTTAAAGTAGGGAGAGTGTTGTGAGGATTACATGAATTCATTCATGTCAAGGCACTTTTTCTTTTTTTTCAATAGCTTTTGGAGTACAAGTGGTTTTTCGTTACATGGATAAATTATACAGTGGTGAAGTCAAATTTTAGTGCACAGCCACCCACGTAGTATACATTGTACCCAATATGTAGTTTTCTATTTCTCATCCTCCTCCAACCCTTCCCCTTTGGAGTCTCCAATATCTATTCTACCATGTTGTATGCCTTTGTGTACCCATAGCTTAGTTCCCACTTGTAAGTGAGAACATACAGTATTTGATTTTCTATTCCTGAGTTACTTTACTTATAATAACAGCCTTTAGTTCCATTCAAGTTACTTCATAAAATAGTATTTAGTCCTTTTTTATGGCTAAGTAGTATTCCATGGTGTTTATACACCACATTTTCTTCATACATTCATTGATTGTTGGGCACTTAGGTTAATTCCATATCTTTGCAATTGTGAATTTTGCTGTGATAAACATACATGTCTGGGCAACTTTTTGATATAATGACTTCTTTCCGTCTGGGCAGATCCCACTAGTGAGATAGCTGGATCAAATGGGAAATCTACTTTTGGTTGAGAAATCTCTATACTGTTTTCCATAAAGGTTGTACTAATGTATATATTATGGTTTGGCTCTGTGCTCCCACCCAAATTTTACCTTAAATTGGAATAATTCCTATGTGATAAAGGAGGGGCCAGGTAGAAATAATCAAATCATGGAGGCAGTTTCCCCCATACAGGTCTTGTAATAGTGAGTGAGTTCTCATGAGAGCTGATGGTTTTATAAACATTTGGCGTTCCCCTGCTGGTATATTTTTTCTTTGCCTGCCACCATCCATGTTAAATGTAACTTGCTCCCCCTTGCCTTCCACCATAATTGTGAGACCTCCCTAGCCATGTAAAACTGTAAGTCCAAATAAATCTCTTTCTTTTGTAAATTGCCCAGTCTCAGGTATGTCTTTATCAGCAGTGTGAAAACAAACTTAATACAGTAAATTGGTACCACAAGTGGGGTGCTACTAAAAAAATATCCAAAAATGTGAGACAATTTTGGAACTGGCAGAGGGTGAAACAGTTTGGAGGGCTCAGAAGAAGACAGGAAAATGCGAGAAAGTTTAACATTTCCTCAAAACTTGTTACATGGCTTTGCCCAAAATGCTAATAGCAATATGAACAATAAAGTCCAGGCTGTGGTGATCTCAGATAAAAATAAGGAACTTGTAGGAAACTGACGCCAAGGTAACTCTTGTTGTTTTAGCAAAGAGACTGGTGGCATTTTGCCCCTGCCCTAGAAATTTGCGAAACTTTGAACTTAAAAAAACATTTAGGGTATCAGATGAAAAAAATTTCTAAGCAACAAAGCATTCAAGATGTGACTTAGGTGCTGCTAAAGGCATTTAGTTTTATAAGGAAAGCAAAGCATAAAAGTTT
This sequence comes from Ateles fusciceps, assembly GCA_036589455.1. Taxonomy (NCBI): domain Eukaryota; kingdom Metazoa; phylum Chordata; class Mammalia; order Primates; family Atelidae; genus Ateles; species Ateles fusciceps. The sequence goes on along the minus strand of JAZHEH010002985.1, from coordinate 152,734 downwards.
GAAAACTTTGCAGCCTAACAATGCAGTGAAAAAAAATCCCATTTTCTAAGGAAATCTGAAGCAGGCTGCAGAAATGTGCATAAGTAACAAGAAGCTAAATGTTAATCCCAAAAACAATGGGGAAAATGTCTCCAGTGTATGTCAAAGGTTTTCATGGCAAGCCTCCCCATCACAGGCATGGAGGTTTAGGAGGAAAAAAATGGTTTCTTGGGCAGGGCCCAGGGTCCTCTGCCTTATGCAGTCTAGGGACTTGGTGCCCTGTGTCCCAGCCACTCTAGCCATAACTAAAAGAAGCCAAGGTACAGCTTGGGCTGTTGCTTCAGAGGGTGCAAGGCCTGAATGGGGGGGTGGGGGGTGTCATTAAAAAAACTTCCCCTAGGTCAGTGTGAAAGGAAAATGTGGGGTTGAACACCCACACAGAGTCCCTACTGGGACACCACCTAATAGAGCTGTGAGAAGAGGGCCACTGTCCTCCAAACACCAAAATGGTAAATCCACTAACAGCTTGTATTTTACGCCTAAAAAAGCTGCAAACACTCAATGCCAGCCCACAAAGGCAGCCATGAGGGAGGCTGTACCCTGCAAAGTCACAGGGGTGGAGCTGCTCAAAACCATGAAACCCCACCTCTTACATCAGCATAACCTGAATGTAAATTATAAAGTTAAAGGAAATCATTTTAAAGCTTTAAAATTTAACTGCTCCATTGGATTTCAAATTTGCATGGGGCCTGTAGCCCCTCTGTTCTAGTCAATTTCTCTCATTTAGAATGGCTGCGTTTACGCAATACTTGTACCCCCACTGTATCTAGAAAGTAACTAGCTTGCTTTTAATTTTACAAGCTCATAGGCAGAAGGGACTTGCCTTGCCTCAAATAGAACTTTAAACTGTAAACTTTTGGGTTAATGCTAAAATAAGTTAAGACTTTGGTGGACTGTTGGAAAGGTAAAATTGGTTTCAAATGTAAAAACAAAATTTGGGAGAGGCCAGGGGTGGAATAATATGATTTGGCTCTGTGCCCCCACCCTAAATCTCACCTTAAATTGTAATCATCCCTACTTGTCAAGGGTGGGGCCAGGTGGAGATAATTAAATCATGGGGGCAGTTTCCTCCATACTGTTCTCATAATAGTGAGTGAGCTCTCACAAGTTCTCATGGATTTATAAGCACCTGGCATTTCCCCTGCCGGTACATTCTCTCTTTGCCTGCTGCCATCCACGTGCAATGTAACTTGCTCCTCCTTGCCTTCTGCCATAATTGTGAGGCTTCCCTAGCCATGTGAAACTATAAGTCCAATTAAACCTCTTTCTTTTGCAAACTCCCCAGTCTCAGGTATGTCTTTATCAGCAGCATGAAAACAAACTAATACAGTACATTTCCACCAGAAGTGTGTAAGTGTTCCCTTTTCACCACATCAACGCCAACATGTCTTGTTTGTAGACATTTTAATAATGGCTCTTCTGGCTGAGTAAGGTTGTATCTCATTGTGGTTTTAGTTTGCATTTCCCTGATAATTAGTAATGCTAAGCATTTTTTCATGTTTATTGGCCATTTGTATATCTTGTGAAGGTACTTTGAAAATATGAAACATCAAATGAATGTGAAGGATTATTAATACATTGAAATAGTAAAGGCTATCATTAATTGAGCCCTTGCTATATAAAAGACACTGTACCAAATGTTTTAAATGAATATTATTTTATCCTCAAAACAATAGTACCAATGACTGGATATTATCATTATTCCAGTTTCATAGAAAAGGCATGATGGTTAATTTAGTGTGTCAACTTAGCTGAGCCACAGTGCCCAGATAATTGGTCAATTATTTGAGATATTTATGTCAAGGTATTTTTATAGATGAGATTTACATGTAAATTGGTGGACTTTGAGTAAGGCAGAATACCCTGTATAATGTAGGTGGGTCTCATCCAATCAATTGAACTTTTTCTTTTTTGGAGACAAAGTCTCATTCCGTCATCCAGGCTGCAGTGCAGTGGCATGATCTCAACTCACTGCAACCTCTGCCTCAAGTGATTCAAGCGATTCTCATGCCTCAGGTTCAAGCGATTCTCATGCCTCAGCTTCCTCAGTAGCTGGAATTACAAGCGTGAGCCACCACATCAGGCTAATTTTTGTATTTTTAGTAAATAGAGGGTTTCACCATGTAGGCCAGGCTGCGTCTTTAAGTCCTGACCTCAAGTGATCCACCTGCATCAGTCTCCCAAAGTGCTAGTCGTTAGTCACCATGCCCAGTCTGAAGATCTTAACAGAATTAAAGACTGACATTCTCTGAGCAAGAAGAAATTCTGCCAGCAGACTGCCTTTGGACTCTGACTGTAACTCTTCTCTGGGTCTCCAGCCTGCCGACCTACCCTGCAGATTTTTAGACTTGCACCACCAAAACTGTGTGAGCCACTTCCTTAAAATAAATCTCTCTTTCTCTATGTATGTATGTATCCTATTGGTCTGTTTCTCTGGAGAACCCTCACTAATAAATAAGGAAATTGAAGCTTAAACAGGTTAAGTCACTTGCCCAAAATTACACAGCTGGTCAGTGGCAGAGCCAGAAACCTAGGGGTCATCTTTCTTGTTTCATTTCTGTCCTCTATCTCTCTGAATTAATTCACCAGAAAGTTCCATTGATTTTATTTCCAAAATGGACATCAGTCTTCCCTCTTCTATCCAACTCCAATAGCTGCATGCATTTTTGCAGCAGCCACTCAGTCCGGCTTATCATTTCCACTTTCACCGTCTCCTATCTATTCTCTATAGAGTCTGCAAAAGTCATTTCCTTGGATCACAAAGCAGACCCTATAATTCCACTTCTTCAAACACTTCTTATTGTATTTAAAATAAATAATGCTTGTCATGTACCCAGTACCACCATGCACACTGTGAGCATGTTAACTCACTTAATCCTCACAATAACAGTATGAATGGTGTCATTATTATCCTCACTTTTCAGAGGGCATTCCTGAGGCACAGAAATATTAGGTAACATGCTCAAGGTCATATAGCTAAGAACAGACACAGTCAGAATTTGAACCCAGGGACTATGGTTTCAGAGTCTGTGCATTGACCACCGAACCACACTGACTGAGTATAGTCAATCCATACTTTCCTTGGGCTTACAAGGTTCTTTGTGAGCTGGTTCTGCCTTACTCTCTACCTTCCTATCATGCCACTTGTCTCCCTCTCTCCCTGTGCCAATCACACTAGTCTTCTTTCTGTCTTTTAAGTGTACCAAGTTGTTTTCAACCTGAAGGCCTTTGCGTATGCTATTCCTACTGCCTCCCCTCAACTTCCCATAAGTCTCATGGTCTCTTCCTTTTTTAAAAAATTGTAATCCAAATCTTTCTCCAAGTCTCTACACAACTGACTCAGCTGAAATGTCACTTCCCTGGTGTGCTAGGCTGACCTTTTGACAGTATATCTCCTCATGAGAACAGGATCTCTTGGAGATAGCTAAATGCATTTCTCTGCTGCCTAGTTTGCATTATCCAGCAGCTTAATCACGTGCAGAACTAGTCATGTTCTAACACACATACACATACACAAAACAAAATCAGCATCATATGAAAACTTTACAAAGCAATGATATCTTAAGAAGATGCTTTTCACATTATGTCACAGGGCCGTTTGGTGTTTTTCTCAGTCTTTTCTCTAGTGCAGAATCCAGGAAGCCTTGGGTTGGGGCAGGAGGGATTTTTCCTTGTGTATAAAATTCCTACTGGATTTCTTAGCACTCAGAGAAGAAAGTTGGGTATGATTTTTCCAAAGTATGTGTAAGGTATATGTCGAGTTGAAATGAGGAAACTGAGGCCAGTATAAGAAAATGTAAGTCCGATTTATTCAGCTCCTGGGCGAGGTTCTATGGTCCAGGTAAGGGCCAGAGAAGTTGCCCTTAACTTTTTAGGGTAAGGGGTTTTATAAGGAGTGAAGGCATTTGATTGGATATAGGGGAGACAAAGCATAAGGCACTTGACTGGATATTGGGACCCAGGAAGTGGAGTGAGGGCATTTGATTGACATAGGGAAGACAAAGCATAAGGCACTTGACTGGATATTGGGACCCAGGAAGTGGAGCGAAGGCATTTGATTGGATATGGGGGAGACAAAGCATAAGGCACTTGACTGGATATTGGGACCCAGGAAGTGGAGCAAAGGCAGTTATTACTGGTAGGTAGTTGGGATTTTTGGTGAGTAGGCTGCCTTGGGAAAAATGACCTTGACGGGGCAAAGTGCTTACTGGGCAAGGGAGTGGTATCAGGCAAGGCTTGTCGGGGCTTTCCGAAAATTTCTGGGCGGGGGTTTCAACGGGGGCTGGGTGTCGGGTGCAGAGCGGTGAGGTAATTCCCCTGTTGCCGGGAAGGATGGGCGTGTCCGAGCTCCCGGCGAGGCAACTGGCCTTACAGTATGAATTCAGAGAAGTGGGAAGAGATCATACTCTGCCCACCCCAAGTATGTGTCTCCTCTGGCCTGTCAGGAATAATAATCACTCCCCACATTGATACAGAGTAGCAGGGTTCACACAGCACTTTCCCATCTATATCTACTCAATTATGTGATTCTCATGGCAGACTGGGAAGACAAGTGAGGGCTATGTGATACTTAATGTATCAACTTGGCTGAGCCACAGGTTGCCCAGATATTTGATCAAACATTACTCTGGGTGTGTCTGTGAGGACTTTTCTGGATGCAATTAACATTTGAATCAGTAGACGAAGTAAAGAAGATTGACCTCCACAATGTGGGTGAGCCCCCATCCAATAAATTGAAGATATGAACAGAACAAAAAGACCAAGTAAAAGGGAATTCTTCCTGCCTGACTGCTTGAGCCGGGACATTGGTTTTTTCTAGCCTTAAGACTTGAACTGAAACATCAGTTTTTCTTGTGTCTCAAGCCTGCTGGCTTTCTGACTGGAATTCACACCATAAGTTCTCCTGGTTCTCAGGCCTTCATACTGAGGCTATACCTGCACATTTGCTCTCCTGGGACTTGAGCTTGCAGAAGGCAGATCTTAGGACTTCTCAGCCTCCATAATCATGAGCAAATCTATTATAATATCTGTCTGTCTATCTGTCTATCTATCATCTATCTATCTACCTACCTACCTACTTATCCACTCACCCATCCATCATATTAGTTTTATTTCTCTAAAGAACCTTTACTAATACAGGATATTACCCTCATTTAATTGATAAGGATCCTGAAGTTCAGAGGGTTTAGCAATTTGATCAAGGACACATAGTGACAGCTGCTGGTGGAGGCAGGACTCAAACCCACGTCCATCTGACTTGTAATCATACTTTTTTCCCATGAAATTTCTACAACAGACATTCATTTCAGTCAGAGTAATTGAGATCACCTATCATAATATCTGTGTAATTTGCCTCCAGTTGTGAAATGCAACCCCTCTCCTTTTCCCACCCACTCTGCCTGTGTCCTCTGTCACCAAAGGAATCCTCCACTACTTTGTTTCATCATATCATTATCCTTTCTACCAGGCAAAGCTTCTGAGCGCTCTTGTTCTAGCGCCAGTCCACATTGCCAACATTACAGGTTCCAGCCACACCAGAACACCAATGTGCTATTTCCAGAACTTACTATTTCTTTAATGTCTTGATTCATTATCTTATGTTGTACCCTCTGCTTGGAACATCTCATGCCTCACCTACCAGGCCTACTCCCCACCCCAAGCAACTGTGCTATGTGAAAGGCTGTAAAAATGCAGTTTATATAACCACCCTAGAAGATAACATAGAAACACTATTCTGGACATAGGCCCTGGAAAAGCTTTCATGACAAAGACACCAAGAATAATTGCAACAAAAACAAAAATTGACATATGTGACCTAATTAAACTAAAGAGCTTCTGCACAGCAAAAGAAACTATCAACAGAGTAAACAGACAACCTACAGAATGGGAGAAAATGTTGCAAACTGTATATCCCACAAAGGTCTAATATCCATAATCTCCAAGGAACTTAAATCAACAAGCAAAAAAAAAAAAAAAAATACAACCTCATTAAAAAATGGGCAAAGGACATGAACAGACATATCTCAAAAGAAGACATACATGTGGCCAACAAGCATATGAAAAAATATTCAACATGATTAATCACTAGAGAAATTCAAATCAAAATGACAATGAGATACCATCTCACACTAGTCAGAATGCCTATTATTAAGAAGTCAAAAAAACCATGCTGATGAGGTAGCAGAGAAAGGCAACACTTATACGCTGTTGGTGGGAATGTGAACTAGTTCAGTCTCTGTGGAGAGCAGTTTGGAGATTTCTCAAAGAACCTAAAACAAAGATACTATTTGACCTAGCAATCCCATTACTGTGTATATAGCCAAGGAATATAAATCATTCTACCATATATATGCACATGTACATTCATCACAGCACTATTCACAATAGCAAAGACATAAAACCAACCTAGATGTCCATTGCAGTGGATTGGATAAAGAAAAATGGGGTACATATACACCAAGGAATACTACACAGCCATGAAAAAGCAAGATCATGTCCTTTGCGGCAACATGAATAGAGCTGGAGGTCATTATCCTAAGCGCATTAACACAGAAACAGAAAACCAAGTGCTGCATGTTCTCACTTACAAGTGGGACATAAACACTGAGTACACATGGACACAAAAAGGGAACAACAGACACTGAGGCCTTCTTGAGGGTGAAGGGTGTGAGGAGGGTGAGGTTTGAAAAACTACCTATTGAGTAATATGCTTATTACCTGGATGAAGAAATCATCTATACATCAAACCCCATGATACACAATTTGCCCATATAACAAACCCACACATGCACTCCTTAAACCTGAAATAAAAACTGGAAGAAAAAAATAAAAAATAAAATAAAATAAAAAGTACACTTAAATACTCTCTTGGAAGCCCCACTCAATACCCTGAACCCTGAACCCACCACGTTCTTGTTCTCCTATTTCCTTACATTATCTTCTTTATACATTTCTATAGCATTTGGTCCAGCCTGTCTTTATTTCCCCCCCCCTACTCAATCCTAAGCTCCTTGAAGACATAAAGCACATCTTCCATTGACTCTCCCCACACCTCAGCCTAGCACAGTGCCTCAGAAATCAGAGCTTCTGGTTAAACATCCATTTTCAGCATTGTTTATCATGTCTAATGACTGGAGACAACCCAATTCACCATCAACAGAGGATACAATAGAATACTGTGTAGCCATAAAAAGGAAGGCTCTCCATTATACTAATATATAATAATCTCCAACACATATTGTTAATTAAAAATAGCTAAGTATAAAAATATAAGAATATGCTACTATCTATATGAAGAAAGTGTGTGTGTTTCTGTGTACTTAGGTATATGCTCATGAAGGCATAGAATATCTTAGCATAAACACCTAAGAGACTGATATCTGGGGCTACTTCTGGGAAAAGGAACAGGTAACAGAACCAGGGAAAGAATGGAGACTTATTTTTTTACCATATTACCTTCCCTAATCATTGAATTTTATACTCTACACATGTATTAACTATTCAGGATAACTACACAATTTTTACCATGCATCTATTACAGGGGGAGAGTGGATAAATATATAATTTTTGTCATGAATCTATTACATGGGAGAAGAAACATATTGATTTCTTTAGTATTGACATAAATTTCCTTCTCAGATTAACTTGAAAGGACCCTGAGGAATGCAATACGATTAGTCAGTAATCCTGCTCAAATAAAGTTGTGTTTCTGAGCCAACTTGGATGGCCTCTGACTCTGAAGGAAATGTAAAAATAATAACAACAAATATTTATATGGCTTTTACTCTGTACCAGGCATTGTTCAAGGTGCTTTGCATGTATTCACTCATTTTATCCTTACAACTACCCTATGAAATAGGCATGCACTAATATCTTCCCACCTTTAAAGGTAAGGATACCGGTCAAGTGGGATGCCCAGGACCACACAAACAATAAGTACCCAGAGCAAGTGTTTGATTGCAGGGGATCTGGGTCCATGGTCTGTGATCCTAACCATTACACTGTTACTAACACCAAGGCAGAAGAGTAAAAGCTAGTGATACTGGGACAGTATTACCAGCACCCAGCAGTTTGTAAGTAATCAATAAATTGGATAGATGAACAGATGGATAGATGCAGGAACTGATAGGTGAATGAGAGGATGTGTGTATAGGTGAGTGGATCAGTGGGTGGATGAGAGGCGCACAGAGGAAGGGGGAGTAGATGGGTCATGAATGGATAAGTGGGTTGTGCAAAGAGTAAGAATTTTGCAAGTAAATAGATCTGAATTTGAAATCTTATGTTGCCCTACATTTAACCCTGAAGAAGATGCCTAAGCTGTCTATTCCTGTTTCCAAGCTGGACTAGGCTATGAATTCTGGGAAGATAGAGACAGTTTTCTGTTTTGTTCCCTGCCACATCTCCAATGGATAGAAGAGTACCTGACACAGTGAATATCTGTTGCATTAACTTATAAACTAACAAATGAACACATGTAGACATTAAGGGGCTAATTTTATAGGGGCTAATGTGAAGATAGATTGGGATAATATTTAAGATAACTGGCACATACATAACAGGTGAGCTTCCCTTACCTTGGCCCTACTAAATTTACCTCACAGAAGAAGGCACACTCAACTGAGAATTCAGATCTGCGGATTCTATCTCCAGTTACTGAGTAACTGCATGGTCTTGGGTCAAGCACTCTCCTTTTCTGAACCTTGGTGTTCACAATCTATAAAATTAGTAGTATTCAAACATTTTGTGTGGGGGCTAAGGGAATGCAGGATGAAAAAAAATGCTTTTTTCCAAAATCTTAAGCAACAACCCAATGTATAAAGCAAAAGCCCAGATGCTCTAGACTAGAGGTGAGAGATTCACATTTCTTCCTGCTCCTTCCTCCCCCTCCCCCAAAGCACTGCCATGGTAACCTTAGGACTCAGAGCCAGGATTCTGCAAACCTTTTTTGTAAAGGGCCAAATTCTAATTTTTTTAAGCTTTGTGGGCCATATGGTCTCTGTAACAACTATTCAACTCTGCTTTTGTATCACAAAGGCAGCCATACACAATAAGGAAATGAATGGGCATGGCTGTGTTCCAATGAAACCTTATTTATGGATGCTGAAATTTGAATTTCATTATAATTTCATCTACTTGTACCACCAAACACTATTCTTCTTTTGATATTTTCCTAACCATTTAAAAATGTAAAAATCATTCTTATCTTGTTAGCTAGATCTGGCCATCAAGCTATAGTTTGTTGAACCCTGGTTTAAGGAGCTGAGCTAGATTATCCCCAAGGTCATCCAACTTGGACATTATAGCTCAGGCAGTCCAGAAGCAACATGAGCACTGCAGAGAGTAAAGCCTGAAACAATAGTGCTGCCATGTAAATTCTAGACAGTAGATAACAGAGTGGACTGGGTCTGTTCTAGAATTAAAAAAGAAGTATGTTCAAGTTCTGCTCCTACCTCTCACTTTCCCAAGCTATATGGCATTTTTAAGTGCTAGGTAGTTCATCTACCCTCAGAGGGGGATGGGAGACATCCCATCCCTTCTGAGCTCAATATCTGATCACCAACTGCCTACTAGATATCTAAAATGTAAGACTGTCCAAGCATCTGAAACTCACCAGGGCTGAGATTATACTGCTGTACTAGTCACGTCCTTCCCCCTAAATCCTCCAGAAGCACTGCTCTATTTTGCATCCCCTAGCTCCATGAAGCATGTCATATATTAGCCCATTCTCCCACTGCTAATAAAGACATACTGAGACTGGGAAATTTACAAAGGAAAGAGGTGTAATTGACTCACAGTTCAGCATGGGCTGGAGAGGCCTCAGGAAACACAATCATGGCAGAAGGGGAAGCAAACACATCCTTCTTCACATGGAGGCAGCAAGTAGAAGTGTGGAGCAAAGAGGAGGAAAAGCCCCTTATAAAATCATCAGATTTTGTGAGAACTCATGCACCATCACAAGAACAGCCTGAGGATAACTGACCCCATGATTCAATTAACTCACACCAGATCCCTTCCATGACACATGGGGATAATGGGAACTAAAATTAAAAATGAGATTTGGGTGGGGGACACAGCCAAACCACAGCATTTCACCCTGGCCCCTCCCAAAATCTCATGTCCTCACATTTCAAAACACACTCATGCCCTTCCAAGAGTCCCCCAAAGCCTTAATTCTCTCCAGTATTAACTCAAAAGTTCAAGTCCAAAGTCTCATCTGGGAAAAGTCAAGTCCCTTCTGCCTATGAGCCTGGAAAATAAAAGGAAGTTAGTTACTTCCTAGATATGATGAAATTATAGACACTAAGATGTCTAGATACAAAAGCACTGGGTAAATACACCTGTTCCAAATGGGATAAATCTGCCAAAATGAAGGAGTTACGGGTCCCATGCAAATCTTAAAGCTCCAAAATAATCTCCTTTTACTCTGTGTCTCACATCAGGTCACTCTGAAACAAGAGGTGGACTCCCACAGCCTTGGACAACTCTGCATCTCTGGCTTTACAGGGTACAGTCCTCCTCCAGGCTGCCTTCATGGTTGGCATGGAGCGTCTGTGACTTTCCCAGGCACACGGTGCAAGCTGTCAAATCTACCATTCTGGGGTCTGGAGGACAGTGGCCCTCTTCTCACAACTCCACTAGGCACTGCCACAGTGGGGACTCTGTGTGGGAACTCCAATCCGACATTTCCCTTTCACACTACCTGAGGAGAGGTTCTCCATGAGGGCCTCACCCCCTGCCTCAAACTTCTTCCTGGACATGCAGGCATTTCATACATCCTCTGAAATCTAGGTGGAGAAGTTCCTAAACCTCAATTCTTGACTTCAGTGTGCCCGCAGGCCCAACATCATGTGTAACCTGCCAAGGCTTGGGGCTTGTACCCCCTGAAGCAATGACTTGAGCTCTATGTTGGCCCCTTTTAGCCACAGCTGGGATGCAGGGTATCAAGTCCTAAGACAACACAAAGCAGCAAGGACCTGGGCCTGACCCTTGAAACCATTCTTTCCCCCTAGGCCTCCAGGCATGTGATAGGAGGGGCCGCTGTGAAGACCTCTGACATGCCCTGGAGACATTTTCCTCATTGTCTCGGTAATTAACATTTGGTTCCTTGTCACTTATGAAAATTTCTGAAGCTAACTTCAATTTCTCCCCCACAAAATGGGTTTTTCTTTTCTATTGCATCGCCACCCTGCAAATTTTCTGAACTTTTACACTCTGCTTCTCTTTTAAACATAAGTTCTAACTCTAAACCATATCTTTGTGAATTAGTAAAACTGAATGCTTTTAAGGGCACCAAAGTCACATGTTGAATGCTTTGCTCCTTAGAAATTTCTTCAACCAGATACCCTAAATCATCTATCTCAAGTTCAAAGTTCCACAGATCTTTAGGGCAGGGGCAAAATGCTGCCAGTCTCTTTGCTAAAGCATAGAAAAATCACCTTTGCTCTAGTTCTCAGTAAGTTCCTCATCTCCATCTGAGACCCCCTCAGCCTGGACTTTTTGGTCAAAATCATTCAACAAGTCTCTAGGAAGCTCCAGACTTTCCCACATCTTTCAGTCTTCTTCTGAGCCCTCCAAACTGTTCCAACCTCTGCCTGTTACTCAGTTCCAAAGTCACTTCCATATTTTGGGGTTAATAACAGTACCCCACTCTACCGGTACTAATTTACTTTATTAGTCCATTTTCATACTGCTATGAAGAAATACCTGACACTGGGTAATTTATAAAGAAAAAGAGGTCTAATGGACTCATAGTTCCACATGGGTGGGGAGGCCTCACCATCATGGCAGAAGGTGAAGGAGAAGGAAAGGCACATCTTAGATGGTCACAGACAAGAGAGCCTGTGCAGGGCAATTGCCCTTTATAAAACCATCAAATCTTGTGAAAACTCACTATCACAAGAACAGCATGAGAATAACTGCCCCCACGATTTGATTACCTTCCACGAGGTCCCTCCCATGACACGTGGGGATTATGGAAACTACAATTCCACAGCCAAACCATATAACCATCCATCTAGTTTCACAAAAGGACTGTCACTAGTAGGAATCATAGGAGGACTAGGTATGTCAAGTCTTTATTGATCCTTCACAAGATTGATGGCAGCATTTTTACTATTAGCAACATCTATCAGGCTTTGGCCCACAGCCCAAAGCTGAGTACAAGCCTTTAGATTTTTCTGTTTCTACAATCACAGGCATGTAGTCCAACTAAGCATGACAATGACTGCAGGTTATCTCACAAAAACACCATTCTTCCCTTCCTCCTCTGTATTAGAAACCCCACCCCCCAATTTTTAGGTGTACACATTGCTACCTAGTTTATATGACTGCATTTCCCAGCTTCTCTTGCAGCTAGCAGCAGTCATGTGACTCAGTTCTTCAATGAGACATAATTAGAAGTATTAAATAGGACTTCTGGGAAGACTTCTTAAAAAGAAGGAGTCAAGAACTTTTCCTTCTCTCTTCCCTTCCCAAATTATGAATGTTAATAGATTTTCTTAAGCTTTAGCACTCCTCTTGGACCATGAGTAACGGAAGCCAAATGCCACGGATGATAGAGAAGAAAAGTCTCTAAAGACTTCCTAAAGCTGCCATACTGGCCCAGGTATGCCTATCTCCTGATTTTGTATGTGAAAAAATAAAACCTGTGTGTTTTAAGTCAGTCATAGATAAACTTCTGTTATGCATAGCTGAGTAAAATAAAATCAGCTGTTAAACTTTGCCGTTGGTCATTCCATCTTGCCTATGTGGAGATTGCCACTGAGTCATAAATGACTCTTACACATGTTGTATGGCAGTTGGCATGGAATTGGTCCACAATTCCATATTCTTCTCCAAAGTGGTGGGACACCAAAGATGGGGCAATGGGAGCAGACAACCCTTAGTGCAGGCAATAAAAAGAGTACACTAGCTATAGATAATTTTTTCAAAGACTAAAAGTCAAAGTGTTTTCTATCACCAAGCACCAGCAATTTTAAACAATGTTAGCAATAAAACATTCCTTCCTTAAAAAAAGAAAAAAAAATCTTTGGTTGGTCAAAGTTCAAAACAATTGTGGTTACTATTGACTTTTAATAATGTATATGAAGTTTGAAATTAGCATATTTTTATCTATCCTTTAATCAACACTTTATTCTACATGGAAGTTGACTCAGAGAACTCCCAGTTATATCGTTGGCCCCTGACACACACAGTGTTAACTACAAGTGTTCATTCGGCTCATCTTAGTTTGTAAAGGCTCAAAATCATTCAAGATAGCTTTGGGTCAATTTTGTGTCTGTAATCCCTCTGGTAATATATGTTCCAGCATTTATACAGTAGGTTGAAAGTAAACAATAATAGCGCAGTGATTATAAAAAGAAACAGAATGTGGGTCACTTCAATTCTGTCATTCTGTGTGACCAATTGTAGTTTTGTGTGTTTAAAATCTAAAACAGGGAAACAATGAAAATTGAAAGGTGTAATACTTCTGTTTAGTGAGTGTACATTGTAGTATATATATGAGATACATTTTGAATTTGAATATCTTTATGATTAAAATGTATTGTTTTCCTTGGTAATTGAAAATTAAAGAACAGATCAATAAAATAATAAATAGTACTGATTATTACTGAAATTTTTTAATATAGATGAGTACTAAAAATTATCCATTCCAGATATTACAGATAAACAGCAGGTATACCACAATCCCGAAGTGCTAATAATACACTTAATATTCTTCTCCAGAATCCCAGAAAGCAGGGTACTAACTTATTGGTAATCCACATAGAATCAAGTCTCAATTAGCTACCATGGTCAGAAGTCCAAAAGCAGATCCCTCGATCATTGACTTGGATATGAAATTCCCCTTCCATGTATATACCCACTCTATGTTCTTTCTATATCCATTCTTAGCGATCTGAGGGTACAAGAAGGTGATAAGAAAGGAGAAAGACATTTATCATCTGTAGACAATGATGTCAGTCATTTCATATAGATCATCTCCACCATTCTCACCCTGATCCAAGCAACCATCACTTCTAACTTGGGCCTCCTCACAGTTCCCATCCTTGTCCCACTACAATTTATTCTTTTGTTAAAATGTAAGTCAGATCATGTCTCTCATCTGTAAAAATCCTTTCGATGGCTCCCCATCTCACTCAGATTAATGGCCTATAAAAGTGGCTTTCTGTTTTCTCTCTGATTTCATCTATCCTTCTTCCATGTACTAATTCTTTATCCCAAGGACATTGGCCTCCTTGCTGTTCTTTAAACAAACCAGTTGTGTTCTTTCTGGATGTTCCATATGCCTAAAATCCTCTTATCGTAAACATATACACAGAGCTTGTTCCTGCATTTCCTTCACATCTTTGCTCAAATGTCCCTTAACTAGTGAGGTTTTGATGGATCTTATATACCATTCAACTTCCTATGTCTCTCTATTCCCTTAACAGTTTTTATTTACTTTTTCCTAGTGATTAGCACCTTCTGATATAGTGTATATTCATTTCTGTTATGGTTTAATGAACCTCCCAACCCCTAGAATGTAAGCTTCATGAAAGTGAGGAATTTGGTTTTTCTTTCGTTGTGATCTCCCCTGCACTTAGATCAATGCCAATTCATAGTAGATCCTCTACATTTTGTTGAATAAATTAATGACCTAATAGTACCTATAAAAAAAAAGAGGCACTGTAATTCCATTTTATGTAAGAGAATACTGAGGATAAAGTAGGTTTGACAATTGGTAATAGTTTTAAGACTGAGAAATGTAAAAGCCAGGCACTAAACCTCAGATTTGTTACTCTGAGAATAGTGCTATTTCCACTTTAGGCATACTGGCTAACCCAGCACAAACTGGCATTGCAGGCAGAAGCCATGAATAAATAATTTACCATCCAATGTGAACTCACATCCTCTATGAGACAGATTTTATTCTTTAAAATCTCAAACAATATTTTATGTCCAAGGACCATGATTTGCATGTAACACTTGAAATAAGTTATTACAGTCAAATGTTCTAAAAAGAAATCTCACTGTTATAAAATGCTCAGTTTGTACTTCAGGCACCTTGCAAATGAAAGTACAAGGAGCAAAGATCTTTCAACTAGCCACATTATAAAATGGTGGCTAGATACCCAATCCCTATTTGTTTGTAATGCGCCACTAGTTAAATTTTATACAACATATACTTCCAGGAATCTGAAAATCTAAGGCCTGGAAGGAATTTTGGTGATTATTAACATCCACATTTAATATGTAAGAAATCTGAGGTCCAAAGGATTTCTATTAGTGGCAAGGCCAAAATTTAGAGGTTCCCTGCCTCTCAAGCAAGAATAAAGTTTACTATTCCTATCTCTTGAATTCTCATAAACAGCTAAATAAATGCTGTCATCATATAATATTCACTGCCTCAGTCCTCTAAGAATATTGAGATTTTTCCCCCATCAACCAATCCTTAATTACATCGTCTCCACAAGATGTCTGCCACCCTTTTCTCTCTGATACACAGCTGGCAAAACTTCAAATTTCTCCATTAATTTAACTTGTTGTCAGTGGTGGCTCTGGGCCCTTATACTTCAATATATTTGGAAGAGGAAGGAAGTCTCACCCTGACCCAGTTGCCAGAAATGCCAGGACTGGCATGGGTTTTTTCAGGTAAATTTCATGGCACTAGATCATCCCGAAGAAAGTTCTTTCCCAAGACCATGACTCTGTTCCTTTCTGCCTCTCTCAGTACCATTTGAACAGATAATTGGTGGAACAGTGGGGGAGGTCTGTGACAGAAGACTCAAGTGCTGGACTCAGCTTTGCCTCCAAGGAGTTTGTGGACCTGGGCAAGTCTGTCCCACTCTCTGGATCCCAGCTTTACTGATCGGACAGCAAGGACTCTACGGTGTTTACCTGCTCTAATCTTTTCTGGTTCCACAAACATTTGATGTAGCTTTAATGAAACCTCAGGGAATTAGGGGAGGTCTGGGGAGAAGAGTCCTCTTGAAGCCCCGGCACACAGGCATATGAACTGGATGCCATTAAGAACCACTGAAACAGAGATCGAATGAAACTCTGAGGAAGAGAAGAGGTCAGCTCTTCTGAATATAGTCCCAGCCCACACCAGATTCCTTCCTCCCTTTTACAACGAAAGCAAAAAAGGAGTTAAATATCAATTTTTTACCCAGCCACTTCAGGCTACTTTCCTTCATCTGCGGGTTATGGGTGGCAGTGCAGAAGTGTGGGCTGGATTGCCATCAGTGCCTGCTGACCCAACCTAACTGCCTTCTAAGACCCTTTTGCCCATGCCTCCTAGCTGAGGACAAAGTCATGGTGGTCTCCCACTCCCCAGAGTCCCTAACCAGGCTTAAACTGCCCCTGGCTAAGTCAGAGAGGCATCAAAATGCAGCCACCACTTCCTCTGCAAAAGGAAGTCATTCCAAGGTCTCCAGGTGGAGAAGCGAACACCATGGCATAAAATGAACTGTTGGAGGATTATACTAAACACACAAACAAGCACACACTCCTTGGGAGAGAGAGAAGAGCTCTGTTAACTGACTGTGGCCAAAACCCATTTCCAGAATGTGGGTTTCTGCAGCTCTCCTTGACAAAGCCCCAAGTGTGGACAGGGTGACCCCAGCCCAGGCAAGGAAGGACTTCAGGGCTCCCCCAGGCAGCTTTCTGAGAGCAGAGAATGGCTCTCTGTCCCTCATGCCCTGGCGTTGACCAGGGGAAGGAGTTGCAGGAAACCTAGGTGGGGGCGGGGGGAGTCATGCAGCTGTCCTATAGAGCCCCCTCCACATTCCCAGGCTTTGTGACGGTCCCCTTCCCCCCACAACCCTGTGCCAGCTTGTCAGCCTCTTGCGAGCTTCACTGCTTCCAGAGAAGCACTCTGCCATCCCCCCTTCGCTCTCTGGCCTCCCAGGTGACCCCTGGGATGTTCCTGGGCACATCATCTGGCCCCTACCCCTATTCCACCTTAATCTCGGATAGAAAAGTGGAGGGGGGATGGGAGGGGGGTTCCTGGGCAGGCAGGCAAGCAGGGACTCCTAAAATGGCCACAGCAGCTCACTGGTGTCTCAAGGACGGCGGCTAGGGCGGTGGGCAGAGGCCAGGGGGCTCACTGCGTTGCAGCTCCTTGTAGGAACGGGAGGTGGGGCTGGGGGGCTGAGAGGCTCAAGCAAGGGAAGCGGAGGCTGCAAGCACTCACCATTCCCGATCCGCCCCTTATCCACTGCATGGTGCTCGCGAAGTCCGGCTTCTCTGAGGCCCCGTAGCTGGCGAGAGTTGTCGCGGGCTGACTAGGAGGGCTGGGCTGAAGGAAGCGAGAGCCCCAGCGCCCCCTCCGCCTCCCCCTCCTCCACAGCCCTACAGCCCAATCCCCCTCCGCCCGGGACCTCGCCTTCAGTCAGGTTGTTCCATGCCAAACGGCAGGCTCTGTCTCTCCGCCCTGCTGCTCCTAGAGGTCTTGGCAGGAAGAGGTGCGAGTATGGGGGGGTCCCAATGGGCTGCCTTTGTCCCCCACCAAGGCTTGAGAACTGTGGGGGCGGGGTGCTGGGAGAGGATGGGGGCGAATAGCCTCCGCCCGCCCGGGAGAAAGCAGCTGCTACCTCTGCCTGCCTCCCGCTGTGCTGGAGTTAGATGCTGTTTTTTGTGGGGCTTCCCAATTGTGTCGAGTCAGCGGAAAGTCCTCTCCAAAGTTACTAGAGGTGTTTGACCAATCTCCAGAATAATAAGATTCTGCCCCAGTGGAGCTATGCCAGCACTTTCCTGCCTCCCTCCCCCGCCCTCCCTCTGCATCCTCCCCTAGGGTCTTCTCTCTTTGTGTACTCTCTTAGAGCTTTCATCTGCATTACTTTCACTTCTCAGAACAACCCTGTAGAGGCAGGCATTAGTATCTCCATTTTACAGATAAATAAATGAAGGTTTGGAAGAGGGAAGGGGCATAAGTTCACACACAAAAAAAGAAAAAACAACAAAAAAAAAACAAAAGAGGTCTGGGCGCGGTGGCTCACGCTTATAATCCCAGCACTTTGGGAGGCCGAGGTGGGTGGATCACGAGGTCAAGCGATCGAGACCATCCTGGTCAACATGGTGAAACCCCGTCTCTACTAAAAATACAAAAAATTAGCTGGGCATAGTGGTGCACCCCTGTAGTCCCAGCTACTCGGGAGGCTGAGGCAGGAGAACTGCTTGAACCCAGGAGGCGGAGGTTGCGGTGAGCCGAGAGCACGCCATTGCACTCCAGCCTGGGTAACAAGAGCGAAACTCCGTCTCAAAAAAAAAAAAAAAAAAAAAGAAAGAAAGAAAGAAAAAAAGAGAAGAAGAAAAAGGCTCTGCAGCTTTCCAAGCCTCTCTCGGCTATCTCCCCCTCTCTCTCATACACACACCACTTCAGGCTTCTTCACACCCTTAGGAACACGAAAGGTAGCTTGTTGATGGACGAATTTTCCATTTGTTTATTTTGCTGAGAATGAGTTTAATGTACATCAGCAAAACAGGCAAACGGAGAGACCGCCCACCTCTTTATGATTCCCCCAACTCTGGGGAACACAACACAGGCCAGTACCTTTGCTTAGGCTAAAAATTGACTTTGTCAGTCACACTGACATCTGTTATTATCCCTTATAATCCTCACAGTAACTCTATGAGGTGGACACAACAGGGATTCTTAATTGCCCCCCACCCCTTACAGACTTAAATACTGAAGCCCAGAGATTGAAAGACATCTGCTCAAAGTAGCACAGCCAAACAAGGCAAGATTCCAAGGCTCCTGCCTAGAAGAGCAGGTCAGGCAAAGACAGTATTGCAAAAACAGAGGTTGCAACCAAAATAAAAGGAGTTAAAGTATGATATTAGAAAGAAGTTCCTGGAGGTAATTGGCATGAAGACATCACTGGCCTGTTACACATACAACTTTATTTGTCCTTTTTAGCACCTTCTGCACTTCATCCAAGCCATTGTTTTGTCCAGACAGAGCTGGCCAAAGATAGAAGCAGTGCCTTAATAAGCACCCATCATGGGAGGTGTACAAGCAGAAGCCGAATTACCCTTTGGCAAGGGATTCCTGAATCAAATGGGAGGTTTCCTGGAATGACCTTTCAACATCCTCTCAAGTCTGATAATCCAAGCATCAGTGACTCCACAATATTCTCTCACTTTCCCACGTCTGGGCCTTCTCTCATGCTGAGTATGAGAGTTGGACGCACCTCCCATGCCAACCAGCCCATTCAAACTGTCATGAGTGTTTAAGATCTGGCACCAGGCACACCACCTTTAGAAAGCTTTCCAGGAATACCTCCAGGCCCTGATTTTATCATATTTCATTTGATTCCTATAGCACTATGATTTTGCTCTCTCAATTAAAAACAATATTTTTACTTCCTGGTTGTTATAGGCTGAATTGTTCTCCCACCTGCCCAAAAAAATGCATATGTTGAAGTCCTTCCCAGTACCTCAGAATCTGACAACCCAGAAAGAAGACAGCCATCTATAAAGCAAACCGAGAGCGGCCTCAGAAGAAACCAAACACGCTGATACTTTGTTCTCAGACTTCTGGCCTCCAGGACTATAAGAAAATAAACTTATATTGTTTAAGCCACCCAGTCTGTGGTACTTTGTTATGGCAGCCCTAGTGAAATAATACAATGGTCATATGAACATTTTACTATTCCCTTTCACTTAGATGGAATTATGTTTTATTGAAGCAGTGACAATGAATTACTCATTTTGGTATCTTCTACAACAGTGACTGGCACATAGTAAATACCCAATAAAAACTTTGAATTTTTTGGTGGATGCATTCATTCAACATTATTATTTAGTCCCTATGTGCCAGGCATTGTGATAGATGCTCAGGATACAAGACAAAGTTCCTCATAGACTTTACAATCTACTTGGAGAAGAGAGGTAGACAATAAATAAGTAAACAAGCAAGATATTTAGAGATTGTGATATGTGCTCTGAAGGATATAAACCAATTTATGTGATGTGAGTAGCCCTGGAATTGTAGAAAGTATCTAAATCGGTCAAGGTCCGATCAGGAAAATAAAAACCACCCTAGGTCTTTTAAACTGAGAGCGTTTAATGCATCACACCTGCAGAGCTAAGAGCCCAAACAGAGGATGGGGCAGCAACCTAGCATTAACAAACATAGAAAGCTGCTACCACTCGTAGGGATGGATGGATAATAACAGGTGAGGCCACACAGAAGCCAAAATCACCGGTTCGACAGCCTATGAGAAGCAGGTGCCATAAATGGAGGAGTTGTTCAAGAGGAGCTGGATCCATGGAGAAATACAGATATCACCAGAAAACACCTCTTTGATACAGGAGGTGGGAGAAATACCCTGGGTTCTCCCTTCCTCCTAGCCACAAATCTCCCGTATGTGTCTCCCATTGGATAAAAGAAGTGAGAAGGCAAGGAAATCTAAGAAATACAATTTTCAGAAGAGTGGAGAATGGATCTAAACACAAACAGGCCAGTGTTAATAGAGAGACTAGGGATTCCTGCAAAAGACAGGTGCCTAGAAACTCCTGCAAAAAATGGGTGTTGATCCCAGAGGTATAATTAGATGTTGTTGAATCCAGTCATTATGTTTTGAGCACCTATTTGCCTAGAACCATATGAGTAGTTAGAGGAGATATAATGTAGTTGGTAGGGCATAATCTCTTATGTCAGAACAACTTGGATTAGATTCAGTTATTGGCTTTGCCACTTACTTGGGCATATTATTCAATGTTCTGTGCCTTGACAGTTTCTTTATCTGTGAATAGGGCTAACAAGGTTGTTATAAAGATTTATAGTAAAGTACTTAGCACAGGGCCTGGAAGCCAGTAAGCACTCAGGATAGGACAATAGAAATCTGGAAAAGGGGTTTCCACAATCTCTGTGTTCACTCTCTTGAAGTCCTGTTATATCCCAGGAGCCTATTTGGTACCTAGCCAGGCACCAGCTATCCATTCTGGTGGAGAGTCGTAAGCAAATGAAGAGAAAGTCATGTCCCAGTGCATCTGTGACTCAGGTTCTTCAGTCATACAATGAACACACTAATTGTGTATCTAAGAGTGTTGAAGAATCACTGATCCATACATATCAGAGTTGGCCTTAATAATTGTGAAGATTAGTTCCTCCAACAGTCTCATTTTACTGCTGAGAACATATAGCCCCAGGGAATGGAAGGAACTCGCAAAGTCACTAAGTAAGTGAGTGGCTAAGCTGGGATAAAAACTCAAACCTTTGATTCTCCACAGTGCGTGGAGTGCAGTAGTGAAAAAGGGTAAACACTGAAAGCACACAACTACTCTAATTTTAAATATTGGAGGGCTAAGACGAACATGTATATTATAAACTCTTATCTTTCCAAAGCAATATTTGGTTCATACATTACTATCTATATTTACTAATTCATAAACTCAATAAACATGTGTGCCTACAATGTGCCAGGTACAGTGTGTTAAGCACTGATGTCATAGCAGTGAACAAGATGGACAGAGTTCATGACCTCATTTCTATTCAATAAACAAGTAAATCTGGTAAGTAAATGTGCTAATACAGATGGATATAAGTGCTATAAAAGAAAGAAAGTGAAGGGATAGAGTAACTGTGGAGTAGAAAAGGGAGTTTAGATAAGGAAGTCTTCTCCAGGGAAAAGGCATTTAAGTTGAGGCCCAAAGGCTTAAGGCGAGCCAGCCATGTAAGAGGTAGGGGGAAAGTATTCTAGACACAGAACACAGAAAGTACAGAAGTCCAAAGGATTAAACTGGCAAGTAGTATCACAGGAATTAGAAGCGCAATGAGGCTGAAACCTAGAGAGAAAGAGAAAGAGTGATAGGAGACAAATTTGGCAGAAGCCAGTTCATATAAAGCCTTGAAGATCATAGTAAAATAATCTGGATTTATTCTATGAACTACAGGGAGATAGAGGTGGGAATTGAGGGATTTTTAAGCAGGAGAATTAATTGAACCAATTTACATTATTTAGAGACAACTCAGCTTGCTATGTGGTAAATAGGTTGAAAAGGGACAAAAGGTAGGAACTATTGTAGTAATACAGGGTAAAGATGATGGTGAGTTGGACTGGAAGAACAGTAAAAATGATGGACAGAGGTAAAAAAAAAATTGAGATATATTTTAGAGGTAGAAATAACAGAGCTTGATGATGGATTGGATGTGGATTGTGAGGGGAAAAAAATAAATTCCAGATAACTTTAGATTTTTGTTTTGCAATACTGGGTAGATGGTGGCACTTTGGCTAATGTGGGGGAGACTGGCATAAGCTCAGGTTTTAAGAGGTAAAAAAAATCAAGACTTCCATTTGGATGTATTGAGAGTGAGCTGCCCAGTTGTCATATTGTAGAGGGGGATGTCAGGAAGACAATTAGATATGAAAGCCTGGCGCTCAAGAGAGATGCTCTGGCTGGACATACACATTTTGGAGTCTTCCTCATACTGATGGTATTTAAACTCCCACGACAGGATGTAATCATCTAGGAGAGAACATAGATTTTTAAAAGGGCCCTGGATGAGTCCTGAGGCTCTTAACAATTAGATAAAAGTTACATAGAGAAGGAGAAAATTATCTATGCACACCGAGAAGCAGTAAGGTAAAAATAAAATGAGGAGAAATCATATTCAGGTGAATGTTTCAAGACTAGGTGTGTGAAATGTTGAGAAGTTAAATGATATGCCCATTGTACTGGCAACAAGGTTGGTAATTTTGACGAGAGTAGCTTCACTGGCATAACAATAAGAAAGATCGTATTGGAGGGGTAGAGGAGTGAATGAAGGGAATGAAGAGTGAGTAAAGGTAAAGAAGTAGAGACAATGAGTGTAGACAACTCATTGAGAAGTTCTTCTGTGAAAGAAATAAGACAAGACAATATTTGGGAGGGGATATGAGGTCAAGGAAGTCTTTTTTTTCTTTTAACATGCAAATAAGGGCATATTGATACAATGAGAATGAGAGTAAAGGCTTATCGCGTAACACTTTGCTAGTTGAAGCATGGTTGACAAACCAACAATATCATCATCACCTGGGTGCTTGTTAGAAATGCAGAACCTCAGGCCCTATCCCACATCTACTTACTCATAATCTGCATTTCAACTAGATCCTCCAATGATCTGCATGTACATTAAAGTTTGCGAAGCACTAGTGTAAGAGAGGGGATACCTGCAGGAGCAAAGCCCTTCAGAAAGTGAGAGGGGTTGGGTTCCAGAGCAAAAAAGATTTGCCTTGATAGGAGCAGAGTCACGTCCTGAACTCTAGCGGAAAGAAGAGAAATGGGTAAATGTGCAGGTGATGGTGAGCCTACAGATTTGGTGAATAAAAAGGGAAGGAAATGCCCCCAATGTTTTTAAAAATGTTCTCCATGAAGCTGAGAGAGGATTATGGAGGGAGCTTTCAGTGGAGGTTACAGAAAGGAGGAGCAAATGTGAAATAGTTTTCTCAGCACAGTGGCTCTCAACCTTTGCTGCATATTGGAATTATCTGGGAAGCTTGAAAAACCATAGATGTCTAAATCCACCTTCAGGGATTATTATTTCATTGGAATGGGATAAACCCTGGCCATCAGGATTTTAAAAAGCTCCCTTGATGATTCTAATGTGCAACTAAGGTTGAGAGACACTGTCTGAGAGGGAGTGGAAAAGTAAGCACATCAGGGACATATGGTAGGGTCTTTTAGGAAATGTTAAGTATCTACAAACAAACAAAAAAAAACGAAACTAAAAATCAGGATCTCTTAGGAATAGGGGCACATACAAAAAAAATAAATGTTGAGTGCCTAATTCAACCTTGTGGTAAAGAAAAATAAATCAGCCCAACTGTAGCCATTATCTCTAGTCTATTTTGCTCTTCAGGAAGAGGTATAGAGATGATAGGTGGTTGGGTGAAATCTGGAGGAGATTCGGATGCAAATACAATGGGAATAGAAATAGATAATAGAGTTGCAAGCATGTGCAAGGAAGTGATCATAATAGTGGACTAAGGAATCTAAGCCAGACACAAGGAAGAAGAGGGCGTGAAAAAAGGTGCTGGGTAATGGGTAAGGTCAATTGAATGGTAGGGCCAATGAATTGGAGATCCTGATGATGTGGAAGAATTTCTGGAAATGTATCAAAGTGAGCTGGAGTAACAGGACACAGTAGTCAGAGAGAAGATGCTTGAAACCAATCAAGATTGTGGAAGTAATCCAATTGGTTACTGGTTATGACAAGATCTTTAGTGCTATCACAGAAGTGTTCTGGCTGAGTGAAGTGAAGAAAAAAGTTGTTAAGCGTGAGGTCAAGGCTGAAGGGGCCACCTACAGGAATGTTGAGGTTATACACACAGAAGAAAGGATTAAGACAAGTGATGATCTAGAAGATAAAGTCTTCAATGAATGAGAAAGAATGTCCAGAAAGACAGTCTGTCAGCCAAGAATTATGTATCAAGTGCCTACTATATGCCAAGGTCTGTCTAGGTGCTAGATACACAGCAGTGAACAAGACAGACTTGGTCTCTATCCTCAAGGAGCTTACGTTCCAATGGACAGATTTAGACATTGAACCCAAAAACTGAAAATAAGGTAATATAAATACTACATAATTATTATAAAAATCATAAATATTGTAATAGCAGGTGACTGGTGGAGGGAGATAGTGCTTTACCTAGGCACCCAAAAAAGGCCCCTCTGAAAAAGGGACATCTGAGTTGACAGTGTAATGGAATGATTAGAAGAAACCAGTCATTTAAAGTTTTGGGGAAAAAGCATTCCAAACAAGAAGAAACAACAAATGTAAAAGTCCAGAGATGGAAATGAGGTTGCGATGCACAAGGGAAAGGAGAAGGCCAATGTGGCAGAGTGTAGGAAATTATAATTAGTGATAGAAAATGATGTCAGGGACTCAGTAGGGCCAGAACGTCAGGAAATGAAAGCAAAAGGAAGAGGTAGTGAGTGGCAGAGGCAGATGGCATGTCCTGCTAAGAAGCCAAGGGTTGTGAAGGCAGAGGGGGAAGAAATGGGAAACATGATAGATGTTATCCTCAAATAAGCTAATACGAAATAATTTAAAGCAAGATGTTAGTGCAACGTGAAAAGTGCATATAGGTACATACATAAATACAATCTTAGACTTTGAGAAGAAAAATCCAGCTGAA
Organism: Ateles fusciceps; assembly: GCA_036589455.1. Classification (NCBI taxonomy): domain Eukaryota; kingdom Metazoa; phylum Chordata; class Mammalia; order Primates; family Atelidae; genus Ateles; species Ateles fusciceps. The sequence continues at coordinate 127,589 of JAZHEH010002985.1, read as the reverse complement.
TGAATTATCAAGATAATCTAGCCCCTTGATACCACTCAAAGTATGGGGCTTGGAACAGCAGCATCAACATCATCTGGGAGCTTACCAGGAAAGCAGATCCCAGATGTACCCCAGACCTACTGACTCAGCATGAACATTTTCATAAGTTCTCCAGTGACTCATGTGCACATTAAAGTGTGAGAAGCTGAGCTCTAGACCAAACTCCTGTCATTTTGTTGAAGCGATTAAGATAATTTTATTTGCTCCCCCTCCCCCAAAGGGAAACATCTTTATCAATATTTGGAAGCACAATAGTGAGAGATGCTGAGGACAGGCAGAATTCCTGATTTAAAGAAAAAGATTTACTGGGCATGTGGGTTCCCATCTCCTCTGTGGGAACATCAGCTAGGTAGGTATTCCCTTCAGAATACAATTCTTCATCCCCATGTTTTCCAAACACATCCCTGACACTGTAAACCTGTGATCCCCAGGGAAACTTGAAGCCAGCTCTTGAAGCAGATCAGGGAAGAGCAGGAAGTAGTCAAACTTGTCTTCCTTCAGACAACAGTCAAAGCCTGGGGACAGGATCAGATGCTACTCAATAGACTGCTACAGAAAGCATCACCCTGGAAAGTAGGGGTCTTGGCCCAATAGTCTCCCCCAGGCCACTTCAGCTTGATCACAGGGACCAGTCAAATGAAAGGCCCATTCCTTCCACCAAGGTATGGACCCATTAGTAAGTCTTTAAGCACTCCATGGGCTCTCTACTGTCAAATTTGTGTAACTGAAGTGACTCCAAGTTCACCTCTTCCTAACACCTGACTCTTTCCTCTTTACCTCTCTCTTATCTTTCTCCCATGCCATGCCTTCAGCCTCAAACAGCTTCCTGTCTACTAAATAATTTGCTCTCCCGTTCACTATAAATTTTTAGGACAAAGGCAGGAGTTGAAATAATGGCATGAGGAGTTTCAATTAGATGAGCAGATTTAACTTCCATCCAGACAGACATGTTGGTTAAATCACTTAGATGGATTCAGGACCTGGAAATCTCACATATATTATGTATCTGTACGAAGATTCTCTGAAAAGCTAAATTCACATATTAATGTCCAACCTTATGAAGTCCCATCACTGAAGGTAACCAAGCAGAGTCTAGAAAAGTACCTGCAAGAGATGCTGTAGAATGATTCTTCCATTGATAGAAGGCTGCACTAGAGAACCATGCAAAGGAGTCAGTGAACCAAGAGGAGAAGAGCACTGGACTAGGAGTTGGGTGACTGCTAACTTGCTGTGTAACCTTGGATAAGCTACTCAGTCTCCTCATCTATCAAATGATGTGTGTGATTAGAACCTCTCGATACTTTTTGACTTGTGTTTTTGTAGAGTGTAGGGAGGGTCCTTCAGAGGCTACTTCTTGTCCCTGGGGACATGTGAGAGGCTGAGTGGGAGAAACTCTAGGCTCCACTTTAACCAGAGTGGTTCTCCTTTCACCTGTTTTACACATTAAGCTTCCAGGTAAGATTTTGATTGAACATAGTTCCTACTTATAAAGTACAAGCCTAAACTAAATCAAAGGCTATAAGTGGAAAGTCTGGACAATTGACCTCCTGTTTTATTTGCCCACCACAGTGTCTTAAAAGTTTGTTGGATGTTAAACAATATGCTTTTTTTTAAAAAAAAAATCAATATATTTACATAAAAATCTGGACTTCACATAAAAATCCAGCTTCTCTTGAAACACTGGAAAGTTTGGCAGCCCTGGGCTTGCATTCCTATCTTGCAACAATGAGCTTGAGCTCAGCAGCAGCTACCTTCCTTAGGGCCAGAGCCCCTGCCTACTGCGCCTGCCCAGCTTCTGCAGGCATCTGAGTGGTGACCAGGCATCTGGTGACCAGACACCTGGTCACCAGAGACCATTGCCCTCCAGATCTCTCTGATTTTCATCTGCTGTACCCCTCCACAGGTCTAGGAGACCAAACTCAGAATGAGTTTTCTAGAAATGGCTATGTCCATACATGAAGAATGAGGTCTATGTAGAGCAGTGCTTCTAAACTTTAATGTTCATAGATGTTTCTGTTAAAATGAAAATTCTGATTCAATAGGTCTGGGGTGGTGCCTAAGGGTCTGCATTTCTAGCAGACTCCCAGGTAATGTGGATACTGCTAGTCCATGGACCACATTTTAGGTGCGAGGGGCCCATAGAAAGAAGAAACAAGTGAGGAGGCAAGAATGTTGGCCTTCAGCCCCCGTTCTCACTAAGCTTTGGTGTTCCGGGGAAACCACTAAACCTTCTGCTTGGTGGGCCTGCTAAGCCTTTCTCCAGGGAGGTGGTGAGAAGACAAAACAGAATCTTCCAGCCAGAGGAGTGCTTGAACAGAAAAGAATTACAAGGAAAGCCAGCATGGTGTCTGTTTAGAGGGAGGTGAGGCTTCTTTCAGGACCCTGAACCCCTTCCCTGAGCTCAAATGGCTTAGGCCACCTCTCAGGTTTGAGGAGCTGATTCCTGAGCTCCAAGGGAAACTTGTTTTATTGGTGAAAGTTCTGAGTGGGCGAGAAGAAGAAATGGAGGAAAAGGAGGAGGAAGATAAAGAAGAGGATGAGGAAGAGAAGGAGAGGAGGAAAAGGAGAGACATGAAAAATGAAAAAGAAGGATGAAGACCTGGTGATGGATGAGGAGAAAAGAAGAGGAGGAGAGGGAAGGAGAGAGGAGAAGAGAAAGGAGGGTTGAGGAAGAGGGAACCTTAAGAGGTCAGGCTGACATTTTTCCTAAAGGCTCTGTATTAGCTCATTCACATGCTGCTATGAAGAAATACCCGAGACTGAGTAATTTATAAAGAAAAGAGGTTTAATTGACTCACAATTCTGCATGACTCAGGGGAGGGGGCTCAAGAAACTTACAATCGTGGCATGTGCACTGTGTGAAGGAGGAAGCCCCTGGCCAGGCGTGGTGGCTCACACCTGTAATCCCAGCACTTTGGGAGGCCGAGGTGGGCGGATCACCTGAGGTGGGGAGTTTGAGATCAGCCTGACCAACATGGAGAAACCCCATCTCTACTAAAAATACAAAATTAGCTGGGCGTGGTGGCACATGCCTGTAATCCCAGCTACTGGTGAGGCTGAGGCAGGAGAATCACTTAAACCCAGGAGGCGGAGGTTGCAGTGAGTCGAGATTGCACCATTGCACTCCAGCCTGGGCAATAAAAGCAAAACTCTGTCTCAAAAAAAAAAAAAAAAAAAAAAGAGGAAGCCCCTTATAAAACCATCAGATCTCATGAGAACTCACTATCATGAGAACAGCATGATTCTCTCATGATTCAATTACCTCCCACCAGTCCCTCTCCTGATATATGGGGATTATTACAATTCAAGGTGAGATTTGGGTGGGACACAGAGCCAAACCATATCAGGCTCCTCCCTTGCTAGACTCCTCTATCCTCATCTGGCCCCCCCCTCACAGTATGGCATTCTCACAAGAGGATCCTAAGGTCCACTTTCCAGCTCTAAAATTTAATGCTTTTCTGAGGTGCTATGGCAACAGGACAAGCTGGCTCCATCCAGCCTGCCTATGGTGAACTGTCTCCTCTTCCTTTCATGTCTCACAGCAAGAGCTACCCAACAACCCCCATTTTTCCTCTTCCTGATACGATATATTCACAGAGATCATACAGGCTGCTGTGGAAGCTCTGGTGGGGTAAACTGGGAAGAAGAGAAGGCATTGCCTCTACACCTACACATATTAGTTGTCAAGGCCTGTTACCTCTACTTGTATGGTATTTCCTCTGTGTGCCCCCTCATCTCCATACCCATAGCCACTACCCTGGGTCAGGCCCTTGTTTATTATGTCTCTCCTGGACCATCCCATTAGCCTCCTATGTGTCCCTCCACCTCCATTTTTGCTGCCTTCCAATACATTCTCACAATACTGCTGAAGTTATATTCCAAAAGCACTGCTTGATTCAGATCCTCCCCTGATCAAACACTTTTAATGACTCCCTATTGCCTACAAGATTAACCTCAAAATCTTTAGCAAGATATTAACAAGTATCTATAACCTGGTTCTAAGTATTCTTCTAACTACTCTTTAGTTTCTTTACAAATTCTCTCAGAATTAATTTTCCCCTACTTCTGGCTATCTACATCCTAGCCATCCTTCCAGGCCTGGATCAAATGCCATCTATGTATTGAAGCCTGGACTCAAGCTGAAATTCATCTCCCTTTCTGTAAATGCTCATGGCATCTTGCTGGCACACTTTTGAGCCACTTGCCACTGCTTTGTTCATGTAGTTAGTTGTGTATGAACTTATCTCCTCCATATAATTTTGCTTTCTCATAGCCTCTGGCAGAGCCCCTAGTGTTGAGAGGCTCTCAGAAAATGTTTGTTGAATGAATTGGTGTTCAGAGAGAGGAGGAAAAGGCCTGAGCTTGCGTTCTGAGAAGGGCAGAGCAAACTCTAGAGGGTCAGAGCAAGCCGTACACTGTCCAACTTTCACCACTCTGAGGCTTGCTAAGGATGCCTCCATCTCCTTCCATGCCTCTCTTGATGCCTGAAATTCCACAGAGTCAACCTTTGGGGTTGAAAATATTTTGGAGGTCTCTGAGAAATGCAAACAGCCTTGAAAAGAGGGAAAACATCTAAGGTAATGATTCTCAAAGGGTGGTTTGCAAACTTTTAGTGAATCATGAAGTGGATCCATATGTGTGGTAAAATCAATTAGGTATATCTTGATGAGCTTTTTTTTTTAAACAGAAAATATCAGACTATAGGTAAGGTTAAACCAACATGAGCTGGAAGCAATATAGAACTTGAGCTAGTTAGTTTACCTCTCTGGACCTCAGATTCCTTATCTGAAAAACTGAAATAATAATAATAACTACATCAAAAAGTTGCTATGAGGAGTAAACGAGTACGTGTAAAGTTTTTAGCACAATGCCTGGCAGATGTTAGCTCTGATAATAGTGATTAGCAGTTGGGTGGCGGTGAGAAGGAGGGTTGAGGGGATTGCAGAAAGGACCATTAAGAATGGTGAAGGACCTTGCCAAACCTGATGCAGACCACGTGGATTCACACCCATACATGATGGGTGCAGACTAGAAAAAGACTTGTGTGCATGCGTTCACACAGACACACTGAGTGGACTCACAAACCCTTAGTCTTTACCAGCAGCCAGGTATGCTGGTTGCTTCACTCCTATGAGGAATCTGAGCCTGTCAGAGAGCAAGGTGCCTGAGGCTAGGAGGAGAAGGGAGCCCAGCCTTGTTGGGGGAAACTATTAGAAACAGTAAAAAATATCCCAGTCCCCAAACCTCAGAGCCTAGATTGAGAGAGCCTCATGAAACCCTGGGAACCAGGCAAATGAAATAGAGGCAGGCATAAGACAACTTGTTTATTTTTCTTCACTCTTTCTCTCCTTTTGTGCTGTGATTCTTTTGTGAGCCTGCCTCTAGAACCTCTCAGGGTATTTTGGTTTATTTTATATTCTTGAAGAGAGGGAAAGCAACAAAGGGAAGGATACAGTGGAGGAAGCATTTCTTTTTATTTATTTATTCAAATAATATTTATCGCATACATTCTATGTGCTAGGCACTGTTCCTGTTTCAGGCATTCGGGATATTTTGGTGAATAAAACTGTCAAAATCCTTGCTCTCATGGGGCTTATATTCTAGCATGGAAAGACAAATGACAAATAAATAAAATATATAGTATGTCAGATGGTTATAACTGCTACTGAGGGAAAAAGCAGAGGATGGGGAAAAGTATTGTGCAATTTTTAAAAGGATGGTCAGGGTAAGGCTGAGAAGGTGACACATAAACAATACTCGATCAAGGTGACATGGCCAGCCATGAGGACCTCTGAAAACAGAATATTCAAAGCAAAAGGAAGAGCCAGCAATGTCTTAAGGGTGGCATGTGCCAGGCAACTCTAAGGAAGAGTGGGGAGGCCGGTGTGACTGAAGTGGAGTGAGCATTGAACTGTAGCAGAAGATAAGGTCACGGAAGTAATGAGGACCTGATCATGTAGGGTCTTAAAGATCATTGTGAGAATTGAGGATTTACTCTGAGTGAGATGGGTGACAATTGAAGGATTCCGAGCAGAAGAGTGATATGTGACATGATTTGACTTAAGTTTTAACACACCACACTGGATGTTGTGTAGAGAATTGACTGTAGGAGGTTAAGGGAGGGAACAGAGCCGTAAGGAGGGTAATGTAGTATTCCTAGATAACAGTAGTTTAGACCAGAGTGATAGCAGGGGAGGTGGTGAGAAGTAATCAACTTTAAATGTATTTTGAAGGTAGAACCAACAGGATTTCCTGAGGGATTGGATGTGGGATGTGAAAGAAAATGAGACATAAGGCTTTTATTCTGAGCATCTGGAAGGAAGCATCTGGAATTTGTTATTAATTGAGGTAGAGATCTACCTCAATTAGGCCTTGGTTTTTGTATCAGGAGTTCAGTTGGGGACATATTAAGTTTGTAATGCCTATTAGATATGCAAGTGGAGATGTTAAGTAGTCAGTTAGATATACATGTTGAAGGACAAGGCAGGGTGGAGATATAAATTTGGGAATCATTAACATATAAATGTTACTTAAAGCCATGAGTGAAAATGAGGTCACCAAGGAAGGAAATACAAATGAAGAGAGAAGAGGTCCAATGACTAAGACCTGGAGACCTCTAACATTTAGAAGTTGGGGAGGTGAGAAGAAAATAGCAAAGAAGTCTGAGAAAGAGCAATCAGTGAGGTGGGCATGAAACCAGCAGAGTATTGAAAGCCAAGGAAGTCTAGGAAGCCATGGAAGAAAGTTTCAAGGAGGAAGAGTAATCAAATTTGTCAAATGCTGATGAGAGGAATTCCTTTGTGGTTGCAAAGGGGTCCAGCCCCACAGCAAGCTGATACAATAGTGGTATATGTTCTCAAGGAATAGGGAGGTTGACAACTCCTTGAGTGGCTTATTCAGAGGCGTGTGACATTGAGGTTCTTGGCTGAAAGGCACACAAACCTAGGCAAGATTGACCAGCCACTCTGTGTGTCTGGTGTGTCATCTCAGGCATTTAAAACCGACAGCAGAGCAGCTGGAGCAGTGAACCTCATTGGAAAACCTGGCCCACCAGGCACAGATGTAGAGAAAGTGGCTACTCATAGGGTACAATCAGAAGCATGTTAGAGAGGTCTCTGTTTCCAAGCATACCTCTACCATTTCAACATCAGATTCTAGGTTTTCTTATTTATCTGACAAGCATTTATGTGTGAAGCACTGTTCTAAACACTTACAAATAACAACTTAGTGACTCCACACAACAACCCTATGAGGTAAGTTCCATACTTATCCCATTTTTACAGATGAAGACGCTGAGGCAGGAAATAGCTAAGGACCTTGCTCAATCGAACACAGTTAAGAAGTGGAGCCCAGACTCTAACTCTGCTGTCTCCGGTGTCCGTGCTTTTAGCATCTACGTCTAGGCACTGGCCAACTCTCATGTGAGCCAAATCCTGCCTGCAGCCTGTTTCTGTATATTTTTGTACTTTTCTATAGGGTTGTCTTTTAAAAAAGAAAAACAAGCAACATACACCTTATTTGGCCCATAAAGTCTAAAATATTTACTGTCTGGGCCTTCATTGAAAAAGTTTATCATCTCCTGCTTAACACTATAAAATGGGAAAGACAATACCTCTAATTGCCTTGTGGGTAGATCGAATGATATAATTTATAGGAAGTGCTGGTAGGTATTCAAAAAATAACAGATTTTACGATTAATTTTATACTCCTTCTGCCATTATCTATTTGCTTCCTGCACTCTCCCCCAAAGGAATTCCTCTTAAATTTGACTCACTCCCAACCCTTACCTTTCCCTCAACCTTTGCTGAAAACTAACCAGATAATCGATTTAGACAGCCATACCAATAATTATTTGTTCAACATATACTTTAAAAGAATAAGTTAGTAGGAATTTCAGTAACTTCAAAATACCTAGGTGAATTGGATGAAGCAAATAGTTTCTAACTAAGGAAGTCTTGACAATAAATGTTAAATAAGCCACTAGATGTGTTTCCCAAATGGCAATTGTAGAGTTAGCAAGCAAATGTATAATGGGTTATGTTCCCTAAAAAGTAAAATTTGAAATAAGCATTAATTTTTTTAAAGCAAGTAATCTTTTATTTGGTTATTAAATATAAGGAAAAATTATAGAACATCAGAACTTGAAGACTCCATAGAAATTCTCTAGGCAAATACCTCAGATTAAAGATTGGAAATGTGAATCCCAGAGACAGAAGATACTTGCACATGGCCACACAGCAAATTGAGCTAGAATCCTGTTCTCCTAATGTAGTGTTCTTACCATTACACAAGTGCTTGAAAACTAGTTATATGGGACTAGATTCTATGTTTAGTTTGTCCCACATAATGTAAACATGAAGTTGATCCATTATTTAAAGAGCAAAATACCACATAAGAAAATCTGGATTTCCAGATTCCATTGAAGAAAATCAGAATATCTGGCCATTTAGGAAAATCAACTAGAACTGGTTAGTGGCTGGCTTTATTTAGACAGCATGTGGTCTCTAAGACCTGGAGACTTAGAGACTGGTGCCATAATTTCCACCACTGTTTTTTTTTGTTTTTTTTCTTGAGATGGAGTCTCACTCTGTCACCCAAGCTGGAGTGCAGTAGCACGACGTGAGCTCACTGCCACCACTGCCTCCCAGATTCAAGCAATTCTCCTGTCTCAGCCTCCCGAGTAGCTGGGACTACAGGTGCACCCTACCAAGCTTGGCTAATATTTGTATTTTTAGTAGAGACAGGGTTTCGCCATATTGGTCAGGCTGGTCTCGAACTGCTAACCTCAGATGATCCACCTTCCTCGGCCTCCCAAAGTGCTGGGATTACAGGCATGAGCCACCGTGCCGGGCCCCACCACTCTCAAATGTATCTACCCTGCAATGGCTTGGTCTCTCATGTAACTTACCAACCAAGTCCCTATAAGATTTTGCAGTTGACCTTCCCTGCCCTATACCTTATAGCATTTTCCCAAACAAGAGGTGGAAGCTTCCTTCTGAGGGTTCCCAGGAAGACCATGGGCTGAGGCATCATAGCTATGGACTATCGTAAGACACTAATTTTTCATTCTTGATGGTTGTGTTAGAAAGACTACTAGTTATCGACTAAAAGTCAAATTTCCCTGAAAGCTGTCTGTCATTCATCATTTTTGTTTTTCCCACTGTTTGCAATGGGGATATGACAACTGGAGTGCTAGCAGCCATCCTGTGACCTTCAGGATAAAAACCATTGTATGGAGTTACCATACCAACCATGAACAGCCTATCTCTAGATCCTTTTTTACATAAAAATGACCCAGCAATCCCATTACTGGGTATATACCCAAAGGATAATAAATCATTCTCATAAAGACACATGCACACGTATGTTCATTGCGGCACTGTTTACGATAGCAAAGACCTGGATCCAACCCAAATGCCCATCTAAGAGAGTATGAAAAACAAAATGTGGCACATATACACCATGGAATACTACGCAGCCATAAAAAACGATGGATTTGTGTCCTTTGTAGAGACATAGATGAACCTAGAAACCATCATTCTCAGCAAACTGACACAACAGAAAACCAAATACCGCATGTTTTCACTCATAGGTGGGTGATGAACAATGAGAACAGGTGGAGGGACAGTGGGGGGGGGGGGGGGATGGAGACAGCAAACCACCATGGCATGTATGTACCTATGCAACAATCCTGCAGGATGCAGGATGTGCATATGTACCCCAGAGCCCAAATACAATAAAATAAATAAATAAATAAATAAATAAATGTCTGCCTTATTTAAGTCACATTTATATCTCATTTCTGTTACTAGCAGCCAAATGTAATTCCTAACATATAAAGCAAGCATAAAAGTTCTTGGCCTTGGGGTGGTAAACATTACTGAGGGTAATGATTTACTAGGGGGTAAATCATATAACTACTTAACCTCTGTGTGTTTAGTCTCCTTGTATGTAAAATGGAAATAGTAATACTCTCTACTTCAGAGGATTATTAAATGAGTTTGATACATGTGAGGATTAAATACATTTATTACATGTAAAATACTTAGAATAGTGCCTGACACAGGGTGTGGTAGTCAGAATAAAGACTCCCCTCCCCCTCCCCCACCAAACATAGTCACATACTTAATCCCTAGAACCTGTGAATATATTAGGTTACATGGCAAAGGGGAATGGGGAATTTGAGTAGCAGATGGGATTAAAATTGCTAATCAGTGACCTTAAAATAGGGAGATTATCCTGGATCATCCCAGGTGAACCCGATGTAATTACAAAGGTACTTAAATGTGAAGGAAGCAGCAGAGTTAGTATCAGAGTACTGCAATGTGAGAAAGACTTGACTAGCCATTGCTGGCTTTGAAGACGGAAGGGAGCCATGAGTCGAGGAATGCTAGCAGCCTCTAGAAGATGGAAAAAGCAGTCAAGTTCCTGCTATAGAGCCTCCAGAAAAGAATGCAATCCTGTTGACACCTTAATTTTAGCCACTGAGATGAATTTTGGACTTTTGACTTCCAGAACTGTAAGATAATAAATGTTTCTTGTTTAAGCCATCAAATTTGTGGTAATTTCTTCAGGAACAATAGGAAACCAATACACACATGGTAAGTACTCTATAAATGATAAACATAAAACTAAATAACTCTTAATCTAAGTTAGAATTTGCAGAAAAGAATGAAGACATTTTTCATTTGATATTTGCAAAGTAGCCCCATTTTATAGCTGGGGAAACTAAGGTTCAGAAACAAGTAAGTGACTTACCTAAATTCATCCAGTGAGTTAGCAGAAGGATGCTTTCTCCTTACTTGCTACCAGCAGCTGCCTGGCTACCCTGTAACTTGTGTTTCCAGCTCCAGCAGTGGCAATTTTGCAGACAGACGCCCACATCTGCTGTAACTAAAGTGTGATAATTGGTTGCTAAGACATGCAATTGGTTGCTAGGCTCCTTTCCCCTTTCAGTCTCCAACACACTTCAGCAACTGAAAGTTAATAACCTGCAGCAAATTAAATTTGGTGAAAAGATCAGACAGTATGTTAATCGAGAACCAGGCAATCCCAGGCTCATCTCAGAGGATAGTGTGAGCTAACCTCAGATGATCCACCTTCCTCGGCCTCCCAAAGTGCTGGGATTACAGGCATGAGCCACCGTGCCGGGCCCCACCACTCTCAAATGTATCTACCCTGCAATGGCTTGGTCTCTACCACTACATTCCCTGTGTGGACTGCTGTTTCCATACCAGATACATGAACTCCTAGACTTCTGTGAATCTAAAGGGCACTAGATACATTGCTTTAAGCTGCTCATGAATATCTTCATGCCTTTTCCTGAGCATTTATCTGTCTCAAATGCCCTAAGCTTGCTCGTGTTTCCCAGAGTGTTGTAATTAAAGGAGTGATTATAGATGGGTGGTACAGGCCTTATTGCATAGAGCAGATGTTCTCACCCTGGCTGTACGTGAGAATCACCTGGGGAACTTTGCAAAGACCCGGATGCTGGAGACCCATCCCAAATATTCTTATTTAGTTGGTTTAGTTGGGGCGTATACATGGGTATTAAAATGAAAACAAAAAAAAAACAAAAACTGCCCAGGTAACTCTCATGTGAAGCCAAAGGTGCCCTCCCCTGAGTGCCACTGGAGAAGTAATTCAGCAAAGAGACCTGGAGTGCAAAGCCCAGCTTTGCTACTTACTATTTGTGCAACCATGGTAAATTGCTCAAATACTCTGGGCTATAGCTTCCCTGTCTGTAAAACAGGGAAGACGATACCCCCATAGCATAACACTGCCACAAGGATTAAATGAGTTAGTACACATAAAGCACTTAGGAACAAGCAGTATCAGGGCAAATGGAATTATTGATTTGTATCACTTAGAACTGCTCTTAGCAGTACTCAACAAATGCTAGCTATTATTACGTTAACAACACATTGAATAGATGTTTATTTTTAATGTGTATTTAAGAGCAGATAACTAAATCAATTTACAGCACTAGAATAAAGCTCTCTTTTTAAATTATTAAACTTTTCAGAAGCAAGTCACTTTAAGAGAAAATAGTAAGCAAAATGATGTCTGTCAATGACAGAAATTATTGTGTTTGAAAAACACTTAACCTCTTCCCATCCTTCCTCTCCTCACTAACTCCATATTCCTAATCCTACCTGTTTTTCCAAGCCCAGAATAGCATAGTTGCCACCTTTACTGGAAAACCTCCTCTGATCTTCTCACGTGGAAATGTGTTTCTCCTCCTCTGGATTCCCACAGTTGTCTGTTTTTTTTTCTCTTACATATGCATCTCAAACTTGACTTGGCGGTAAAAGCTCTTGAGTCTCACTGATTTCAGTCCCCTGCCCCCACCCCATATTCCTCATTTCTTTCCTAGCAGTGCCACCATTCATCTAGTTGAGGGGGCCAAGATCTAGCGGTAATCCTTGATTTCTCAATTTCCCTCACATTTCCTATCCAGTCTGTCTGTAAAGCCTGTTGCTTCACCTTCTAAATATATCCAGTCACTGACCACTTTCCATCTACCTTGGTCTAAGCCAATGCCCTCTCTCACCTGAATATTACAATACCCTCGTCACTGAGCTTCTGGCTCCTTTGATCCCTACAGACCATTCCACACACAGAAACCAAAGAGCCATTTACATCATGCCATTGCCTAGCCCAACGCCATCAGTACATTTTCATCACAGAATGAAGTCCAAGGTCTTTATCATGGCCTCCAAGGCTGTTGCAGGATCCTGCCAACCTCTTTGATTTCATTTGACTACCACCCCTCCCTCGCAACAGCTATAACCACAAGGACCTCCTTAAGGGTCTAAAGGGCCTTTATCCAAAAATCAAAGGAGAGCCATTTAAAGAAGTTTGCTTATATTTACACTTCAAAAACATTGTTGGCTGAGGTGTGGAGAATAGATACAGAGGGGCTATGAAGGTAAGACATTTGAGAAGGTTTCCCTACCATAGCTTGGCTGGAGAAAAGACAAGAGTTCAAATGCCAACTCCAACATCTACTAGCTTTGTGATGTTGTGTCTCCGCTCTTAAAACTTGTTATGTTATTTGCTTGTAGCAGTAACTCATGTAACCTTTCTAATTCTCAATTTCCCTTTGTCAAATGGGGATTTAAAAATACAGTCCCTGACTCTCAGGGTTATTGTGAAGATTAAAGATGTTGTTTATTTGTAATGACTCTTATCACAGTGTCTGACAGTCAACACTCAATAGATGTTAATTATTTTACTTACCAATCCAGGCTTTACTATCAGAAAAGAATATAAAGTGAATGCATTTAGGCAATATTGTATCAAAGATAAGCATGATGGACTCTGAAGACAGACTATCTGAGTTGTAAATCCTTTCCCTATGATATACTTTGGATGTTTGTCCCCTCCAAACCTCATGTCAAAACGTGATCCTCAATGTTGAAGGCAGAACCTAGTGGGAGGTATATGGGTCATGGGGGCAGATCCCTCACGAATGGCTTGGTGCCTCCCCCATGGAAATGAATTCACAAGAGATCCGGTTTTTACAAAAGAATCTGGGATCCCCTCTCTTGCTCCTTTTCTAGCCATATCACATGCCTGCCTCCAGTTTGTCTTCCATCATGAGTAAAAGTTTCCTGGGCCTCAACAGAAGCCAAGCAGATGTCAGTGCCATGCATGTACAGCCTGCAGAACTGTGAGCCAAAAATTGCCCAGCATCAGGAATTCATTTATAGCAACGCAAATAGACAAATACACCCTACCATTTACTAGCCCATAGAACCCTGGTCACAATATGTAACCTACCAGTGCCTCATTTATGTCATGTGTAAGTGGGGGATGATAACAAATTCACCTGTCTTCATAGAGTAGTTGTAACTGAGTTAATATGTATACATTGCTTCAGTGTTTGACGCATAGTAAATGATCCAATAAATTCAATAAGCATTTAACACACAAAAAAATTAGCTATTGTCACTACTGTTGTGGTCTGAGGCATGTCTGCCCCATTGTACTGAGTCAGTGATTTTATTTGCCCATTCTTTTTATCATCATAGATTCAAATTTCTTACAGACTCAACTCATTTCAGTTAGCTGTTATGTTTTGTTTTCATGTGTGTGTATGTTTTTGTTTTTTTTACTTGTCACTATTTGGCCAGTGGGAGAGCTTTTCAGGGTGGATTGTCATTAGACAACAAAATTACCTTATGTAACTCTAAATAGACCCTTTCTGAAAGCTTGTAGTATAGTATTAATAAGCATGCATTCCAAAATCAAACTACCTAGATTCAGATCCCAGATCTGCCACTTACTGGCTGTGTGACCTACAGAAAGTGAGTTCACCTGTTCGTGCATGACTGTCACCTTTATTCAACAAGGATGAAGATGATACTAGTAGTTACCTCCTAGAATGGTTGTGAGAACTAATTCATATAACATTTTATAGACTAGTATCTGACAAGGAGTAACACTACAAAGTGTCAGCTATCATTATTAAAAGCATGTAGCCCAATATAGATACGCAATACATAATAATTAGAGTTAATATTACTGTTATCATTCATACATATATATTACTTTATAATTTTGACATTCATTATCACATCTGAGTTATACCACAGTCCTGCTGGAAAACCAGAAAAAAAGGTGATCAATTCCAATTTACAGATGGGAAGCTAAGACTTGACTAAATTCTTAATTCACATTTCTCATAATTTATATGGTCATTTTAAAATTTTGCATGAAAATCCCCAAACTCCAGTGTAAGATTAGGTGTTGTTTACCACAACATTATCGTTTAAGAAAGTTTTTAAAGCAGTAAATTATCTATGATTCCTTTAAGAAAACTGACTGAATAAAAGTAACTTTGACCTTACTAAATATCAGCTGTAACCTAACTCCATGAAAGTGTTAAGCTGTAATAGCCAAAAGTAACATGTAGCTGTGAAATCCTTCACTGTCTAAGAAATTGGGTGTGTGTGTGTGTGTGTCTGTGTGTGTGTGTGTGTGTGTGTAAAGAGAGAGAGAGAGACCTCCTAATGTCATCCAGAATGCAGCTTGGTGGCACCCTCCACAGATAATCTCAGATATCTAAATCACTAAATAAAGAACACTAGTCTTATCTACACTTTAATTTCCTCAACTTGCATTACAGCTATAGCCAAAACCCCATTGAATCATGTCCCTGTAGAGGGTGTCCCCGATACTACAACCCAACCTCAGGACACTGCATCTTGTATGACTTCTCTTAGCATAGTGCTTTCTCGTCCATTTGGTCCCTCACCTCAGGAGCTATACAGGGTAAGCATTATTGCATTGCATAAATTAGGAAATGGAGGTCCCACCTCCAAAGGGGCAGTGATTAGAGCAAGATTTTCACTTACAATCTATAATCTATGAACTAGGCATAATTCTAGCAACTTTACCTGAAGGAAGTTATTGAACCCTCACAACAATCCAGTGAGATAGGTATTATTATCATCCCCAATTTATAGATAAAAATATTGAGGGTAGAGAGATTAAATATATTGTCTAGATCACACAGCTTGGCAGTAATAGAGGCAGGCTCCAAACACAGCAGTTTGTTTTCAGAGTCCACACACTTTTACCACTACGTTTCACAGCAAGCAAATGACAAGGAGAAAACCAGTGATCTTGCCATGCAATCTGCTTCTGCCATAAGGGGGAAGAAAGGCAGTCTTATATGGTAGCCCTATCAGTGGTATCATAAGAAATGGTAAGTCCAGCCTGGGGTCCCAGGTAAGCTCTCCTTTTTACCCTCCACTGAGAGGCCAAAGGTTTGGAAGCCATTCCTGACTCTGTCTCACTGGAACACAGGCTGGAGACATGGTGCAACCAGAGTCTTGCTGACTTTCAGTGAAGAAACAGGTACTATGGGACTGGAGGGGAAAAGCAAGAGGAGAATGTACTTGCACTCCATACACTGAATCACCCTGGTCAGTATTTGTGGCCCTTCAAGTTCCCTGGACCCACTATACCTATGTGTTTTGTAGGCCTGACTGTAGCTTCAGCAGATCTCTGTGAGAACTTCAGCTCAGAACAATAAGGACTTGCATGTCTTTTACCAAGGATCAACACTGGATTTCTTCCCTCAGAGGGACTTGCTAAAATTCTGGTTAATTTATAAATACATACACCGACACAAACACACACACATCATGGAACTAAAACTCTGTCACCCACCTCCAGTCCCAATAGAAAATAAAGCTCTTCTTTTACCCTTAACCCAGTCAAAGAATCCCCAGTCTAGGATCATTTTCTTACTTCTGTCAACATCTCCATACTGTGTTCCAAATCTACAAGGCCTAGGAAGTCTTCAGCCTGGCCTGTCAGGACCTTTCTAGCTCTCTCTTCTCCCACTCATTTATAAGGTCAAGCTCAAATGCCGTTTTCCTTCACCTTCCTCTGAGCTCGGATTCCTGTCAGGACAGCATTCTGAAGAGGGCTGTAGTTAAATGGAAGGGCAGACAGGTGGGCACAATTTTCACTGCTCTGACACATCCTTTTTGCCAAATTGTAGTTTAGCCTAAAACATTCATTAGGTACTATGTCTGTGCCAGCCATCTTGCATGCATTCTCTCATTGACCCCTCCCCCACATGCCGGGGGGGTGAAGAGATTGTTTGTAACTATTCCCCCCTACTGGAAGTCTGCTCCGCAAGGTTAGGGATTTCTGTCTGAAGTGTTCATTGCTGTATCCCAGATACGTAGAACAGTACCTGACTGGTATGTGTTCAGTAAACATTTGTGAATAATGAGTTCCATTTTCTAGGTGAGGAAACTAAGGCTTGGAGAACTTAGCTGACTTGCCCAAGGTCATAGGACTAATATGTGGTGAAATCAAAATTTGAACCGAGGCAGACTAGTCTAGAGCCAATGCTCTTACATGCTACCTGATAAATGAGGAGCTACTGCAGCCCTTACGATCACATTATACATTCATGCAACAGATTACTTCTCTTTCTGTGACCCTTAACAACATGTATTTGGCTATTTGTTTACTGCCTGTCTGATTCTAGGTCTACACTCTAAGGCCGTAGGCAATACCTTTCCCTTGGCATTTGTTGCAGTGAAGCTCTTAGGTTTTCTAGGCCTGAGAGTTTTGCCTGGGGGTGCCTCATTACCTGCTTCCTTCAGTCCTTTGGAGGCTCCATTTCCAATGGTGCATCACTTCATCCTTGGACTCCTGTAAGGAGAAAGGATGGCAAGGGCAGCTTCTGATTTCCAGTCTGGGCCTGCCGTTGCTGTGTGACCTTGGGTAAGTCAGTTCTCCTTTCTGATGTCTCCAGCTCCACTGCTGGGAAGCAGGCAGAAGAAATAGTTTTGTGTCCAGATTTAGCAACACAGGATGTAAAAATGATGACTTTTGTATACTAAGTATCAGCTTAAGAGCAAAAAAAAAAGCCATCATTTCAAAGGAAGGTCAAAAGAAGATTCAAATGAAGACGTTTAAAATGGGGGTGGGCTGAAGACGTATCTGCTACTAAATGTCTGTGGGCCCTCAGCTACTGTAGGTATCAGATGATAAGCTATCTTGCCATTAAGGTCACCATGCATTTTTTCCAGCATAAATCAGGTTTTGACCTGCATATTTGCCCTTGTTGCTCTCTGAGCCTCCCCATCCTACTGCTGAGCAGCTGCTGCTAGATGGGGGGAGCTCGTCCAATCCCTCTTTGCCCCCCACCTTCCTGTCCCTCACTGAGAGGTGCTTGTTGAGTTGGGTGGTGAGCACTAAGCAGCTGATATGCCTAGTCTATAAGCTGACCCAATTTAGAAGATTCTTTAAAACCGTGAGTCTGCTGCTTTTCATACTGCACTACAGCAGTACACAGATTTGGGCAGAGAAAGCTTCAAGGTTTTTCAAGTCACTCAAGCAATATTTATTAGGCAGATGCTGTGAGCCAAACATCATGTAGAACACTATGATGAGGAAGACTCAGACCCTGCCTTAACACAATCACATTGTGTTAGTGTTTATGTGGAAGAGTGATAAAGGAGATATATAGTTCTGAGTCAGGGTATAATATGCTAAGTGCTACTGAAGCGATGTAAACACAGCCTGAGAAAAAAGGTCATATGTGATGCAGGGGCTTTGTGGAGACGGTGGCCTTTCAGCTAAAAGTCTACTTAGGTGAACATAAGGGGAGGACATTATAGAGAACAGGATTGGCACAGGACAAGGCTCATAGATTGGGAAAGCAGCTGCCTCTCAGGAGAGAAGCCACTGGAAGATCAGTGCTTGAAGATGGTGACTCTTGTATGCCAGACAGGATAGGCCAGAAGGAGAAGCTGGATGGGAGGCAGGGAGAGCAGCTGGGAGCTTACTAAACCCTTCCAGGTGAGAAGAAATGAAAGTGTTTGATTAGGGCAGTATCAGAGGAGATGTAGGGCAAGAAAAAATCAAGACATCATAAAACTAGAATCTGCAAGACCTGGAAAATGAGTATATAGAGAGAGGAGAGAGGAGGAATCGGAGAAAATTCTGAGGTTTCACGGCTGCATGACTGGGATGATGGTGAAGTTAATATCTCAGAGGGATCACTCAGGAGGTGAGCCACGTTTGGGTGAGGTCATAGCAGTGGTAGAAGGTAAAAAATTTCCTCCCCCTGGGTCCCTCCTACAACGTGGGAATTCTGGAGGATAAAATTCAAGTTAAGATTTGGGTGGGGACATGGCCAAACCATATCATTAGTGATGTTGGGCATTTTTCATATGTCTGTTGGCCTTTGGATATCTTCTTTTGAGAATTGTTTATTCACTCCCTTAGTTTAATTTTTGACGGGATTTTTTTTTAAGTTTTAAGTTTTTTCTTGCTGATTTGTTTGAGTTCCTCATAGATTCTAGACATTAGTCCTTTGTTGGATGCATAGTTTGCAAAGATCTTTTCCCACTCTGTGAGTTGTCTGTTTATTTTGCTGATTATTTCTTTTGCTGTCCAGAAGCTCTTTAGTTTAATTAAGTCCCATCTATTTATCTTAGTTTTTGACACATTTGCTCTTGGGTTCTTGATCATAAAGTCTTTGCCTAAACCAATGTCTAGAAGAGTTCTTCCAATGTTATCTTCTATAATTTTTATGCTTTCAGGTTTTAGACTTAAGTCTTTGATTCGTCTTGAGTTGATTTTTGTATAAGCTGAGAGATGACTATCTGATTTCATTCTTCTACAAGTGGCTTGCCAATTATCCTAGCACGACTTGTTAACAAGGGTATTCTTTCCCACTTTGTGTTTTTGTTTGGCTTGTCAAAGATCAGTTGGCTGTTAAGTGTTTGGCTTTATCTCTGGGTTCTCAATTCTGTTGCATTGTTCTATATGTGTGTTTTTATACCAGTACTATGATGTTTTGGTGACTACGGCCTTATAGTACAGTTTGAAGTTGGGTCATTTGATGCTTCCAGATTTGTTCTTTTTGTTTAGTCTTGCTTTGGCAATGCAGGCTGTGTTTTGGCTCCATATAAATTTTAGAATTTTTTTCTTACAGTTTTGTGAAGACTGATGGTGGCATTTTGATGGAAATTGTAGTGAATTTGTAGATTGCTTTTGGCAGCATGGCCATTTGTACAGTATTGATTCTACCCATCCATGAGCCTGGGGTATGTTTTCATTTGTTTGTGTCGTCTATGATTTCTTTCAGCAGTGTTTTGTAGTTTTCCTTGTAGAGATCTTTTACCTCCTTGGTTAGGTCTATTCCTAATTATTTTATTTTATTTTATTTTGCTTTTTTTTCAGCTATAGTAAAAGGGATTGAGTTTCTGATTTGATTCTCAGCTTGGTCCCTTTTGGTGTATAGCAGTACCACTGATTTGTGTACATTAATTTTGTATTCTGAAACTTTACTGAATTCATTTATCAGATCTAGGAACTTTTTAGATGAGTCTGTAGGGTTTTCTAGGTATACAATCATATCATCAGCAAATAGCAACATTTTGACTTCCTCTTTACCAATTTGGATACCCTTTATTTCTTTCTCTTGTCCGATTTCTCTGGCTAGGACTTCCAGTGCTGTGTGATAAAAGTGGCAGATTTGTCTTGTTCAAGTTCTCAAGGGGAATGTTTTCAACTTTTCGCTGTTCAGTGTAGTGTTGGTTATGGGTTTGTCATATATAGCTTATATTACCTTAAGTTAAGTCCCTTCTATGCTGATTTTGCTGAGGGCTTTAATCATTAAGGATGCTGGATTTTGGCAAATGGTTATTCTGCATCTATTGAGATGATCACATGATTTTTGGTTATAATTCTGTTTACATGGTGTATCACATTTACTGACTTGCATATGTTAAACCATCCATGTGTTTTTATTAGGAAGCTCTCTTGATCATGGTGGATTATCTTTTTTGGTCTGCTGTTGGATTCCATTTGCTAAAATTTTGTTGAAGATTTTTGCATCTATGTTACTCAGGGATATTGGTAGATATATATACATATCAAGTCAGTATCACCCTAATACCAAAAGGATATCTTCTCTGGTTTTGGTATTAGGGTGATACTGACTTCAAAGAATGATTTAGGGAGTATTCCTCTTTATCCTTTGGAATAGTTTCAATAGGATTGGTACCAATTCTTCATTGAATGTATGATAGAATTCAACTGCGAATCCCTCTGGTCCTGGACTTATTTTTGTTGAAAATTTTTGTATTACCATTCAAGCTTCTTGTAGGCTTTGTTCCTTTTTTTTAATTCTTTTTTCTTTGTCTTTGTCAGGTCAGGTTAATTTGAAAGCCTTGTCGTCAAGCTCTAAAGATCCTTCTTCTACTTGTTAAATTCTATTGTTGAAACCTTTCAGTTTATTTTGCATTTCTCTAAGTGTGGCTTTCGTTGGCAGGAGTTGTGATTGTTTTTTATTTATACTATATATTTCTCTAAATATTTTTTATATTCATATCCTGTGTTATTATTTTATTTTCTTTAATTTGATTTTCACCTTTCTCTAGCACCTCCTTGAGTAGCTTAATAATCAACCTTCTGAATTCTTACTGACAATTCAGAGATTTCTTCTGACTTTGGATCTATTGCTGGTGAGCTAGTGTGATCTTTTGAGGGTGTTAAAGAACCTTCCTTTTCCATATTACCAGAGACGTTTTTCTGGTTCTTTCTACCTTCTCATTTGGGTAGATAATGTCAGAGGAAAGATGTGGAACTCAAGGACTGCTGTTCAGATTCTTTTGTCCCACAGGGTGATCCCTTGATGTGGTACTCTCCCCCCATTCCCCTAGGGATAGGGCTGCCTGAGAGCCAGAGTGCAGTGATTATTATTGCTCTTCTGGGTCTAGCCATCCAGTGGAGATACCAGGCTTCAGGCTGGTACTGGGAAGTGTCTGCAAAGAGTCTTATGATGTGATCTGTCTTCAGGTCTCTCAGCCATAGATACCGGCACCTGCTTCAGTGGAGGTAGCAGGGACGTGAAGTGGACTCTGTGGTGATCCTTGGTTATAGTTTTGTTTAGTGTGCTGGTTTTCTCAAATGTTGGTTTTGCTAGCAGTGAAGATATCAAGATGTTACATAGGCAGACTCAGGACCTTTGGTTAGCCAAGATGTTAACAGGTGGTGGAAGTAGCTGTTCTTTTCTCCTTTCTTGGAGCAGGGTTGTTCTGTTATGAGTTGCTGTAATAGCTTGAGTTGGTTGGCCTCCAACCATGAGGCAGCACTTTCAAGAGAGCATCAGCTGTGGTAGTATGGGGGGGGGATACAGAGCTTGACCTAAGGTTGCCTGAATAAGTATTCTTTTGACATTTTAATAGCCATTTTGACTGGTATGAGATGGTATCTTACTGTGGTTTTGATTTGCATTTCTCTAATGATCAGTGATATTGAGCTTTCTTTCATATGCTTGTTGGCTGCATGCACATCTTCCTTTGAAAAGTGTTCATGTTCTTTGCCTACTTTTTAATGGGGCTGTTTTTATTTTTTCTTGTACATTTAAGTTTCTTATGGGTGCAGGATATTAGACCTTTGTAAAATGTATAGTTTGCTAAAATTTTCTCCTATTCTGTAGGTTGTCTGTTTACTCTGATAATAGTTTATTTTTCTGTAAAGAAATACTTTAG
The DNA here is from genome assembly GCA_036589455.1 of Ateles fusciceps. Lineage (NCBI taxonomy): Eukaryota > Metazoa > Chordata > Mammalia > Primates > Atelidae > Ateles > Ateles fusciceps. Next base: position 105,510 of record JAZHEH010002985.1, on the reverse strand, counting down.
TTTAATTATATCCCATTTGTCAATTTTTGCTTCTGTTGCAATTGTTTTTGGTATCTTTGCCATGAAATCTTTGCCCATTCCTATGTCAAGAATGGTATTGCCTAGGTTGTCTTCCAGGACTTTTATAGTTTCAGATTTTATATTTACATCTTTAAACTATCTTCAGGTGATTTTTGTATATGGTGTAAGGAAGGGGTTCAGTTTTAATCTTCTGCATATGACTAGCCAGTTACCCAGCACCATTTACTGAATAGGGAGTCTTTTCCTTATTGCTTGTTTTTGTCAGCTTTGTCAAAGATCAGATAGTTGTAGGTGTCCAGCCTTATTTCTGAGCTTTCTATTTTGTTCCTTTGGTCTATGTGTCTGTTTGTGTACCAGTACCATGCTTTTTTGGTTACTATAGCCCTGTAGTATAGTTTGAAGTTAGGTAGCATGATGCCTCCTGCTTTGTTATTTTTACTTAGAGCTGCCTTGACTATTTGTGCTCTTTTTTGGTTCCATATGACTTTTAAAATAGTTTTTTTCTAGTTCTATAAAGTATATTCTTGGTAATTTCATAGAAATAGCATTGAATCTATAAATTGCTTTGGGTCATATGGCCATTTCAATAGTATGGATTCCTCCTATCCATGAACATGGGCTGTTTCTCCATTTGGTTATACAATCTCTGATTATTTTGAGCAGTGTTTTGTAGTTCTCCATGTGGTAATCCTTCATATCCCTGGTTAGCTGTATTCCTAGGTATTTTATTCCTTTTGTCATTTGCCCATTTTTAATCATGTTATTTGTTTTCTTGTTAATGAGTTGTTTGAGTTTCTTATATATTGTAGAAATTAACTTCTTATCAGATACAAGGTTTACAGATACTTTCTCCCATTCTGTAGGTGGTTGCCTCTTCACTCGGGGATTGTTTCCTTGGCTGTACAAAAGCTTTTCAGTTTGATGCTATCCCATTTGTTTATTTTGCTTTTGTTGTCTGTACTTTCAGGGTCATATCCAAAAAACCAATGTCCTGGAGACTTTCCCCTATATTTTTTTCTTGTATTTTCATGGTTTAGAGTCCTATACTTAAGTCTTTAATCCATTTTCAATTGACTTTTGTATATGAAGTGATATCAAAGTCTAATCTCATTATTATGCATTGGATATTCAGTTTTTAAGCACCATTTTTGAAGACTATCTTTTCCTCAATGTGTGTTCTTGGCACCTTTGTCAAAAATCAGTTGGCTGTACATAAAAAGAAACAAATTAACAGCATTTTCAGTAACCTGGATGAGATTGGAGATTATTATTTTAAGTGAAGTAACTCAGGAATGGATAACCAAACATCATATATTCTCACTGATATGTGGGAGCTAAACTATGAGGATGCAAAGGCATAAGAATGATACAATGGACTTTGAGGACTTGGGGGAAAGAGGGGAAGGGGGGGCAAGGGATAAAAGACTATAAATATGGTGCAGTGTATACTGCTCGTATGATGGGTGCACCAAAATCTCACAAATCACCACTAAAGAACTTACTCATATAACAAAATACCGCCTGTACCCCAATAACTTATAGAAAAAAATCATTTGGCTGTAAATGTGTGAATTTACTTCTGCACTCTCTATTCTGTTTCCTTGCTCTATGTGTCTGTTTTTATGCCCTTGCCATGCTGTTTTGGTTACTATAGCTTTGTAGTATATTTTGAAGTCAGGTAACTGTGATGCATCCAGCTTTGTCCTTTTTGCCCAGGATTGCTTTAGCTATTCAAGATCTCTCATGGTTCCATACAAACTTTAGCATTTTTTTTTTTTCTATTTGTGTGAGAAATGTCATTGGTGAGAAGACCCTGGTTCCCAGGCTCAATGATGTTGGCCCTGAAGTGGTGCAGACTGGAAATGGACCCTGCCTCACAGATCTAAAGCCTGGGTCTGTGAAGTCCCATCTGGCACTAGGATAGGTTTGGTGGCTCAGTTTGCAAGTTCCTGTCTGGAGTGTGGAGCCCTGGTGACCTGCCTGCTGCTTAATTTTAATGTGGCAGACCCAGTGTTAGGGTCTAAGGCAAAGATCTGTGCTCACTTCCTTCTTTTCCCCGAGCAAGTAAAATATCTCTCTATACTCTGTGGACTGGGGTTGAGGGAGGGGTGACATGAGTCATATAAGACTCGCCTTCCTACCCACTTCCATGTGTTTTTTCTTATTATTGTGCTACAATCAGGTGCTGTGGTTTGCTTAGCTCTTGTGAAGGTATTTTCATCTTTGGATTGTTGTTTGAACTGATGTTTCTGTAGGAGGGCTATTACTGCAGAGTCCCATTTCACCACATTTTGCTGTCTCACCTCCATTTTATTTATTTATTTATTTAATCTGGGAAAAGTGGTGAGATATAGTGGAAATAGCACTGAATTAGGACTCAGAAGATTATGCTTCTGCCTTTATTCAAAATGTCTGCCCAGCACCCTCCACCTGTCTACCTCTTCTCTTCTCCCTTCACTCATGAGTAATCAGGGTATTTTATTCTTCACCATTCCTCCCTCAGGATAAGACTCCATGTCACATGTTGAGGGTAGAGAGAAGAAAAAAACACATATCCTGACTTTGATAGCATGTTTCTGACCCTGCAGATACATTTCTTACCTTGAAGAAACATTCCTGAACTTGAGGAGCAACCAATGTGGTAGGAGGTCTGTGTTCTGGAGGACACACCACTGAACTTTGAGTTAAAAACCCTATCTACATGTTCCCACTCTGCCACTTAACATTTCTGTCACCTTGGAGTAGTCATGTTAACCTGTCGAGCCTTAATATAAGTATTTACACAGCAGTATTAGTAATTCCTTAATGATAATTTGGCTGTGTCCTCACCCAAGTATAATCTTGAATTGTGGTTCCCATAATCCCCACATGTTGTGGGAGGGTCCTGGAGGGAGGTAATTGAATCATGGGGGCAGTTACCTTGATGCTGTTTTTCTCATGATAGTGAGTGAGTCTCTTGAGATCTGATGTTTTATAAGGGGCTTTTCCCCTTTTTTCTTGGCACTTCTCCTTGATGCCACCATGTGAAGAACATGTTTACTTCCTCTTCTGCCCTCACTGTGACTTTTCTGAGGCCTCCCCATCCATGTGAAACAGTGAGTCAATTAAATCTCTTCCTTTTATAAATTACCCAGTCTTATGTATGTCTTCATTAGCAGTGTGAGAAAGGACGAATACAATAAATTGGTAGTGGCTAGTGGGGTGCTGCTATAAATTCCTAAAAATGTGGAAGCAACTTTGGAACTGGAAAATAGGCAGAGGTTGGAACAATTTAGAGGGCTCAGAAGAAGATAGGAAGATATAGGAAAGCTTGGAACTTCCTAGAGACCTGTTGAATGTCTTTGACCAAAATATTGATAGATGGCTTTGACCAAAATACTGATAGTAGTCTAGGCTGAGGTTGTCTCAGATGGAGATGAAAAACTTGTTGGGAACTAAAGTAAAGGTCACTCTTGCTAGGCATAAGTGCATTTTGCCCTTGCCCTAGAGATCTATGAAAATTTGATCATGAGAGAAATGATTTAGGGTATCTGGCTGAAGAAATTTCTAAGGAGCAAAGCATTCAAGAGGAGACAGAGCATAATACTTTGAAAAATTGCAGCCTGGCAATGCAGTAGAAAAGAAAAACCTGGCTGGGTGCAGTGGCTGATGACTGTAATCCCAGCACTTTAGGAGGCTGGGGTGGGCGGATCACGAAGTCAGGAGTTCAAGACCAGCCTGGCCAACATAGTGAAACACCATCTCTACTAAAAGTACAGACACAAACACAAAAAAGTAAAAGTAAAATAGCTGAGGGTGGTGGTGGGTGCCTGTAGCCCCACCTACTTGGGAGGCTGAGGCAGGACAATCACTTGAACTCGAGAGGCATAGGTTGCAGTGAACTGAGATCACATTACTGCACTCAAGCCTGGGTGATATAGTAAGACTCTGTCTCAAAAAGAAAAAAAGAAAAACCCATTTTCTGGTGAGAAATACATGCCAGCTACAGAAATTTGCATAAGTAATGAGGGACCAAATGTCAATCACCAAGAAAAGGGGAAAATGTCTCCAGGGCATGTCAGCGACCTTCAGAGCAGCCCCCCTCCTATCATAGTCCTGGAGGCCTAGGTGGAAAAAATGGTTTCATGGGCAAGGCCCTGGGCCCCCCTCTGCTTAGTACAGTCTTGGGACATGGTGCCCTGCATCCCAGGTACTTTAGCTCCAGCCATGGCTAAAAGTGGCCAAAGTACAGATCAGGTCATTGCTTCACAGGGTGTAAGCCCCAAGCCTTGGTGGCTTCCATGTGGTGTTGGGCCTATGGGTGCACAGAAGTCAAAAATTGAGGTTTGAGAACCTCCACCTAGATTTGAGAGGATGTATGGAAATGCCTGGATGTCCAGGAATAAGTTTGCTGAAGGGGCAGAGCCCTCATGAAGAACCTCTGCTAGGGCAGTGCAAAAGGGAAATGTGGGGTTGGAGCCCCCACACAGAGTCCCCACTGGGACTCTTGCATTAGAGTGATCTGGATATGAGACGTGGAGTCAAAGGAGATAACTTTGAAACTTTAAGATTAAATGACTGCCTTATTGGATTTCAGATGCATGGGTCCTGTAGCCCTTTGTTTTAGCCATTTTTTCCCATTTGAAATGGGTGTATTTACCCAATTCCTGCACTCTCATTGTATCTAGGAAGTAACTACCTTGCTTTTGATTTTACAGGCTCATAGGTAGAAGGTACTTGCCTTGTCTCAGATGAGACTTTGGACTTGGATTTTTGGGTTAATGCTGGAATGAGTTAAGATGTTGGGGAGACTGTTGGGAAAGTATGATTGTGTTTTGAAATGTGAGGACATGAGATTTGGGAGGGCCCAGGGGTGGAATAATATGGTTTGGATGTGTCCCCACTCAAATCTCATTTTGAATTGTAGTTCCTATAATCCCAGCATGTCATAGGAGGGACCTAGAGGGAGGTAATTGAATCATGAAGGCAGGCACCCCCATGTTGCTTTTCTCATGATAGTGAGTGAGTTCTCACAAGATCTGATGGTTTTATAAGGGGATTTTCTCCCTTTTGCTTGGCACTTCTCCTTGCTGCCTCCATATGAAGAAGGATGTGTTTGCTTCCCCCTTCCACCATGATTGTAAGTTTCCTGAGGCCTCCCAAGCCATGTAGACCTGTGAGTCAGTAAAACCTCTTTCCTTTATAAATTACCTAGCCTTTGGTATGTCTTTATTAGCAGTGTGAGAACAGCCTAATACACTTACAGTGTAACCTACCAATGTTGTTGTGAGGTTTATATAAGCACACATATGTTGCTAAACTTTTTAAACCAGAAATTCCTAGCCCTGGCTATGTATCAGAGTCACCTGGGAAGATTAAAAAATTATAAATTTCCAGTGTCCACCCCAGACCAATTATGTAAGAATCTGTAGATACGGGAGTCAGGACTAAGTAGTCTCTAAATATCCTTAGGTGATCCCAGTATACAGCCAGGAGTGAGAGAGAACCTTTGATTTCTTTCTCTTTCTTTCTTTTTTTTTTTGAGATGGAATCTCGGTCTGTCACCCAGGCTGGAGAGCAGTGGTGTCATCTTGGTTCACTGCAACCTCTGCCTCCTGGAGAACCTTTGATTTAAACAGCAACATATACAGAAATAATACCATCACCACTGACTGAGCATTGGACTGAACAGTAGGTATGTTTCAGATAATTACTCCTAAGGTAGTCCCATTAACGTAGTCACACGTAAATGATGACAGGACATGGCAATATGTGGGGTTGTCATAAGAACTGTACAAACAAAAATTTTCTGTAAATATAGGAAAAGAAAAAGATTGCTTCCAACTTAGGAGCCCAGGGAAGGTTTCATATAGGAGGTAGCGTCTGAGCTAGACTTAGAATCATGGTAGTATTTCAAGAAACAGAAATGGAGGGACAGTAAGGGATGATTAGTTCAGGCATAGAAATGTATAAACCAAAGCCTAAATTATGTATGTGCCTCATACGACCAACTCATTTAATCTTCACAAACACAAAGATTGTTCGTTCTATTTTATAGATGAGGAAACTGAGGCCCAGATAAGTTGAGGTCATACAGCTTGGAAGTAGCCGAACCAGAATAGTTTTCCAAGCAGGGAGTCTGGCTCCCAGAGCCTACATGTTAAACTATGATGCTCTACATCTCCTCGGTCATGTGCAGTGCTGTTCCTTGGGAAGATTAATCTGGCCACAGAATAGATAATGATGACAGAAGGAGTGAAAGATGAGGCTGAGAGACAGGCTAGTGCAATAATTAGCCTGGGATGTGACAGAGGTCTGAACTAGAATATTAGGCCCTCAAGTTATTACTATAGGTAAGGCTGCTGTCTCTCTACGAAGGAGAAGAGAAAATGGGTTTTTGCTTTTTCAGGAAGGATTTGAATTAACTCTGAGAAAAGGACCACCCTGTGGTGAAGGTTGGTAGAGAAAGAAACAGAACTTGAGGGGAAGGAAATTGTGGGATCTCTTAGGAAGGCTGGGAGATGGAGAAGACCTCCTAGCGTCTGCCCAGGACTTCAGACTCTCTGAAGCGCCTATGCTTAATAAATAGCCCACCTGGACCCTTGAAACATTATGGGAATCTAAAATGCACAGAAATTAGTAGACAAACCAGTCTTTTCATTAAGTGTCTAGAACTTGCTAAAGAGAAATCTTTAGGCAGAAAGGGTTTTTGTTATCTAGGCTGGAACTCCCTGCTTCCATTCCACAAAGAACAGTAGCACCAGATGCTGACCTCTTCCTTCAAGGTTATTCCCCAGATTCTACGCCTCCATATTTTCTTCTGCCTCTCCCCTGTCTCCCTTCCTGTTCTTCTCTCCAATCCATTGGAACTAAGCCCCGGATACTCCTCCTAGAAAGTAGGGCAGTAGGCTCACCCACCAAGTTTCACCAGTTTGCAAGCACATCCCACCTTGCTGTTCTGAGCCCAACAGCCCCTTTTTCCCCATATTGAAAGACCATCTTGCCCGACTCTGAGATTTTCCAGAACAAACAGGGAAACCAACCTCGGCCTATTTTTTCAGATGGGGACTTCCAAACTATGCCATAGTAATACTGGACTGGAGCAGGAGCCAGAGAGCCTTAGGAAACTAAGGGGGATGTTCTGCTAAAACAGAAAAAGTAGGCAGCTCTTCCCAGTGTGGTCTTCCTGACCTATTCATGAAGTGCCTCACTAAAGAACCTGGTGGTATGTGGCGCCAGCGCAAATAATACTGGATGGGGAGTCAGAAACCTGGGCCCAGTTCTGGTCAGTCTCATCCTGGTTTGAATCCTGTTTCCCCTCATCTGTAAAGAAAGAGATGATAATATCACACAAAAAAGAGCTTCTAGATGGAGTGACACAACAATATCTGTGAGGAGTTTTGCCAAAAAACTGACTTGGAGTCTGGTCAAGTCTCTATATCACCTCAATTTACAGGGAATATAACATAGAAGAACATTATACCAAAATATGTGTAGTCAGTAAAATGCAGACCAGATTATGCAAAAAGCTAAAACAAACAAAAAAAGGTTTTCCTAATAAATACAATACAAGGAGGGAAGGATAGACACAAGGAGAAGAGAGGGAGAGGAAACCCAGAAACTAAGCTTAACAGAGCCTCAAGAGACATATCAGTCATTTGTAATGTACAGACCTTTGTATTCTTATGGGAACACAGCTGGTTGAAAATTTTATTTTGTGAGACACTCAGTAAAATCTGAACACTGAGTGAATACTCTATGTTATTAAGAATGCCAGATATAGGTGATGGGGGAGGAAGGCAGCAAATCACACTGCCATGTGTGTACCTATGCAACAATCTTCCATGTTCTTCACATGTACCCCAAACCTAAAATGCAATTAAAAAAAACAAATAAAAAAATAAAAATAAAAACAAACAAACAAAAAAAGGAATGTATTCTTAGTATATTTTTAGGTTTGATAACGGTATTACAATTATAATTTTTAAAGTCTATATTGTCAGAGATACATGCTATTTTCAGATAAAATGAGATGATGATATCAAGAATTTGCTTCAAAATAACCCAGAGATGTGTGGTGAGAGAGTGAATGGAGAAATAGATAAATTACTAATTGCTGAAACTGGATAATGGGTATATGGGCATTCATTATACTGTTTTCTGTACTTTTGTTGTGTTTGAAAGTTTCAATAACAAAGTTTAAAAAGCGGAAATACAGGCTACTCCAGCAATTTTCAAGTCCCAGAATTCTGAGAATAGACCTAGAAGGCTATTATAAGGTGAGAGGATATATGTATGGGAATGAAGGCATCTAAAGCCCATCCCTGCTTTATTCTCAGCAATGCCACTTTAATATGTTTTCTGGATAGCTTGAACACGCTATCTTTGGCAATCCAGGCATACTTAAGCTTGGTTTGAGGCTAGCCAAGCTGCTTACACTTTAGCCTGAGGGAGATCCACTTTTAAAATTCTAAATACAAACAAAAGTAGAGAAGAGTATAAATGGTAGATTTCCTAGCCCCCATTCTTAGGCTTCTCGGTAGCTTGGGGTACCTGGGAACTTATTGCCTCCTGAATGAGGGGTCTCCAAAACCTCCGCCCTGGTTCTAGGCACATTCTGTGAGTGTCAAGAATATGATTTTCCAGTTTGCCTCAGACAGCCGTCCCTCATTACAAGGCCTCCTTCTCTTCCCTAAGTGAATAAGGCACACCCACACCTCCAGCCTGGATGACTCATTTTTTCAGAGGCCTACCTGTTTCCACTTTCTACCCCCAGTAGTTTTCCAGAACCAATCATTACATTTTTGTTGGAAATGCCTTTTACATACAATACAACAAAAAGTCTTAATTTCCAGGAATAGGAGGAACTAGAAAAGACTTTAGGGGAGGGCCAGGGGAGGGTCATAATTTTGTGTCATATCTGCCCTGACTAAGGAATAAATGACTGTGTGCAATGATATAAACCCTACTGATATGGTTTGGCTCTGTGTCCCCACTCAAATCTCATCTCAAATTGTAATCCTCATAATCCCTACATGCTGAAGGAGGGGACCTGGTAGGAGGTGATTGGATCATAGGGGCAGTTCCCCCCCATGCTGTTCTCATGATTGTGAGTGAGTTTTCACAAGATCTGATGGTTTTATTAGTGTTTGACAGTTCCCTCCTTCCCAAACACACTCTTTTCCTGCTGCCTTGTGAAGAAGCTACTTGCTTCTCCTTTGCCTTCTGCCATGATTGTCAGTTTCCTGAGGCCTCCCTAGCCATGCAGAACTATAAGTGAATTAAACCTCTTTTCTTTATAAATTATCTAGTCTCCAGTAGTATCTTTATAGCAGTGTGAAAATGGACTAGTACATCCACCAAATGAGCATGTCAATAAGCAACATATTGTTAAATATACTATTGATGTAGGAGTCAGCTATGGATGCTGAGCTGGGAAAACAAGGTCACTCTCAGAGCCTGGATGGGGCAGAAGGTGGTACTCAGTTGATGCCATAGTTTAGATATTTGACCCCTCCAATTTTCATATTGAAATTTGATTCCCAGTGTTAGGGCGTGGTCATGGGTGCATATTCCTATCAATCGCTGGTGCCTTCCTCAAGGTAATGAGTGAGTTTTTGCTCTATTAGTTCTGCAAGAGATGGTTGCTTAAAAGAGCCTGGCACTCCCTCCTCTCTCTTGTGCTTGCATTTGTCATGTGATCTGCACACACAGCTCTCATTCATCTTCCACCATGAGTAGAAGCTTCCTGAGGCCTTCATTACAAGCAGATATTGATGCCTTGCTTTTTGTACAACCTTCAGAACCATGAGCCAAATAAACCTCTTTTCTTTATAAATTACCCCAGCCTCAAGTATTCCTTTATATCAGTACAAAAATAGGCTAAGACAGTTGGAAGGGGAGACCTGTCAGACTGCCCCTCTCATTCTCTAACTTCATAGTCCTCTCTTCTCCAATGATGATAGCCCTAAACAGAAATAGAAGCAGCTCTGAGAGACAATTCTACAAGCACTGAAGGGGGAAGCTTCAGTGACTTTGTGGCTTCTGAGAGTCAATCAATCAAATGAGAGCTAGGATGCTGAAGTAAGGCCAGTCTACCAGCCACACTCTCTGAATTTTACTCCAACCCTATGAAAAACAAATCCTCGCCTACCCAGAGAGGTATGCAGCACCTCATTCCTGCTCCCAATTCTCACTGTTGGCTTGAAGCCATTAGCTCTCTGCAAAATCCAGCAAGCATACTGTCATCTTTAGAACCAATATGTAAGGATAGACTTTTACCTTCTCCCCCAAATTTACTTTTGCTGAATGTCAAATTGGAGGATATATTTCCCTACTTGCCCCTATCCCAAGTCTCTGTCATCCATAGCAATAGATGCTTTCCAAACAGCTTGAGTTGGAGATGCCTGATAGGGCATCCTTTCAGTGTGTCAGGATCTAATGAGATGAGAAGTTCTGGTTTACAGAATTTGATGCTCATCTTCAAGCCCCCCCCTCCTCATTTGGTAGAGGTACCAGAATGCTAATGATGAAAATGCAGCACAGCTCCAAGCACCAGATACTCAGGCTCTTAAGGAGAGGGGGAGCATCTTTTCCTGGGATTGGAACCCATCTTCCCTCCTGTTTGGGACCCATGCAGCTGCTGGGCATTTATGGACATGGCCCATTCCACTGGTAAGGGAAATCCACAAATAATCTGAAAACCTAATTTCAGCTAGTATCATATGACCAAGAATTCCCCCCCACTTTTCCTCTTTTACTTTTTAATATGGAGATATTCAAACATACACACAAATAGAATCATACAGTGAATCCCCATTTACCCATTACCCGGCTTCAAAGTTAAGAATTCATGGCCACTTTTGTTTCAAACTTCCTTTCTGGAGTATTGTAAAGCATATGGCAAACACACCATATCATTTCACCCATATGTACTTCAGATGATACCTTTTATACGTTTTTTGTAACCAGATATGAACAAAAGATATGAGGTAGAGAAATTCTGGTCTTAGTGCTGCCACTGACATACACTTTAATTTTGGGATAGTCCCTTTTCCTCTCTAGACTTCAATTTTTTCATCTGCATAATGGAGTAGAAGATGTGGGAGCCGTGTGTGTGTGTGTGTGTGTGTGTGTGTGTGTGTGTTGCTTTTCAAGTTTTAAAGTGCACAGGGGTTCCCTGCTACAACGGAGATTCTGATTCAGAAGGTCTCAAGTGGAATCTTGGATCATGCATTTCTAAGAAGTATTCAGGTAATATAACTGCTGCTGATCTACAGGCCATGCCTTGAATAATAAAGCTAAGTTACCTCAAAGTCAGGGATGTTCCACGTTGTGCAATTCCATAAGAGTAAAATTCCTGATAATTTCATTCATATTTCTACCAGTAGGTGGGAAGCATGGTTTAAATCCTCCCAGGCAAACTGGCCCAATTTTTAAATCTTCCAGTGAAGGCTAATCATTGATTACCATCAGTGATGTGTTAAAGCCAGCATACACCAATTCTCAAGAGCTGATAGTAAACAATTTTCAGGAAATTTGTGAGCCAGTTGTCAAAAATCAAACCATCATTAAAAATTAAACTAACATCCATATTCTTAGTGGTAATATTTGCAATAGCCAAGAGGTCTGCTGACAGATACATTTAAAAAAATGTGGTATACACACACAATAGAATAGTATTCAGCCTTAAAAAGGAAGGAAATCCTGTCACATGCCACACATGAACTTTGAGGACATTACGCTAAGTGAAATAAACTAGTCACAAAAAAACAAATATTATATAATTCCACTTAAAGTAGTGAAATTCATAGAGATGGAAAGTAGAATGGTGGTTATGAGAGGTTGGGGGAGCTGGAAATGATGAGTTGTTGTTTAATGGGTATAGAGTTTCTGTTTTACAAGATGGAGAAGTTCTGGAGATCTGTTTCATAACAACGTAAATATACTTAATACAACTGTGTTTTTTATTGCAAATAAATTTTTATTAAATCATATAAACTCACAAATTATATAGAGACAAGAGTGATAACTATTCAAAATTCATAATTTCCAAAATATTTTACTACATTTTACTATTATATTATTACTATACCATACATGTGTATTATATATGTAATATATAACAAATATTTGCACTATTTGCATGTTAGAAACATTGTATAATAGTGTGCTGTGTGTCTCCTCCCACTTCTGCATCCAGTAACATGGAGCTGATAATTCGAAATTGGAAAACGCTACAAATTAGGTTGCTCCCTTCCCTCCATGTCCTGGAGAGCTGCTTATTAAATATCTATCAGCACACCACTGGTTCCAGGGCCTAACAAACTTTCACTGCTAGTAAATGCTTCTTCTAGAATTACCTCAAAACCCACCTGTTGCATTTTAAAATTTCTTTTCCAGAATGGAGGTGGAAATCAAGTCTTTGTTAAAGCATGGCTTTAAATTGACCTTCCAGCCACTGTGGTAAGGAAATAAGAAAGAAGCTTAGAACAATGCATTATTCAATGAATATTAACTGAGCATCTCTATGTACCAGACTCAGAAATGGTAAAATTGCAAATAATTTAGAAAACCTATGCATGACAGAATCCATCTCTGAAGAATAATCTGGCACTATCTAAAACTGGTTCTAAGACATCTATTAAACGTTTTTTCTGCATGGGTGGTCTCATCTCAGTATAGAAAGGGCATTGGGTTAAGAGACCTGGGCTCAAATATTGGGTTTAGGACTAGCTGTGGGACCTTAAGCAAATTATTTCAACTCTCTGTGCCTCAGTTTCCTCATGTGTCACATGGGAGTAGAAGGATTATCATCATCATCATCATCATCATCATAGCTAACACATATATATGCTTACTGTGTGTTTGGCACTGTTCCAAGGGCGTTATGTAAATTCACTCATTTAATCCTCACAACAACTCTAAGAAGTTATTTGCTATTAGTTTCATTGCCAGTTTACTGATGAGTAAACTGAGGCACAGATAGGTGAAGTAGCTTTCTCAAGGTTACCATGGTTAGCGAATGAAGGGGGGTTGTTATACGACCTCACAGCTCAAAGAGTCATTCAATTCTCTTCTGAAGAATCCATTGCCATGCTGAAGCTAGGAGCCCTGATTAGGCCTCAAGGCTACAATCTGCTGATTAAACCTGAGTCACAGGGCAGAACCTCATAGACCTGAGAAACAATGAGGATAGATTTGAATCTCTTGAGACCTGGGAAATGAAGCCAGGACTTATCTGTCCAAATTGGAGCAGAAAATCCAGAGGGCAGGACAGGTGGTGGGAAGTTACCTTCTATAGATTCAGTCCAGAGACAGAATGTCACATTTTCATTTGCAACCCAGATTCTAGCAGGTTCCATCAAATGTTTTACATGGGATGTTCTCAAGGCTGGCATTTGGAATTCAGTGGGGTCAGGGAACTGGTTCTATATTGTTTCTTGATGGACTTAATTTGTTCTCTGGATTTGAGTAATTTGTATGCATTTCCCTTGACCCATGGAGGCCCCAAAGGACAAAATAATAGATGTTCCTAATTGGAATCTGCAGTGGATTCACTCTTTCACTGAATGACAAAAAATGTTACAGAGTTACATGTCAGGAACTTGGGTATCATTGGGCTTGGCCAAAGGCTCTCACGAACCATTCCCCAGCCTTCTCTCTTGAGGAAAGCTTCCTTACTTGGCTTTTTGCTTTTTTGCCTCCAACCTGAAAGCTATTTCCAAGCACCACTACAACCTAGATAGCTACTGCAATGTTCATTAAAAAAATGTCCTTTGTCCTTCTACCAAAATGACCCAGGGAAAGGTAATATGCCCACCTGTAAGAATAACAAAAAATATCGAAATGTAAAGAGTTAAAAATCAGCTTGTTCTCAAAGGCACCAGAGCCATTTCACCCAAAATGAAACTCTGTCAGAGGCCAGAATATTAGCTACCAATAGTGACTCCAATATTGTATAGTCCAGAAAACAGAAAGCTAGAAATGAACATGAGGCATCATCTGATCCAGCCCCCTTTTTCTAGTTTAGTGAATGTACCAGAGATCACACTTGTAGGGACAGCATCTGGGGTGTTGATGACCAATCTGCTTTGACCACAAATTGACTTATCTACCATCTTCCTAAGGCATGCTATAGGTTATGTTCATTCCACTGGAGAGACTCTATTATGCTTCAGCTCTCTCAGTCTCTAGTTTATTGTGATTATAATTTTATCTTTCCCATTGGTGCTGTTGTTTGGAAAATGACTACTTTGTGGAGAGCATCAAACAGAGGCTAGTCCATATAGTGTCATACAGTTCAGAGATCTATTATTGTCCTCTAAGTTTTCATTGATACTAAAGACAAACCTGGAAATCTGATTGGGAGCTTATAATGATTCCTTTATTCCTTCTACCTCAAATCTACCCCAAGGACCCCCCCCCATAAGGTCACTTTCTAACACATAGAAATGCATGCCTGAACCAAATGAGAGGCAGTGTGGAGGAGTGGAATGAGCACAGGCTTTGGAAACAGGCTTTTGGGTGTCTCAGTTTCCTCATCATTAAAATGAATGTATTGTACATAAAGGTCCTGGCATGGAATAAGAATTTGGTAAGTGTACCAGTTCTTAGCAAATGATAGTCCAGTACAGTGGTGATCATTTTCCCCCTTTCCTTCAACTGGGCTCCCCAACTTAATTCCACCCCAAAGGCAGTGAGAACACTGGAGCCATTCTAGCCTGACCTCCCCATTTCTTGTTCTTTCTTTTTTTTTCTGTTTATTCCTCCCCATTCTTTCTCATTTTTAATTCCCTTCTTCCTCTTTAATTTCTCACCATTCCCTTCCCTTTACTTCTTTTTCCTCCCCCTCTAACTAACACAGTGAGTTCTGTTTGCACACAGCAGGCGAGAAAATATAATTCAGCTGGATGGCAAATGACTTGCGAAATGGATTTGAGGGGTTGCAGTTCTCCTTCTTCCTGTGGTGTGATTATTATTTTGACTAAACCTCTGGAGAAAAGAGTGACAACTAAGACAGATTCTCCAATGTACTCCTATCTCATAGGCCTTTGCTGTAGGCCTCGGAGTTGACCCGACCTTCTCTGGCACTCAGGCAACTCCCCCAGCCCCCAAGTTAGAGTGCCAGCAAAATTAGTTCCTGATCTCAAAACACTCTGTACTTGGGAGAAAGAGGAGGGAGGAATATAGTCTCTGTAACTAAAAGGGTTATGGAAATTGCCTAGCTAGGGGATCATTTCTAGGCAGAAAGTGATGATAAAAATAGTCACTTGTAACTGAAATGAAGCTACACTCGGCAGGCTTCAAATTATCTGTTTCCTTCTTCTTTTACTGACACAAATACATTTCTGCTACCATTAGCACCACACAGGCAACTGGACAAGAATAGGACAGTGTGAATCCAGCCCCTAATGCATCTGCAAAGGGGCTGTCAGAAGAATGCCAGCAGCAGTAGCTTCTGCTGCTGCATTTTAGGGACTGATGTCTGAAGCACAGCAAACAGGGCTGAATTCCCCAGGACACAGTGAGGATCCCTGGACTCAGGTGGAGTTTGTTGCACTGTGCATCAGTTAGGATTGCCATAATCCTATGTATTAGTTAGGATTGTACCACAGAGTGGGCGGCCTTAACAACAGAAATTTATTGTCTCAGTTTTGAAGGCTAGATGTCTGAAAGGGTTGGGAATCAACTTAAGTGGCCATCCGCAAATGTATGGATAAAGAAAATGTACTAATACATACAAACCAGAAGAATACTATCCAGCTTTAATAAAGAAGAAAATCCTGCCATTTGCAACAGCATGAATGAAACTGGAAGACATTTTGTTAAGTGAGATAAGCCAGGAACAGAAAGACAAATACAGGATGGTTTCACTTATATGTAGAATCTTAAAAATTAATAGAAAACGCATAGAAGTAGGGAGTAGAATAGTGGTTACCAGGAGCTGTGGCTGGGAGTGTTGAGGAAACGTTGGTTAAAGGACACAAAATTTCAGTTAGATGGAAGGAATAACACAAGAAATCTATTATAAAGCATGCTTACTGCAGTTGATAACAATGTATTGTATACTTAAAAATCACTAAGAGAGGAGATTTTAAGTGTTCTCAGCACACACAAAAAAGTTTGAGGTAGTGCATACATTAATTAGCCCAATCTAGCCATTCCATATTGTATACATATTTCAAAACATCATGTTGTACATGATAAATATATGCAATTTTTATCTGTCAATTAAAAGGATACATAGATTAGAAAAGAAGAAAACTGAAGTGCTGTGGAAATGAGGGCTTATTGATATTTCTGAGGAAGAAACAGCCAGTGTCTCTTGTTATTCAAAGCCTATGGTAATATACTGAGCTCTAATAACATCCACCCAGCCTGGGCTGGCTAGTTTGAGGCCATTATCTTACACGGTACCTCAGTAAAACTCTTCACTTTCCAAATACCAATATGAAACCATCAGAGTGACCTCCCTATACTTTCAAATTAGATGAGAGTGCTTCAATTTTCTCTAATGGATGGTCTGTCCTCTTTCCTATAGGTAATTAGCTGGTAGCAGGAAGCTGGAGAATAAAGGATAACATTTTTCATTAATCAGAAAGCTATTTTGTGAAAGTTGGAGCTGCAGAAATTATTCCCCTCCAAACAGTATTCCAGAGAAATGGTTGCTAGCCATGTCTACTTTCACTCTTCCCATATCTTCAGATCATAAAATCACACCATTTCTATTATTTCTTGAAGTTAAACTGTCAACTCAATGCTTTGCACACAGTAGTCTCTTAACACACATTTGCTAATGGATTGACTCATGCTACTCAAAACTGAACCATCATGTAAATGTGTGGCCTGTGAGCTACATGAGAATGGAGTCCAAAACTTGGCTTCATGCAGCAAGATACACAAGATAACGTCCCATGACATGGATATTGATATATTTTTTAATTTGTAAACATTGTACATTAGATTATATCTTCTTATTGGGGAAGGGAGTTCTCAAAACCAACTCTTGGATTCCAATACTTGTTGAAAGAATGGACTGAAACTTCTGCTAGTTTTTAGTAGAGACCCAAGGAAACATTTGAGTTGGAAAAAAGCTTTCAGCCCATGGTGTCTCTCAATTCATGTGCTGTGAGAAAGGAATAATGTCTTTTCTCCCTCCACCCTATATTACTCTCAGTGTAATCCCTACATAATTAAAATTTATGGAAAATTAGAGCTGGCTGGTAGTTTTGAGGAAATTTAGTGGCTAAGCTCATTGCTATGGTTTGAGTGTCCCCTCCAAAACTCATGCTGAAATTTAATTGTCATTTTGATGGTATTAGGAGGTGGGACCTTTAAGAGGTGATTAGGTGATAAGAACACTCTTAATGCTGTTATTATAGGAGTGGGCTCCTGATAAAAGGATAAATTTGCCCCTCATTTCCTCCCTGTTGCACACATTTCCTCACCATGATGCCTTCCACCATGGGATGGACCTCATCATGTGCCAGTGCTCTTGTACTTCCCAACCTCCAGAGCACTGAGCCAAATAAGTACCTTTTCTAAAGGACTAAGACACTTGTCAGGCCTCCACGTGCGAGCCCGGACCCAGAAAGTCTAAAGTCTTGTCTGCCTTGGCTGATCACCCTGCCCGCCATTATCCCTGATCGCCCAGGGGAGCTTCCCCACCCCCCATCAACCCACCCTGCCCTCTTAACTGTTAATAATGTGAATACTCCTCACCCCACCCTGCCATCTTAACTGTTCTTATGATAATGTGAATACTCCTCACCCCACCCTACCATCTTAACTACTCTCCGCCTTACCCAACTAGCCATTGTAACTGAACTTATGGTACTGTACACTCCTTGTACCCCTACCACTGTAACTGATCTTACTCCGTAACACCCCTGCCCCCTCCCCAAAAGATTTGACCCAACTTATAAAACCAACTCATAAAACCAACTCCTATCCCACTGCCCTTCGCTAACCCCCTTTCGGCCTTAGCCCACCTGTACTCAGGTGAATAAACAGCCAGGTTGCTCACACAAAGCCTGTTTGGGGGATCTCTTCATTCAAAGCGCACCTTTTTTAACAACACTCACCTTCTCCTCAAAAGTGAAGATGAAATCCTTACCAATGAAAATAGCACCCCCTTCACAGTAGGCTGGCAGGCCATCTGCTGCCAATTGAGGTTTTGAGAAGTTTTTGCCTTGTATCATTGCCTCTTGTAGCCACTCCCTATGAGGCAGCCCCCTGGAAGAGGCTGTTGGGTCTTTGAATTGGCCAGTGTTATCTGTTGGGCTGGCCTTTTGCTGAGAACAGACTTCCTAGCTTCCTCTGTGTAAACTTGTCCGATAACCTCATTCACTTTACTATCCGTTGCTGTCCTAAAGTAAGACTTACCTGAGAATTAATCAATGGAGACAAATGAAAGGAGTTGGGATTAGTTAGTGGAGAAAGGAAAGAGAAAAGGAAAGAAGGACAGTTAACACTTTATTGAATTAAAAGCCATTTTATTTATTACAGAACATTGTTCTTGTTGAGAACAGAAAAAGATAAACTAAACTAGGACAACAACTTTAACTATTTAAGTTATATTTAAATAATCATTTTGAGAATTGAATTGGATTATAACTAAGAGAGAAACATGTCTCTGGAGCCCTTTAGGGGTAGAGATGGGGGAAATGTGGAGACAGGCCTCTCAGAAGCTGCTTCTTGCCCATTTCTGATGCTTACACATCTCTTTACAGTTTAAAATGCCATTTCCCATGTACTCAGTGAAGGAAAGAAGGAATCTTAAAGATGCCTGTCAGCCACTCTGTAATTTCAGGTCCATGTTTACACATTCCCAGAAGGGAAATCTATCCCATGTAAAAGAACTCCAGAAAAGAAAGTTCTAAGACCTCTCTTTCATTCATCTTAAAGTTTAACAGTTCTCAATGTCAAGAATGTTGCTTTATATTTATCCCATGTCTTTCCCATTTAAGGAATCAATTTTCTTTTGTTCTAGCCTCTGAAGACAAAGAACAATTGGTCATACATCTGAAGATCATTTTTCAGTAGCCTCACAGTCTCCTTTTCTCCAAATTAAACATTCTCAGCTTCTTTAATCTTTCTTTGAAGATCTTTCCAATGCCCTTTGTGGCTCTCTTCAGGATTCCCTTCACTCTCTCTTCATCTAGCTTTAGGTGTGAAGCCTAGAATTATATAAAGTCTTCTACAATGTGTTTGAGTACAATGGAAAGCTCCCTTTTCCAGTGATCAGATTGTTTTTGCATATTCAGGTTGCACCGCCTGTGCTGCAATAATAGCTATGCTCCTGTTATTGGCCACTGAGGTTGTCTTCCATTATTTTTGCTTAGTAAATTATGGTATGTTAACTCAATGGAATATTGTGCAGCCACTGAAAGGATCATAATGATCAAGAGTGTATAGCAACAGGTGGAGAAAAGGTTTATGTTTAGCAGATGGGTAAGTCAAAAGAGGCAAATTACAAAATTATGTGGCCTCTTATCTATGACCACACAGCACCTTATATACCACTTTATTACAGCACTTAGCATTTTCTATTACTGTCATTTGTTTCTGTGCCTATCCATTCTTCCAAGCCAATGAACTCTGAGGGCCTAGGCAGTACTAGAGTTAACTGTTTTTCCAGCACTGGGTGTGGGTGCAGGTCCAGGAAGAGAGTAGGTACTCAGATGTGTTTGTTAAATGAATGGATAAAGTGTATAAATTTCATGCTATATAAAAATACCTAAGCATGGAAATGGAGTCTTGGATATAAGAGGAAATCAAAATGGGTGTGCTATGATGGTGAAATTACAAGGGTTTTATTCTTCCCAATTTTTTTTCACCTATTGTTATTACCTGGAAAAAAGGAGAGGAGACGTAAATCAAGCTTGCAATGTTTGCTCCTGGCTGACAGGTCCCTCAATGTCCTATTTGCTATGCAGCTTATTTCATTGTTACTGGACTGTACACTGTCTTGGTAACTGAGTGGACACATTGGTTTACTTTTAGTAAGAATCCTCAGAAATTTTGAGCTCTCCTCCAAAGGCACTGCTTACCAACATCTCCCTTCCCACAACATGGTCTTCCTTCTCTCAAACCACACATGGGTGTGACCATAATAAGCATGTATCAGAGACATCCTCTCCTTTTAACTTTCTAACAATGCTGGAAGGTAGTAAGGATAGGGACAAATCTGTTTGAAAGATGTGAAAACAAAGACTTAAAGAGGCCCATTGTGACACTCATCTTCCTCAGGGAAGATGAGGACTAGAACCCACTTTTTGACTTCAAATCCAATGAATCATACTATCCACTGCTGTGTTGTAGGAACTCAGATCTAATGACCCCCAGATTTCTTATGCTCCCAAGCTGTAACTACTTGATCCTTTCAGTTGCTAGGTAAAAAGGTGGGTAGGGATAGAAATGAAAAGTTAACATTTACTGTATGCCTACTATGTATCAGTCAACCTACCTATGGTATGTACCATTATTATCCAGGCTTTTTAGAGAAGAGGAAGCAGACTCAGGGGGGTTAAGGTGATTTCCCATGGTCACACAGCTGGTAAATGGCAGAGCTAATATTCAAACCCAGATCTGTCTAACTCCAAAACCCAGGCCATTGGCACTATATCAGGTAGGGTATAAGCTTTACCTCAATTTAGTCACCTGGCCCAGGCTACGAGATCAAGAACTGACAAGCTCTTTCCTTGAACCCCATCTGAGACATATCTCCTAGAATGGAGAATGCAGGCTTAGAATAAAAGCCAAGCCTTTCCCATTTTTCAAGGGTACATAAAACTGCATCAGTAGCAACCATCTCTCCAATTTCCATCCCTCAGAGTGCTGAGTGAAGACAGAGACTTTGGAGGCTGAAGAAAACTTCTAACAGGTTGTGCAATTTTGCTTCGAGGCAGGTTACTCCCATTTATTGCCAACGAAGGTCTTGGGAGTGCACTGCGACCCATTATCCCAGAAGCTGCAGCTTTGTTTGGTGTGGGGGATTCCTGTGTTGGAATATAGCTGTAAGCCGTTCGATAAAGGCATGTTACTGCTGCCTTGAACGGTTGGACTCACATAGGCTGTGGCTTTAAGAGGTTGTCGGACAGACACTGGGAAATGCCCCAAACTGTGGACTCTGTGCTGAAGCTGTCCCAGTGATGGAATACAAGACTGTATTCTTGAAATTCCATTTCTAGCTCCATGCAAGCTTGAGTCAAAACTCTGACTATTTCGCACGGTGACTGGAGAACCAACGTTGCTACTAACGGCAGTTGTAAAAATGAGGGTTGTGTTACCTAGCTGGCTGGGTAACAGTGGATGTTGGGATATTCTTTCCCTTTTGTGTTTTAATATATTTACTGCATTGTTTCTCAATGGACCAGTCACCAGGGACTAATTATTGCACTTAAATATTTGCCTGAGATACTGCAACATTCTCAAACCCATGGTTGCAGTATTGTGACACTTAGATCTAGGAAGTTTTTGTAGAACTGCTCTGTATCTGAATACTTTTTGAGATAATTGAGATGTATCAATAATGCTTTGCCATATGAGTTTTTTAAAGTAACTTGTTCAATTTTCTTACATGTTCTAAACATCTTTCCATTACATGTTCTGTATTTTAATACATTGCATATTGACAACTAGGTTCTATAATGTATGCTTTGAAATTTACTTTTTTATAGTTTACAGGAATTTTATTTTTTGTGCCTATTTCTTTTTACACCTATGTGAACCACTATGGGACAACTTAAATTTTGTGCCATAAAAATATTTTTGTGGTAAGGTACTATTTTTTTAGCTCTAGGGATATATCAGCAAAAATACATCACGCAGTTTGAGAGACATGATTTTGTGTTGAATGAGCACAACATAATTTGAAGCATTGCAAGGAGATAGCCAGACAGCAGCGTTAAAATGGTCTTGTCTTTTTCATTGTTAATTTATTGTCATACATGGGTTTCATATTTATAACAACATCACAAGCTCATTGCACTTAATACCTGCAATGTTTGCTACTGTACCACAATTGATTTTTAATACTTTATTACAAAGGATGAAACTGTAATGTTTTATTAACAATGCTTCTGGAAATGAATGCATTTTAAAGCAAATAAATCTTTTTGATAGACCTTTTACAAAATCTATTTGCACTAATGAATGCTTTCTTATGGCATATAACTAAATATTTGTTACTGTGTACACTGCTGTTTGGAATGTTCAGAAATAAAGACTCTATTTCAGCAAAAAAAAAAAAAAAAAAAAAAAAGAATAAAAAGCCAAGCTTGGCAGGTAGCAGCTGTGGCTTGACTTTCTGTTGAGTGACATTAACTAAGTCAATCATCTGCTGTTCTGCTGTTCCCCCGCCTGTAGGAGTCGCTCTGAAAGGGTTTAGCCTCTCTACCAGGCCCAGAATTATGCTCTTTCAGCTTTCATCCTTTGCCAAACCACATCTCTCCTCTCACCATCACTATCCTCTTTGCTAATCTGTGTTAATATGGGTAGAACAATGGAGGGAACATAAGCCACTGCATTCTCAAAATGCTCTGTGCCAGACATGTTTTAAATGCCTAACATATTTAATCTTTACCACAACCTCGTAATGTACATACTCTTATATTCCCAATTTTACTAAGGAGCAAGCTGAGGTACAGAAAGATTAAATACTTGCCCAAGGTCACACAGCCAGTGAGTGGTAGAGCCGAGATTTGAACTTGAACAAATCTGCAAGAATGCATGTTTTTAAGCACAACAATGTACTGATAGTCCATGTGTGATGTGGTAACGCGGCAAAAAGCAGGACAGGAAAGGCCTAAATTGATGCTAAAGCTGACAATAGCAACAATATACCTTCCATCTAGACAATGCTTTACAGTTTGCACAGCCTTTTGCACATCTGTAGACTCAATCATCCTCACAACAATGGTGTGGGGAAGACAGCACTAGTATTATTAGCCTCCCTTTTTAAGGAGGCAGTATAGAACAGAAGTTGCATACCCATGTCCTGGAGTTTCACTTGGATTCACGTCCTGACTCTGTTCTTCTCAGTTATGCTTCACTAAACATATCTTTTCTGGGCCTGAAGATTTTCATATGTAAAAATAGCTTCATAGTGTTATGGAAAGGAGTGAATGCATTCATGTATGTACAACATTTCAGAGTTTCTGACCCAAAGAAAACCACCAACAAATGTTAGCTATTATTATTAGATGATGTAACTAACGGCCTGAATATTCAGGGGCTCATATATACAGGGCTCAGGGAGGCAGGAGCAGAGCAGGGCCTAGATTCCATGCTCTTTTCCCCAGTCCAGTGTTCTTCTAGGACTTCTCATGCTGAGGCTGCCATTTTATGTTTTGACAGATAGGCCAGTGGCCTGCCTCAAGACTGCTGAGGATGAGCATAATATCAGTTTGGAATGTTCATTTTGTCTGCCACCTCCACCGACTCCTTGCCACTGATAATTGAAATACAGTACCTAGCATAGGGCTGGCCAGTAGCAGGCCCTAAATATCTACTGAAAGAATGAAATACCTATGCCATGAAAGTGTTCCCATTGTATCTGAAAAGCAAAGAGAGAGAGAGAGAGAGACAGAGAGAGAGAAAAATTAAACCATAGTCTTTGCCTTCAAGAAATTCACAGTCCTATAAGAAATATAGATTCCCAAATCAATGATTGCCCAATAATGTGATAAATATTGTCCTACAAAGCTAAAAAGGAGCTACAGTAATACCTTGGAGGGGAGGAAAGCCTCTTTCTATCCATTTGTTACTAATCCCACCATCCCCTGGAAGCAAAGAGAAGAGAGAGTGACAAAATTATTTCTAAGAAAGTGGATACCCTGAGGTGACAGCCAGAGCTCAAATTTTGATGTCAAATCCAAAGTGTTTTCAGTGATAAACTTCTTTATTTCTAGATGAGAACTAGGTTTCTTTACTCTGAAAAAAGGGCAAGCAGAAAGGGACCTGTATTGACGTATCTAAGGGGACTAAAGTTAGCTTTTTTAAAAATTAAGAACTCCTTAAGTAAGGAGTTGGGAGTCATTGTATGGCACCAATCCAAGGTAGGTTTTTAAAATTTCCCTGGCTGTGTCAAAGGCTAGAAGATCGTCTGCCCAAGATTATTAGGCTGTGAGCCGGAGGCAAAGGAAATCGTTCGTGCCTTTGATAGGACTGTACTATAATAATGACTTGGAGTGTCAAAAATGGATTTCAGTTCTGCTAAGTAAATGGGCCTCTCAAATCAAGGGTATAGATTAGGCAGTCTGAGCTCACTGGACATTGAGCATGGTAATCTATTGCCCACTGGGAGTTTATGGTCAGAGATAACAAGAAAACTGCCAGTTGTATTCCATGTCTCTTTGGCATCACTGCAGAACTATATGTACCCCTCAACCAGCCACAGGAAGAAAACATAAAATTGATTACTCTGATTATTAGCAGCATTATCTTATTTAGTTATTCCACAGAAAATACCACTCAGCATCAATACCTAAAAAGAAGAACTGCATTTTGTGCCCTTTCTAGAGAAGCAAAGGTGGTTTTGGCATCTCTGCCCTAACCCCTCAGTCTCCATAGTGACTCTCTGTTTCGCTCTGTCTTCCCCTTTCCCTCTCTCTCAGTCTTTCTCATAGACACACACACATACACACACACACACACACACCCCATTTCCTTCAGCTCAGTTTGATATCTAGGCTAATTCATTAAACACTGGTTCAATTATTTACTAGCTGTGTGACCTACAGCAAGTTACTCAACCACTCAGAGCTTTGTTTAGTCTTTAAAATACAAATACCATTAACTACTGTGGAGAGAGTTTGGTACCCAGTAGGGGTTTTCAATAACTGGAAGCTGAGTCAGAGTAGGTGCTACCTTCTGGATGGTAGAGAGAGAGTGTCTCAACATGGAGGAATGTGAATTGAAAAGTGCTGGTTCTTCTAAGCATTTGAGAAACTGAGATGGGCTGACTCGTTAGGCATTCTGCTTGCATCAGGCAGCACCAGCAATCTTAATGCAGGGTATTATGTAAGTTACAAGACAAAGCAACTCTCCTCTGGTATTAAAACTTACTTGGACAGCAAGACTGCTGTAAAAGCATGATTTCAACTCTTCACCTCCTTTCCACCTACCCCCGGACACCTGCCATCTCCAGATCCTTTCACTCACTGTGCCATGCCCACCACGTCCTGTAAAACTCCAAACACATTTTGTCACCTACTTACCATCCCATCTCTCGCAATTAAAACAACACACGTTTCTTCAATTATCCCCCTCCTGCTGGCAGATGACAAGCGTGGGCTGTTATAACAATGGATTCCCTAGGCAGGGCTTCCAAAGAAACCAGGGGATTGAAGATGACGTATACAGAGTGTTGAAATATTTTAATTAAATAAAAATGTATAAAAATGAACTGTTTCACTCCAGATACAGTGGTGCTACTGCTGTGCCTTGTCACTGCAATATTTATCTTCTGGTGATGTGATGAGAGGACTTTTTGCTTTCCTCTACCTGACAGGTCAATAAGTCCCCCAATGCTCTCCTTTCTCCTGGGGCCAATGTGTGCGCAGAAATTTCAACAGGGTCATCTCTTTAGCAAACTGCAGCAAGAGCAGCCTGGTAGAACTGGAGCACCAGTGTTGTAAAGGGCCATCAGAAACCCACAGCTCCATAACTTTAACTGGCCACTATAGA
The DNA here is from genome assembly GCA_036589455.1 of Ateles fusciceps. Taxonomy (NCBI): domain Eukaryota; kingdom Metazoa; phylum Chordata; class Mammalia; order Primates; family Atelidae; genus Ateles; species Ateles fusciceps. The sequence continues at coordinate 79,818 of JAZHEH010002985.1, read as the reverse complement.
CAGAAGAGAGAGAGGAAGTGAAGAACAGATCCTGAGGAAAGGGGAGACTCAGAGAGAGATTCAGAATAAGATCCATGGGCTACAGAAAATAAAGGAACCAGGGAAAAGTCAAGTAAGAGAGAGAGAAAGTTAGCATGAGAAAGAACAAAAAAGACTGGCCAAATGTAGGAATTTGAGAACAACAGAAAAGAAAAGAACAAGACAAAAGGAAAACTTAGAAAATGCAAAAGTACCAAAAGGTCTTTGAAGAGAGGGATAATGAGAGGCAAAATGAAAAGAAAGATTAAAAAAAGGCAGTTAAATGGGCTGTTTGGGGAGGGGCAGAAGGACCAGGGCCCTAACTAATCTGTTTCTTACTTGGCATTAAACAACGCTTGCTGCGGTCATAGTAGGAATACACTTGATACCTGTCAAAGTTATCACCTTGACAAGAAAATGTGGAAGATATTTGTTTCGATATTCACTGCACACCTGTCGACATTTAGAAGTTGCAGTAACTAGGGCAAGCTGGGAAGCGACCCGAAGAGAGAAAAGCCAGGAAGAGGCTTAGCAAGCCCAGACTTTTGCCCAAAGCAGGGAGACAGAGAGAGGGAGAGAGAAAATACAAAGACAAATATACACACATGCACACTTTGGCATTAACTTTTGTCTGGAAATTAATAGTCTTACCATACACTCTTCTAGCAAATGAAAGTGGCCACTTTTCTGTACCTCCACTCCCAAAGTTGGCATCCTTTTCTTCATCCCTACAACTCAGTCTCTATCCAGGCCCTCCTAAATCATTACTTGGAATGATTGGAACCCTATCCTTCCTAGCTTTTCTGCCTCCATCCCTGCCTGCCTATCTAAACCCTTACTCCCAATCATGTTCTGGACCATCCTGCACTCTGGGATGTTTATCCTGGCATGCTGGAGTTGGGGGTGCCATGGCGACAGTGATGGACTTGTCCCAAGTTGGACAGTGCTGATTGGGCTATGGTCTGGAGAGGCTTTCACTCTGTTTTTTTTTTTTTTTTTTTTTTTTTGGTAAAAGAGGTAGAGGGTTTGGGAGACTGAGGCAGGAAGATCACTTGAGGTCAGGAGTTCAAGACCAGCCTGTCCAACATGGTGAAACTTCTTCTCTACTTAAATTACAAAGAATTAGCCAGGCGTGGTGACATGTGCCTGTAGTCCCAGCTACTCAAGAAGCTGAGGTGGAAGATCGCTTGATCCTGGGAGGTGGAGATTGGAGTGAGCTTAGATCATGCCACTGCACTGCAGCCTGGGTGACAGAGCAAGATCCTGTCTCAAAAAAAAAAGGTGGCGAAAAGAGGATTTTGTGTTTTCTACCAAATTATTTTTCTATCAACCTAATTTACAACACTGTTCTATTAAAAAACATAAAGTTAAATTAGTTCAACCCAAATGGTCTCCAATTACATATTTCTTTTAAAAAATAGACAATTAACATGTTCAGTGATTAAGTATAACTATGGTGTAGTTGAAAGAAAACCTAATTTAGAGTCAGGCGGATCCTCCAACCTTCCCCCTTTCGTGCGCCTGAATGCTTTGTTTCTACCTAGGCAATGGCATGTATATAACATGTGTATAATTAGTAGCTGACTTTCTTCTGTCTCCTCAGCTGAACTCTGAGTTTCTAAAAGGTAATCATCCTCTTTCATCTCTGGAGAGCCTGAGAGATTCATAAGAGTTGGCCTTAACAAACATCTGTTTCTGAATTAGAGCACTTTCCTGTCTAGTTAAATCCTGTAGATCCGATCACCATTTAGATGAGCAATGAAACTCTTCTCTTGGAAGGGGCAGGAAAAGCGGACAAATTGAACAGATATCTATTGAGCACCTATATATCAGGCACTGTGCCAATCCTTTCACATACCATTTCTTCCAATTCTCAAAATAACACTCAGCAGTAGATATTAGTCTCATTTGACAGAAACCTGAGATCCTAAGAGGTTGAATGACTTGCCCATTGTCACACAGCTTATAATTACCAGTGTTTAGGTTTGGATGCAGGTCTATTTCAATTGCAAAGTCGATGCTCTTATCTCTAGGATACCTTAGCCCCTAAGATTAGTAAAGCCTCTATGGCCAAAGCCAACTACATTTTTTTTGGACTTACCCTATTCAATTCCTCTAAGCACTGATATCATTAAATTATTTCTACTTCTTGAAAACTGTTCTTCCTGTGGTTTCTGTGGCACTATTCTGCCCTGATTTTATTCCCATGCCTCTTGACCACTACTTCTAGGTTTTCTTACCCTGCTGTCTCCAGACCCATAATTCAAGGTCTTCATATTCTCCTTGGGTAATATCATTTAATCCTACATGTTCTCCAAGCATTTAGATGTGCTAGGCTCCTAAGATTGTATTTTCAACTCATCCTTTCTCCCAAGGTTAGACTCAAATCATTACTGCCTCCTGATCCTTACTACATGGGTAGGGTATCGTCACCTCAAATCCAACATCTCCAAAATTCAAGTCACCAGCCTTACTCCCACCTCCAAACTTCCCAACTATCTTCCCATCTCTAGCATGACAATTCCAATATGTGAATTATATCTCAATAAATCCCTTATATAAACAAAAATATAAAGCTAATGCACCTCTTTTTATTGTAGTAAAATATACATAAGATATACCTTTTAACCATTTTTTTTTGAGACAGAGTCTTGCTCTGTCACCCAGGCTGGAGTACAGTGGTCGTGACCACAGCTCAGCTGCAGCCTCGATCCCTCCAGTCTCAAGCAATCCTCCCAACTCAGCCTCTTGGAGTAGCTGGGACTATAGGTGCACACCACCACATCCAGCAAATTTTTTAACTTTTTCCTTTTTGTAGAGACAGAGTCTTACTGTGTTCCCAGTGCTGATCTATTATTTATTATTATTGTTTAGAGACTGGGTATTGCTCTGTCACTCAGGCTGTAGTGCAGTGGCACTATCATAGATAGCTCACTGTAGCCTTGAATTCTCAGATTTGGAGCAATCCTCTTGCCTCAGCCTTCCAAGTAGCTAGGACTACAGGCATGTGCCACCACACCCAGCTGATGTAAAAAAAAAAAAAAAAAAAAAAAAAATGGGTAAATACTTGCTATCTTGCCCAGGGTGGTCTCGAAACTCCAGGGCTCAAGCATTCCTCCCACCTTGGCTTCCCAAAGTGCTGGGATTACAGGCATGAGGAACCATGCCCTGCCTATTATAAACATTTTTAAGGGTACGAATTAGTGGCATTAAGTACATTCACAATATCATGCAACCATTACCACTATCTATTTCAAGAATGTTTTCATCATCCCAAACAGACACTCTGAATCCATTAAACAATAAGTCTTCATTACCTATCCCCCACCCCTGGACCTCTGTCCTTATGAATTTGACTACTCTAAGTACCTTACGTTAATAAAATCACACACGATCTGTCCTTCTGTGTCTGGCCTATATAACATAAGCATAACATTTTTAAGGTTCATCCATGTTGTAGCATGTATCAAAAATTTTATTCTTGCTTCTGGCTAAATAATATTCCACTTCATGTTTATATATCACATATTCACATATTTTTATCCATTCATCTGTTGATGGACACTTGAGTTGTTTCTACCTTTTAGCTATTGTAAATAGTGCTTCTATGAACATAGGTAGATAAATATATGTTTGTGGTGCCTGCATTTAATATTTTGGGGTATATCCCTAGGAGTAAAATTGTTGGATCATATGGTAATTCTATATTTTTAACTTTTTGAGGAGCTGCCAAACTGTTTTTACGCAGCATCTGCACCATTTTACACTTTCACCAGCAGAGGGGGTTGCAATCTCTCCACAACCTTGTCAATATTTCTTATTTCAGGCTTTTTTTTTTTTTTTTGAGATGGAGTCTTGCTCTGTTGCCCAGGCTGGAGTGCAGTGGTGACCTCCACTTCCAGGGTTCAAGAGATTCTCCTGTCTCAGCTGCCCAATAGCTGGTATTACAGATGTGCACCACCACACCCAGCTAATTTCTGTATTTTTAGTAGAGATGAAGTTTCATCATGTTGGCCAGACTGGTCTCGAACTCCTGACCTCAAGTGATCTGCCTGCCTCAGCTTCCCAAAGTTCTGGGATTGCAGGAGTGCACCACTGCACCCAGCTTGTGTGTTTGTTTTTAACAGTAACCCTCCTAATGGGTGCGGAGTGGTATTTCATTTTGGGTTTGGTTTGCATTTCCCTAATGACTAACAATATTGAACATCTGTTTTTGTGCTTATTGGTCATTGTATATTTTCTTAAGAGAAATGTCTATTTAAGTCCTTTGCCCATTTTTTAATTGGCTTGTTTGATTTTTTTGTTATGGATTCACAGAGATTCTTTATATGTTAAGGATATAAACCTCTTATCAGATATATGGTGTGCAGATCTTATCTCTCATTCTATAGTTTTTCTTTTTGCTTTGTTGATAGTGCTCTTTGAAGCACGAAAGATTTTAATTTGTTTTTAACGGATAAAAAGTTTGTATGTTGCCCAGGCTGGCCTCGAATGGGTTACCTCGCCGCCTCAGGGGCCAGGACAACTGGCCTGAGTCACTGCGGCTCCTGTAACATTTAATTTTGATAAAGTCCAATTTATTCTTTCATTGCCTGTGTGTGTGGTGCCATACCTGAGAAACCATTGACAAATACAATCATGAAGACGTTCTTTATGTTTTCTAGTATGTTCTAGTTTTAGCTGAACCCTTATCTCTAAATAGTAAAAAAAAAAGTAAAAACCTGAATGACCATCAATTGAGTCCTGGAAAATAGTTAGAATATTTAAAAGTGATGACTAATGTAAAGTATTGGCAATATTTTGTACTTCTTGTTGGTAGAAATCATTATTAACTTCGGTAGATAATGGCAGACATCCTTATATAATACATATATATAATAAATACATAATTATAATAAAAAATAATTAAATATAATTGATGGTTTATATTAGCTGAGCGCAATTCTTAAGCACTTTCAATTATCTCCTTTAATCCTCACATGATTCTAAAAGTGGATGGCTAGTATTATCCCCATTTTATGGTTGAAAAACTGAGGCATATCTATGTTTAATACCTTGCCAAAGATTACACAGCTAGGAAATATTAGGTCAAGATGTGAATCTAAACAATCTGAGTTTCAGAGCCCACACTCCAATAAAACATTATGCTATATTATCTTAAATGTGGGTCAAAAACTACTTGGGTATGCAGGCATGATGAGGTAGAAAAGACTGATTTTTGCTTTCTTGCAACTTGGAAGAAACAGGGCAGACTAAGAGGAGAATGCAAAGGAAACTTGCCTAATATCATCTGAAGAGAGGTTTAAGTTGAGGGTAAGAGAGCTACATTGAGTTGCCACTGGCATGTTATTCCTCCCACTGATCAGGCCTCAATAAAACACGTGTTCAAATTAATTGATTTTACCTCTCTCAGGTCACCCACAGACACCGAAAAATGGTCCAGGGCTCAGGATTACAGAGTTAATTTAATCCCTAATGGCTTTGGGGGAAGTAACATAGGTTAATAAGTTACTGTGGCAAGCTGCGAGTGTGCATTGTTTTCCCTTGACACTCTCATGCCCTACTCACCACCTGCTGAACAAATCAAGTATTTCAACTCCTCTGTGTCTTTAATTGGGTTGTGCATTCTGCCAGGAATGCTTGTCACTAGCCCTACCCTTTTGTATAGTCCTACTCTATATGTATAGACACATACTGTCCCTAAAAAGTCCCATGCCATCGGCCATGATAGCTTATAAATTAATGAGTTCCTTGAACTGTTCTCTAACACTTATTTCTTCATATGTCAGTATACCATTTCTACCCTTCATTAGACTGTCAGCACTTTGAACGAACATGCTGTGCTATGTCTGATTCATCTCTGTAACCCTTGTACCTAGCATACTGCTAAGAGGAGAAAGGCAAGAGCAAATATTAAATTTTCATCACATCATTGTCGTGGTATCACCAACCCAAAGGCCCAATCTGAATTTTTCTAGTCATGGGGCTGAAGTAAAGCATCTATAGGTTAATGGCATCATGAAAGCATAACCTTCAGAACCAGGTAGATGTTGGTTTAAATTCCAACTTTACCACTTACTGCCCAAGTGACCCTGGATACATCATATTACCTCTCTGAGCTTCAGTTTCCTCATCTATAAAAGAGATATAATAATTGCCCTTCCCTCAAATGAGTTTTCATAAGGATTAAATATAATCATGCATGTAGAGCACAGAGTATATATTACACATTTAAATAGTAGCTCTTATTATTAGGGGGAGTGTACCTGTTGGTGCAAGTGGAGACCTGTGTCTGCTTAGGCCCAGCTATTTGTCTGTTATCACTCATTTTCTCAGCAACTCCACAGCAAAAACGTTGTATCGGAGCCATCCCTGGGTCCTTGAACGGGCCCACAGATGAGAAGGAGCCCGAATAATGAATTTCTGCTATGAACACAAGAGAAACCTCTGTGGAGATAGTGGCCCATTGTTTAGGAGAGAAGAGCACTAGGTCCCCAATTCCGGAGAGGCCTCCAATAAAATGTAACATTTGTCATCACATCAACAAAAATCTCAGTGTGGACATGTGAGTCTGAGGGGCCAAAGTGAACCTAAGATAGAAAAGATGACTCTTTCTTTTCCCCCATAACCTGGCTTCTGGCCTTAGCTCTATCACAAACTGGACGAGTTACTTCCCCTCTTTTAACCTCAGTTTCCCCAGCTGTGCAAGAATGCTATTGGATAAGATGTTCTGGCCAGGCCTACCAGCCCTGACACTCGAGTTCCTGTTTTTCCTCCTTTCCTACATGCCTCTCTGCCCTTGGCTAATTCCAATATCTCAAGACCCAAGGTGGATCTACTAACTGAAAAGACAGAAAATATGTACTCTCTACAACAGGAGGTGGCGACATCTCAAAGTAGAGCAGCAAGACCCTGCCCTTTGACATTCTAAGGTATGGCATGTGTACCCATACATGTATGCCCCAGGGTGATGGGGCATGCTATCTCCTAAGTGAAGAGGGCAGACAGAAGAACACAAAGACAGGAGACCCTCCCAAGGGTGCTGGTATTTTTACAACCACCATGTGACTGACAAGTAGCCAAGCCTGGGTTAGGATTTTGGTCTATCCAACTCAGTCCACACCATCCCATGAAGAAAAGGAGAAACTAAGGGACACAGGGACACTGGCCTTCAGAAGCGCAGCTCTCCTTCTACTTCCATCTAATATCCGAATGCTGACTGAGGGAGAAAAGGCTGTCCCATTAACTCACAAAGATTTAGGCAAAAGCCTTAGGTCCCATGGGCTAGAAGAAACTTGTCAAAGGAGAAAATGGAATTAACATTTGTTGAATTTTTGCAGTTGTGTTGTAAGCACATGGTAACCTTAGAATAACCCAAGAAAAGTAGGCTGGAAAATGCCTGCCCAGGTGTAAAAATGCAGAGGAGATTTATGTTTCAGAAGCTATGAATATTTTTATTTTCTCAAGAGATCACTGTCAAAAAAAATAGATGTCTAAATGTGACTCCTCTTCCAGGCAGAGACAGGAACTAAATGTCTACATAGAACAAAATAGTCGGAATAGGCTACAGTGGATCCAGCTAAGCATCAAGGATGGAAGATAAGTGGCCATGATACAGGCCAATAAAAAGAAAAAGGGGAGCTACATTTCAGAAGTAAAGTGACAGAGAGAGAGAGGTAAGTGGTAGTGAAAGGTTTTAGGAGAGAACATGGGGCATAGGAGGTATATGAAGGTTTAGAGAGAAGTTGGAAGATTGAAGAAGGAAAGGGGCCACAGCGAAAAGATGAACTGGTAGCGGGACCAGGGGATAAAGTGAGGAAAAGGAAAGGGTTTTAGGGTTATAGAAGAGGAAAAGAAGAAGGTAGCTGGGGCCAGGGGAAAGGATTTTACCTACAAACCTGATGGTTCCACAATGGGGGAAAAAAAAAACAATAAGCAAATGTAGATATGGAGGGAAGAATGTCTTAGAAGATGGTCAAAAAATAAGTAAGGGGTTGGGAACTAAAGGATTGGATAGGGGCTTAGGTGAGGGAGTTTTTAAGAGGTGACCAGGGCTGTATGAAGGGTAAGAAGTACTGTTGAGGGATAAAGCTAATTAAGCTGGAAAGGCATGGGAGGGGTAGGGATAGGGAATAAAGAGAAACAGAGGGGATCTTGGTCAACAAATGTGTGTAATCCAGGGGACTAGGGGTAAGTGATAGAATGATCAACATCAAGCATATAAGGGCTAAACGCACGGACCTAACCTTCAGGATGGTGTGCAATTAACTGGTGGAAAAGGTAGCTCAAAGCAAAAAGGGGCACAGGAGAGAGGGATTTAGTAAGGAAAAACGAGCTAGAAAAGAAGGAAGATTCACTGGGGAAATGGGAGCTCTGTGAGCGATGGGTTAAGTGAGAAAGGGGCCCCAAAGAGAGGTGAGGCTTCAACAATCATCAGTGAGGAGAAGGGAATTCACTGGAAAAAAAGTTCAATGACAGAGGTATGGTCTCTCGTGAAATTTGAAAGTGTATGTGAGGTGAAGCTCTCAGTTTGGACTGGATGTTGAAGACCCATTTCTCTTCTGATTCTCTTTCAGGGCATCTTATGACCTCTCCTCCCATCCAACAGAGGAAGGCAGCCCAAACCCTAGAATTTCACACCCTCTATTGCAGCAACTGAAGGCAGCCTGGGTAGATTCATTCCTCTCCTGATCGAAGGAAAGTTCCACCAAAAAGGTAAACTCAACAGAATGAACAAGGAGGATACATTCAGATCCCCACTTACAATAAGCAGCCAGGTCAAGCACTCCTTTGCTGGGCCTGACACCATCTACCACCCCAAGAGATATAGAGGTAGGCAGGCAGAACCACAAAACCAACAAGAGAGACTCAGCTACAGTAAGCAGCCTGTTCATGAAGCTCTCATGTACCCTACAAGTCGGAAGACTGCCCTTCCTCTCCTAGAGAAACCAGGACAGCTGAAGGTCACCAGTGAAGAGATCCAGCTACATGCATTGGGATGGAGAAGCTTCCTTGTCTTCCATGGGCCTCACAATCCAGTACCCTACCAGTTATACTGGCTTACAAGGAACACCAGCAAGGGGGATCCACCAGAACAAGAAGCCCAATCAAGAAAGTCTTTGTCCCAACAGCAACTGGAATAATTTAAGCAGACCATAAGAGCACCACAAAAGGCTCTAAAAATTAAATTATCATTGGAACCACAGCTCACAAAAATAGGTGAGGACCTGTGTGCTACAGCTAAACATAGTGACAACCTATTAAAAGGAAAGATATAAATAAGACCGAGAATTGTCACACATGACAGCCAATATGTCCAGGATACATGAAAATCACCCGTCATATCAGATCCAGGAAAATACAACCTAAAGTAGAAATGACAACCAACAGATGTCAATGTCAAGTTGAATAACACGTTGGAATTATCTAGCAAGGGTTTTAATGCTAGTGTAACAAAAATGCTTCAACAAACAATTATACAAATTCTCTTCTAATTATATTTTGAATTTATATCTAATGTTAGCCATCCCCCAACCCCCTCACCCCCTGCTATCCCCTCCCTAGCCCCCTCACCTCCCCAACACGCCCTGGTGTGTGATATTCCCTCCCTGTGTCCATGTGTTCTCATTGTTCAACACCCACTTATGAGTGAGAATATGCGGTGTTTGGTTTCTATTCCCGTGTCAGTTTGCTGAGAATGATGGTTTCCAGCTTCATCCATGTCCCTGCAAAGGACATGAACTCATCCTTTTTTATGGATGCATATTATTCCATGATGTATATGTGCCACATTTTCTTATCGAGTCTATCATTGATGGACCTCTGGGTTGGTTCCAAGTCTTTATTACTGTAAACAGCGCTGCAATAAACATACATGTACATGTGTCTTTATAACTGAACGCTTTATAATCCTTTGGGTATATACCCAGTAATGGGATTGCTGGGTCAAACGGTATTTCTAGTTCTAGACCCTTGAGGAATCGCCACACTGTCTTCCACAATGGTTGAACTAATTTATACTCCCACCAGCAGTGTAAAAGTGTTCCTATTTCTCCACATCTCCTCTCCAGCATCTGTTGTCTCCTGATTTTTTAATGATCGCCATTCTAACTGGCATGAGGTGGTATCTCAATGTGGTTTTATTTGCATTTCTACTTTATGATGGTGTACAAATGATATATACTCAGTAGACACTCTACTTTGAGCACTTATACAACCAATTTGTTTTTCACTTTTAGTACAGCATTCAACAAATTACATGAGATATTCAACACCTTATTATAAATTAGGCTTTGTGTTAGTATGTGTTAGATGATATTATCCAATTGAATGCTAGTGTAAGTGTTCTGAGTACATTTAAGGTAGGACAGGCTAAGCTATGATATTTGGTAGGTTAGGTGTGTTAAATGCATTTTCTTTTCATGGTAAGTTTTAACTTATGAAGGGTTTATCAGGACATAACTCCATTGTAAGTCAAGGAGCACCTGTACAGATGAAAAATAAACATATAAAACTATGCTTCACATTATACATCATAAGGGAAACGTCAAGTTAAAACAACAATGAAGTACCATAACACATCTATTGGAATGGCCAAAATTCAAATGCTAGAAACACGAAATGCTGGTGAACAGGTAACACAAATAGAAATTACTGGTTGGAATGCAAAATGGTACAGCCACTTTGGAAGAGAGTTTGGTGGTGTCTTACAAAGCTAGACTCTTACCATCTGATCCAGCAGTCGGAATCCTGGTGTTTGCCCAAAAGAATTGAAACTTATGTCCACATAAAAACCTGTATGTAAATGTTTACTTCAACTTTATTTATAATTGTCAAAGCACAGAGGAGCCAAGAGGTCCCTCAATAGGTGATTTGATAAACAACCTGTGAGACACCCATGCTATGGAACTTTATTCAGTGATAAAAAGAAATGAACAGATACAGTATGCACCTAAAGTAAAATTAAATAAATAAATAAAAAAGAAATGAACTATCAAGCCATGAAAACCCACGCAGGAAACATAAATGTATAATAGCAAGTGGAAGCCAATCTGAAAAGGCTACCTACACACTGTGATTCCAACTATATTACATTCTGGAAAAGGCCAATCTATGAAGATAGTGGAAAAAACATTAGTAAGTTACCAGGGCTTAGTGAGGAAGAAGCCATGAAGAGGCAGGGCAGAGAATTTTTACAGTAATGAAATAACTGGTGACACTATAATGGTAGATACATGCCATTAAATATTTGTCCAACCTTATAGAATATACAACACCAAGAGTGAGCCCTAATGTAAACTACAGACTTTGGGTGATAAGGATGTATCAATATAGGTTCATCAATTCTAAATAAATGTACCACACTGGTGGAGTTGTCTATGTATGGTGGGGAGGGGTATGGAATATATGAGAAATCTCTGTACCTTCTGCTCAATCTTATTGTGAACCTAAAACTGCTATAAAAATAAATCCTATTAAAAATGTCTATTGAGGAGGGGCTTCAAGATGGCTGACTAGAAGCATCTGGTATTTACCTCCTCCACAAAGAAGAATCAAAATAGCAAGTAGATAATACACTTTGAATAGATCATCTAAAAGGAAACACTGGAATTTCTGGAGAAGTGACAGGAAGCATCTAAGGCAAGGGAGGAGAGGGGAAGTGAGTAGAGACAGCCTTCTCAGCCAGAATTGGCCAGGAGCCCAGAGAGGCTTCCCAATGCAGAGAAAAAGGTAAGTGAGAAATCTCCACAATCCAGATTCCTACTGAAGACTCCTGCAATCCTAGCCACAGGAAAGTCTCTCTAGACATCTCTAGCAATCCACATTCCCCACTGAAGACTCCTGCAATCCTAGCCACAGGAAAGTCCCTCAACCCTCATGGGACCTGAGACTAACATAGGGAGATGCATGGAGATCATATGACAGCATTGCTCCAGAGAGCAGTAGCCCATGCTGAGTCTCACACCCCCTAAGCCCTAAGCATTTACACCAAAGAGCTGTTTTGAGTGCCCAACCCCCACCAGACTGCATCCTGCTCTGGGGCCCCAACAGCTCTTATACCTCTACATGCCTGGAGCCCCATTAATTTTCACCACCCACAGCCACTGATACTGTTGGCCTCCTGCCACCAAAGTAGGAGCCATTGGCAGTGACCATGCTACCCCCAGCAGCAGGGCTGCTGCACATTTTCACATGCCCTGAGTACAGACTTCTCTAGCCTGTAGCCACAACCACTGCTGGCTGTTACCACCAGGGAAGAACTGTGAGCCACTGGTGGCAATCCTACTGTCCCCAGCAGCAGGACCTCTGTGCATTTACAATCACTCCAAGGATAGGCTACACCGGGTGTGGATGCCACCTGGAACCAAAGTATGTGCTCCCCAGCCACTTGCCAAGGCTGCTGCCCCTGAAGAAACCTGACCCTTCTCAGCAAGGGCTACAACAAAGCCACTGCTGTCCCTACCTGAGCATTCTGGAGAACTGGGTTACTCTTACCCCTGCCTACCACAGCCAATGCCTATATGCACCAAGAAGGAGGGTGAGGACACATCTACATGTACTGGCTTTGCCCTGCTCAGACAAGTACACCATCTACAGGCCTAAGGAATGCCTTGCCCCATTCACCCACCATTAGCACTTGAGCATTCTTACCAGGAGCCTGAGGACAGTGCACCCAACCTGCCACCATAACCACAGTTGGACCCACTTATATCTGCCATCTGTGGGCCTGGGGATTGGCCTTCACAGTCAACTGCAGCCACTCCCAACACCAGTGTGAACCACTTAGAGTGAGTGGGTTGCATGTCATGGCTACTACCATTGTCTAGATCACACCCACTGCCAAGGGGCCTAAGAATGTGTCCACCAGCCCATCCCACCACTGTGACTCCTGGCACTTGATAAAGCTGCCTGGAGGACCAAGAATTAGCCTGCCTGTACTCACTTCCACGAGTGGAAGAATATGCCATCATGGAGTCCAAAACACAGGCATGCTCAGCCTACCACTGTCATCACTGGGGTCAGAAAAACTGCCTCACCTGGTGTCCCTGTGTCCAGCAAAACATCACCACAGCCTTCATTAAGAACTGCACCCCAAGCTACTGAGGAAATCACAGACACCACTAACACTGTTTATAGCTGGATAAATTATACAAACACTATACTGTGTGCACCCAGGATCAAAGCCAAAGTGCCCTACTCAACCAACACCATAGATGTATCTTCAGGAAGAAGTCCTCTCTTACAAAAATAAAGCAAAAAAAAAAAAAAAAATTAAAAGAAGTGACTGTTACACCAGATGCACAGATATCAATGTAAGTACCTAGGAAATATAAAAAGAAAGAAAATACAAAATCTCCAAAAGAACACAATAATTATCCAGCAAGAAGCTGCATAGAAAACCAAGTATATTACTCTGGGAAAAATAATTTTTAATAATGATATTAAAGAAACTCAGTAGGATACAAGAGAACATAGATTAAAAGTAAAATAAAAAAAATGATTCAGGATATGAATGAGAAATTTACCAAAGAGGTAGATGTAAAAAGAACCAAACAGAAATCCTGGAATTGAGGACTTCACTGGATAAACTAGAAAATACATTCACAAGCTTCAGTAATAGACTAGATCAGAGCAGATGAAAGAATTTCAGAACTTAAAACCAAGTCTTTTGAAATCACCCAGCAAGACAAAAACAAAGAAAAAAGAATAAAAAAGAATGAACAAAACATACATGACATATGGGACACCATTTGTCATATGGGACACACATCTGATTGCTTCAGCAATCAAATATTCAAAATTTTGGTGTCACAGAAGGCAAAGAGAAAACCAAAGGAATAGAAAATCTATTTAATGAAATAACAGCTGAAAGCTTCTGAAGTCTAGTAAGATATTTAGATGCTCAAATATGGGAAGCTCAGCAGATTCCCCAAATAAAATAGATACAAAAAGGTCTTCTTCATGGTGCATTATTGTCAAAGTGTCAAAAGTCAAATAGAGTGAAAGAATTCAAAAAATAGCAAGAGAAAAGCATCAAGTCACATATAAGAATCCCAATCAGAATCACAGCAGATTTCTTAGTGAAAACCTTACTGGCCAGGAAACATTGGAATTACATATTTAAAGTGTTGAAAGAAAAAAATAAATAAACTACCAGCCAAGGATACTATACTATACCTAGCAAAGTTACCATACATAAATAAAGGAAAAATCAAGTATTTCCCAGAAAAGAAAAAGTTTAGAGAATTTATCACCACTAGACTGGCCCTACAATAAATGCTTAAGATAATCCTAAACTGGGAAGAGAAAGGATGATATCTACAATCATGAAAACACATTAAAGTATAAAATGTATTGGTAAAGCAAACACACAAATAATAGAAAGGATTCAAATTTTACCACTATAGAAAACAGTGAATGCATAAGGGTAATTATTAAGATGGAAATAAAGGATATACAAAACAACCAGAAATTAATTACTAAAATACAGGAATATGCCTTCACATATAGATAATAACCTAGAATGTAGATGGATTAAACTTTCAATTTAAAAGATATAGACTAGCTAAGTAAGTAAAAAACATGACACAATTATATGCTGCCAACCAGAAACTCATCTCATCTATAAAGACACATACAGACTGGGATTGAAAAGTATATTCCTTGCAAACAAAAACCTAAAGTGAGCAGAGATATCTATATCTATGTGAGAAAAAACAGACTTTAAGTAAAAAACTGTAAAAAGAGAAAGAAGGGCATTATATAATGATAAAGAGGTCAAATCAGCAAGAGGATATAACAATTCTAAACATATATGCATCCAGCACAGAAGCACACAACTATATAAAGTAATTATTAGTTCCATAGGAAGAGCAAACTCAAATACCATAATAGTTGGAGTCTTCAGTACCCCACTCTCAGGATTAGACAGATCAACAAGACAGAAATTTCACAAAGAAATATTGGATTCAACAGCATTTTAAGCCAAATGAACCTAACAGTTATTTACAAAACACTTCATCCAACAGCTGTTGAATACACATTCTTCTCATCAGCGCATGGAACATTCTCCAAGACTTGAACATATGTTAGATCAAAAAAAGTCGAACAAATTGTGAAAAATCAGAATAAGTATCTCCTCAGACTACAATGGAATAAAACAAGAAATAAAAGTAAAGGAAACTCTGGAAACAACACAAATGATTTGAAATTAAATAACATGCTCCTGAATGACCACTAGGTCAAGGGAGAAATTAAGAGGAAAAAAAATCCTGAAACAAACAAAAATCAAAACACAACATATCAAAACTAATGGGATTCAGAAAAGCAATATTATGAGGGGAAGTTTACAGCAATAAATGCCTAATAAAAAAAGTAGAAAGATTTCTAATACACAATCTAATAATGCACCTCAAGGAATTAGAAAAGCAAGACAAAACCAAACCCAAAATGGTGCCAAAAAAGAGAAACAATAAAGATCATAGAAAATTAAACAAAATATAGACTTAAAAATACAAAGAAGAAAAAAATCAACTTAAAAAGTTGGGCTTCTGAAAGAAACAAAATTGATAAATTGCTAGCTAAAGAAACCAAGAAAAAAAGAAAAGATCTAAATAAACAAAATCATAAGCAAGGAGTCATTACAACAGATAACACAAAAATGCAAAAGATTCGTCAGAGACTATTATAAACAACTATATGCTAACAAAATAGAAAACTCAGTAGAAATTGATAAATTCCTGAAAAACATACAACCTACCAAGACTAAATGAGAAATAAATAGAAAATCTAAACAGAATAATAATAAGTAATGAGATTGAATAAAAAGTCTGTCGAACAAAAAACAGCCCAGGAATGGATAGCTTCATTGCTGAATTCTACCAACCCTTTTAGAAAGAACAAAGACAAATTTTCCTCAAACTGACTTTAAAAGTGAAAGACAAGGTTTCCCTTAATTCATTCTATGAGGGCAGCATTACTCAGATACCAAAGTCAGATAGAGGTGGAACCAAAAAATAAAACTACAAGCCAATATCCCTCATGAGCACAGATGCAAAATTGCTCAACAGAATATTAGCAAACCAAATCCAACAGCACATCAAAACTTTAATACAACATAATCAAGTGGAATTTATCCCAGGTATGCAAGGATGAGATGTAAGCAAATCAAAAAACATGATCCCATCACATCAAGAGAATGAATGATAGAAACCATGTAGTCATCTCAATAGATTCAGGAAAAGCATTTGATAAAATTCAAATCCCTTTATGAAAGAGATTCAAAAAACTAGGCATAGAAGGAACATACCTCAACATGATAAAGGCCATAAATGACAAATCCACAGCAAACATCACCCTGAATGGAGAAAAACTGAAAACCTTTCCACTAAAAACTGGAAAAAAGACAATAATGCCCATTTTTACAACTCATTTAATATAATACTGGGGGTCCTATTCAGATATATCAGGGGAAAACATAAATAATGGGAATTCAAATAAGAAAAGCAGAAGTCAAACTGCCCCTCTTTGCAGATAACATGCTCTTGTATTTAGAAATCCTAAAGACTCCACCAGAAAACTCTTCAATCAGATAAACAAGTTCAGAAAAGTTTCAGGATACAAAATTAATTTACAAAAAATCAGTGTCATTTTATACACCAATAATGAATTAGCTTAGAATGAATCCAAGAAGACAATCCCACTTACAATAACTACAATAAAAATATCAAGGAATAAATTTAACCAAGGAAGTGGAAGACATCTACAAGGAAAACTACAAAACAGTGATGAATTAAATTGAAGAAGACACACAAAAATGGAAAGCATGCTTACGAATTTAAACAAAAAAATTGTAAAAGTGACCATACTATCCAAAGCTATAAATTCAGCTAACCCCTATCAAAATACCAATGTGACTTTTCACAGAAAGAGAAAAAAGCAATCCCAAAATTCATATAAAAATAAGAAATAATTTGAATAAAAAAGAAATTCTAAGCAAAAAGAAAAAAAGTTGGAGGAATCATGCTACCTGATTTAAAAATACATTACAAGGCAATAGTAACCAAATAGTGTTGGTATAAAAACAGACACATAGACCAACAGATCAGAATAAAAACCCAGAAATAAATTCACACAGTTACAGCCAACTGATTTTTTACAAAGGTGCAAAGAACATACACTGGTGAAAAGATATTCTTTTCAACAAATAGTTTAGAAAAAATTGGAAATCCATATGCAGAATTATACTACCGGACCCCTATCTCTCGCAATATACAAAATCACCCAAGATAAACTAGAGACTTAAATATAAGACCTAAAACTATAAAACTACTGAAAAGTACATACGGGAAATACTCCAGGACATTGGTCTAGGCAAAGACTCTCTGGGTAAGACATTAAAAAGCACAGGCAACAAAAATAGAAATAGTCAAATGGAGCTATGTTAAACTACAAACTTTTGCACAGCAAAGAATACAGAGTGAATAGAGAAACTCTGGAATAAGAAGAAAACATTTGCAAACTATTCATTTGACAAGGGAATAGATATTCACAATATATAAGCAATTGGGGGAAGAGGAGTCAAGATGGTCAACTAGATGCAGCCAGGAAGAGCATCTCCCACTGAGAGACCAGACCATCAAGAAGACTGGCATACTCTGAGCAGATATTTATTTAAAAAGGAAGGTCTTGACACTAGCTGCTGTTAGGACACAGACCCTGGACTTAAAGGGGAGGAAGCTGGAACCCTACAAGGCTCCCAAGCACCAAGACTTGTTCCTAATCCCCAAGATTCCTCAGGAAGTAGTGAGTTAACTAGGCAAAGGGTGTTCCAATCTCACCATGAACCTCTTGAATTCTAGCTGCAGGAGACTCCATGACCCTCACACACATTTCTGTACCCACCAACTCACAGGCTTCTCCCCACCACAGGCTGCCCCCACTGCTTTTTCTGGATACACTCACTCACAGTGCTCCTCCATGGCACTGGCAACACACACTTGCCCAAAGCCACCCAACTGCTTTGCAAGAGCTTGCGTGCAGGAGGAGCTCACTGCCCTGCACCTGATGACACATCTGTGCAGATATTGCCACCCCACCCCTTCAGATAAGCACAAGCTGCTGCCCTGCCCCCTGCTGGCAGGCACAACATACCTGCAGCCACTGTCACATACACATGCATGGCTACTGCAACCCTGCACCCATGCGTGGATATTGCTGCCCTTGTCCCCCACCAACATACACAATCCTGCCACACCCCCTCCGGCATGACAAACATGCTCATGTGCCTGCTTCCTTCCATGTGCTGCCACTGGGGACACACATGCATGAGCATGGACTCTGACAACACCATCCTAATGATGTGATTTAGTTGGTACCCCCGCATCAGAGTGTTGTTGCCAGTGGAACAGGAACACCTTGACCCTTCTAGTGCAGCAGGTGCTTAACTTTGAGGGGCAGGAGAACAAAACTGTGGGCCTGGTACCAGCACCCCAGTGTTAGAGCCTGCAGCCTAGGAGTGTGGAACTGAGCCTAGGCCCATCAAAATCTCCCAGAAAAGAAGACAGTAGACAGAATACCACCATATACCACAGTCAAACCCACAAGGACATCAAAGAATATAAAAGCAAAAAGCCCCATCCAAAAGATAGCAATTTCAAACATTAAAGGGACATCCACCCACACAGACAAGAAAGAACCAGTGCAAAAACTGTGGCAATTGAAAAAGCCGGAAGTGTCTTCTCATCTCCAAATGACCACACTAGATCCTCAGCAATGGCTCTTAACCAGGCTGAAATAGCTAAAATGAAAAACATAGAATTCAGAATCTGGATAGGAATGAAAATTATCAAGATTAAAGGGAAAGTCAAAACACAATCTAAACAATCTAAGGCATCCAAGAAATCAATTCAAGACCTGAAATACCAAGTAGCTATTTTAAGAAAGAACCAAAGTAAACTAAAAGAGCTGGAAAACACACTGTAAGAATCTTATACTACAATTGCAAGTATTAACAGCAGAATAGACCAAGCTGAGGAAAAAAATCTCAGAACACAAACACTAGTTCTTCAAATCAACTCAATAGGACAAAAATAAAGAAAAAATAATTGTAAAATAATGAACAAAACCTTTGAGAAATATGGAATTATGTAAAGAAATAAAACCTATGACTCATTGGCATCCCCTGCAAAAGAGGGAGAAGAGAAAGCTACTTGGAAAGTATGTTTGACAATATTGTCCAAAAAAATTCCACAACCTTTCTAGAGAGTTCAACATTCAAATTCAGGAAATGAAGAGAATCCCTGTGAGACACTATACAAGATTACCATCCCCAAGACACATTGTCATCAAATTATCCAATAACAATCTGAAAAGAGAAATATTAAAGGCAGCTAGAGATAAGGAGCAGGTCACCTACAAAGGGAACCTCATGAGCCAAATGGCAGACCCTTCAGCAGAAAGCCTACAAGATAGAAGAGATTGGAGGCCTATATTCATCATTCTTGAGAAAATAAATTCCAATCAATAATTTCATATCCAGTTGAATTAAACTTCATAAGTGAGGGAGAAATTTGTCCTTTTCAGACAAACAAATCATAAAGGAAGAAAATTTGTTACTACCAGATCTGCCTTACAAGAGGTCCTTAAGTCAGTGTTAAATGTGGAAATGAATGACCTATACTGATTAGCACAAAAATATACGTAAGTACATAGATGATTGACACTATAACGCAACTACAAAATCAAATCCGCATAACAACCAGCTAACAACACAACGACAGAATTATATTCTCACATATTAGTATTAAATTTGAATGTAAATGGGTTAAATGCCCCAATTAACAGGCAACAAGTGGCAAATTGAATAAAGAAGCAAGTCTCAATGGTATGCTGTCTTCAAATGAGCCATCTCAAGTGCAAAGACACCCCAAAGACGCAACATAAAAGAATGGAGAAGTCTTCCAAGCAAACAAAAAACAAAACAAAACAATAAAGCAGGAGTTGCTATTTTAATTTCAGACAAAACAGATGTGAAAACAACAATGATCCAATAAAACAAAGAACAGCATTACATAATTGTAAAAGGCATAATTCAACAAGAAGACTTATCTTAGGTATATATGTACCCAAATCTGGAGCACCCAGATTCATAAAACAAGTCCTTAGAGATCTGCGAATAGACTTAGATAACCACACAATAATAGTGGAAGTCTTCAACAACCGGCAGTACTAGATAGATTATTGAGACAGAAAACTTACAAAGATATTTAGAACCTGAACTCAATACTTGACCAAATGGATATAACAGACATCTACAGAACACTCAAACCAACAATGAAATACACGATTTTCTCATCTGCATACACTACATATACTAAAATTGACAACCTAATTGGCCATAAAACAATTCTCAAGTAATCAAAAAATTAAAAATCATATCAACCAAACTCTCAAACCACAGTGCAATAAAAAGACATTAAAATTAAGAAGATATCTCAAATTCACACAGTTACATACTGTGTGAATTAAAAACCTGCTCAATTCTTTAAAACTAACGAAAACAAAGATATGGCATATTAGAATGTCTGAGATACTGCAAAAGCAGTGCTAAGAGGTAAGTTCATAGTGCTAAATGTGCACATCAAAAAGTTAGAAAGATCTTAATCTTAAATTAACAAGCTAACACCACACCTACAGGAACTAAACAGAACAAAAGCAAACCAACCTCAAAGCTAGCAGAAGACAAGAAAGAACTAAAATCAATATTAAACAGATTGAAATTGAGACGTGAAAAAACATGCAAAAGACCAACAAAACCAAAAGTTGGTTATTTAAATAAATAAGATTGATAGATGAATAACTAGACTAATAAAGAAAAAAAAAGATCCAAAAAAACTATCAGAAATGACAAAAAGGACATTACCACTGACCCCATAAAAATACAAAAACAAACAAACAAAAAAACCCAGAGACTATTACAAACGTGTCTATACAAAACCATCTAGAAAACTTAGAAAAAAATTGATAAGCTTCTAGAATCATATAACCTCCCCAGATTGAACCAGGAAGAAATTGAAACCTTGAACAGACTAATAATGAGTTCCAAAACAGAATCATTAATAAAATGCCTAAGAAACAGAAAAGTGCTGGAGCAGATGGATTTACAGGCAAATTCTTACAGACACACAAAGAGCTGGTACAAATCCTAATGAAACTATTTCTCAAAATTGAGAAAAAGGAACTCTTCCTTAATTCATTCTATGAGGCCAGCATCATTCTTGATACCAAAACCTGGTGAAGACACTACACTACACTACAAAAACAAAACTTCACTCCAATATCTCTGATGGGCATTGATGCCAAAATCCTCAACAAAATACTAGCAAACTGAATCCAACAGCAAATCAAAAAGCTAATCCCCCGTGCAGGTTTTCCTCCTGGGATGCAAGTTTTGTTCAAAATACAAAAATCAATAAATGTAATTCAACACATAAACAGAACTGAAAGAAAATCCACATGATTATCTCAACAGATGCAGAAAAGGCTTTTGATAAAATTCAACATTCTCTCATGTTAAAAATCCTCAAGAAGTGAGGCACAGTGGCTCACACCTGTAATCCCAGAACTTTGGGAGGCAGATGCAGGCAGATCACTTGAGCTCAGGAGTTCAAGATCAGCCTGGGCAACATGGTGAAACCACATCTCTACCAAAAATAAAAAATAAAAAAAAAAATTTCCAAGTGTTGTGGTGCAAACCTGTGTTCCCAGCTATTCGAGAGGCTGAGGTGAGAGAATCGATTGAGCCCAGGAGACAGAGGTTGTGGTGAGCCAAGATCACACCACTGCACTCAAGCCTGAATGACAGGGCAAGAACCTATTTCAAAAGAAAAAAAAAAAAATTCTCCACACACTATGCATTTAAAAAACATATCTCAAAATAATGAGTCATTTGTGAAAAAGCCTACAGCCAACAGCATACTAAATGAGCAAATGCTAGAAGCATTCTTCTTGAAAACTGGAACAAGACAAGAATACCCACCCTCACCACTTTTATTCAACTTAATACTGGAAGTCCTAGCTAGAGGAATCAGGTAAGAGAAAAAAATAAAAAGAATCCAAATAGGAAGAGAGAGGAATTAAAACTATCTCTCTTCACATAAAATCTCATCTTATACCTAGAAAGCCTCATAGTCTCTGCCCAAATGCTCCTAAATCTGATAAATAAATTCAGCAAAGTTTTATGATACAAAGTCATTATACAAAAATAAGTATCAGTTTTGGATACCATCAACATCCAATCTGAGAGCCAAATTAAGAACATAATCACATTCAATATAGCCACAAACACAAAAGATAAAATACCCGGGATTTGGCTAACCAAAGTGGTCAAATATATCTACAAAGAGAATTACAAAACACTACTGAAAGAAATCAGCAATAACACAAACAACTAGAAAAACATTCCATGCTCATGTAGATAGGATGAATCAATATTGTTAAAATGGCCATACTCCCCAAACCAATGTATATTCAACAATATTCCTATCAAACTACCAATGACATTTTTCACAGAACTAGAAAAAGCGATTGTAACATTCCTCTGCAATAATAATAATAATAAGAGCCCAAATAGCCAAAGCAATCCTAAACATTAAAAAAAAAAGCTGGAAACATCATATTACCTGATTTCAAACCATACTACAAAGCTATAGTAACAAAAACAGCATGGAATTGGTGGAAAAGAAGATGCACATAGACCAATAGAACGGTTAGAGAATTCAGAAATAAAACTGAACATCTACAACCATCTGATTTTAAATACTGTCTACAAAAACAAGCAATGGGAAAATGACTCCCTATTCAATAAATGGCACTGAGATAACTGGCTAGCCATATGCAGAATATCAAAACTGGACTCCTTCTTACACTATGTAAAGAAGTCAACTCAACATGAATTAAAGACTTAAATGTATCACTTAAAACTATAATAACCCTAGAAGGTAACATAGGAAATACCATTTTGCACATAAACCCTGGCAAAGATTTTATGACAAAGGTTCCAAAAGTAATCATAATAAAAACAAAAATGACGAATGGAACATAATTAAACCAAAGAGCTTCTGTTCAGCAAAAGAAACTGTCAACAGAGTAAATAGACAACCTACAAAATGAGAGAAATTATTTGCAAAGTATGCATCCAATGAAGGTCTAATATCCAGAATCCATAAGGAACTTAAACAAATCAACAAGCCAAAAACAAATAACATAATTAAAAAGTAAGCAGTGGACATCAACAGACACTTCTCAAAAGAAATACATGCAGCCAACAAGCATATGAAGAAAATGCTCAATATCACTAATAAATAAAGAATTGGAAATCAAAGCCACAATCACATACGATCTCACATCAGTTGGAATGGCTATTATTAAGAAGTCAAAAAATAACACATGCTGTGCTGGTCAGGTTGTGGAGAAAAGGGACACTTATACACTGCTGGTAGAAATGTAAATTAGTTTAGCCACTGCAAAAAGCAGTATGGTAATTTCCCAAAGAACTGAAAAAAGAGACATCATTCGACCCGGCAATTCCACTATGGGTAGCAAAGGCATGGAATAAGCCTAAATGCCCATCAACAGTGGACAAAATTATAAAAAATTTGGTACATATAACACCATCAAATATTATGCATTCATAAAAAAAGAACGAGATCATGTCTTCTGTGGCAGCATGGATGGAGTTAGAAGCCATTATTCTAAGCAAATTAACACTTGAACAGAAAACCAAATACCACATATTCTTATCTCTAAGTGGGAGGTAAACATTGAGTACACATGGACACAAAGAGGACAACAATAGACACCAGTGTCTACTTGAAGGTGGAGAGGGAGAAGAGGGTGACATTTGAAAAACTACCTTTCAGATACTATGCTTATTACATGGATGATGAAATAATGCGTACATCAAACCTCTATGACACACAATGTACCCATATAATAAACCTACACTTGTACTTTTTCACCCTAAAATAAAAGTTGGAAGAAAAAAAAGAAATTGAAAAAACTCAACAGCAAAACAAAACAATAACCCCATTAAAGATGGGCAAAGGACATGAATACACATTTCTTAAATGAAGACATACAAATGGCCAAAAATTTTTTATTTTTATTTTTATTGTCCTATAGGTTCTGGGGTACTTGTGCAGATCTTGCAGGATTGTTGTATAGGTACATACATGGCAAGGTGGTTTGCTGCTCCATACCCCTGTCACCTATATCTGGCATTTCTCCCCAGGTTATCCCTCCCCAACCTCCCCAACCCCCCACTGTCCCTCCCTTAGCCCCCCTCCAACAGACCCCAGTGTGTGATGCTCCCCTCCCTATGCTCATATGTTCTTATTGTTCAACACCTGCCTATAAGCGAGAACATGCACTATTTGGTTTTCTGTTCTTGTGTCAGTTTGCTGAGAACGATGGTTTCCAGCTTCATCCATGTCCCTACAAAGAACATGAGTTCATCCTTTTTTATGGCTGCGTAGTATTCCATGGTGTATATGTGCCACATTTTCTTTGTCCAGTCTATCATTGATGGTCAACAAATGACTAAAATTTTTATGGAAAAATGTTCAACAAATCACTAATCTGTTGGGAAATGCAAATGGAAACTATGATGAAATATCATCTTACTGCAGTTAGAATGGCTGTTATTAAAAAGACAAAAAAGAAAAAAACCAGATACTTGTGAGGATGTAGATAAAATGAACTCTTATACACTGTAAGTGCAAATGTAAATTAATATAGTCATTATGGAAAATATTATGGAGATTTCTCCAAAAATTAACAACAGAACTACCATACAAACCAGCAATCCCACTACTGGGTATTTATCCAAAAAAAAAGGAAATCAATATATCAAAGGGATACCTGAATCCCCCGTGTTTATTACAGCACTACTCATAATAGCAAAGATATGACTCAACGTAAGTATCTATCCACAGATGAATGGATAAGAAAATGTGTGGTATATATACATATAAAAAAATATTCAGCCATAAAGATATGAAATGTCATTTTCAGCAACATGGATGGAACTGGAGGTCATTGGCTTTTAGTGTGCCTCAGTCACTTGGAAATAGCAAAATTATTGCATAAAGATCAACCCTGTGAGCATTAATTCAAGGAGAACAGGAATTCCCTGGAAAAGCAAAGGACACCCCAGATCCCAGGGATGAGAAGGCAGGCAAGAAGCTCCTGTGACAATGTTTGGCTAATGAATGTGAGTTTATTATGTGAAAGAGACAGAGTATTCCTTTGAGACTCACCTTCCCTTTAGGGACCTTGTTTATCCCAAGCCCTGGAGCTAACTTGGGGAGAGGGATGAGAGAACACTGAAAGGGAAAGACACTAGGAAAAGCTGCAGGCGTTTTCCAAGATCTAAGACAAAGAAGAGAGAATGCCGTTTTTTAATTCAGGCTTATACAAAGCCAGTCATTGTTTGGCAACTCAGCAGCATAGGCACCACAGTTATTTTAGTCTTGAGCCAGAGATTGGAGCACTTCCTTTAGAGTAGGAGAAGGGCCCTCACAGCCAGAATAGTGTGGTGAATGTGGAAAGTGCCCCAGCAGTAGGTGCTGGAATGGGCTTTCTCACATGGCAGGACTGGAGTAGGAGGAGAGATGCTGAAGCCACAGTTTCTCCCGAGTAGTGAGGCTTGCAGCCAGAGTCAGCTTTGCTACCTGGATCGTGTTTGCATGTGTCATTGCTGGATGCCCCAGCCTGCTCCTCTGGTCAGTCAGGGGAATATACCCCACCAGTACAAAGGAGTAAGACAGAGGCAGCCCTGAACACTGCGCTTTTCTCTGCCCCACACCCAGGCGTATCTCTAGGCACTTGAATCACCTGCTTAACTGAATTAGCTGCCAAAGTTTCCATTTCCTTCCTGTGCAAAGACCTCAGTGCAGCAAGGGCCCTCTCTGCTCCACACCCCAGGCATATTTCCAGGCAGTTGGAGTACCCACTTGCTTGGATTAGAAACCTTAGGCACCCCACCCTTACTGTGCAGGGATCTTACTGCGCAGCAGTATGCCCTCCATTCCAAAACTCAGCATATTCATTCCAAAACTCAGCATATTCCTCGTTATTTGGTGCACTCTCTGCCTGAATTTGCTGCCTGAGGGCCTAAATCCAGCAGCTATTTTGCTCCTTGCCAGAGGACATATGTCCAGGCAATCAAAGTACCTACTCACCCGGATAAGTAGCCCAAGGCACCCCTCCCTTCAGGTACAGATATCTTAGTACAGCAGCATCCTGTTTTATGCATGGACATATTTCCAGATCTTTGCTGCACCTGCCTCTCTGGAATAGGAGCTTGAGCTGCTGTCTTCTTTCCATGCAGAGAACTTGCTGCAGTGGCATTCCCTCCACTCCACACCTGGATGTAATGCCAGGCATTTGACACATCTGCTCCCACAGATTAGGAGTTTGAGCTACCCCTGCCCCCTGCCTTACTATGCAAAGACCTTATTGTAGAAGCAGTTAATCTGTTCCTTTCCTGAGCATATCACCAAAAAATATGTCTAGATGGTCAATAAGCACGTGAAAGGATAGTCAACATCATAAGGCATTAGTGAAGTTCAAGTTAAAACCACGATGAGCTCTGATACACTTATCAGAATGGGTAAAATAAAAAAATAGTGACAACATATAATATTGGTGAGGATGCTTAGAAACTAGATCACTTATGCATTGAAACTGGATAGTCATAATTTGCTGATGGGAAAGTAATGACGTGGCCACTCTGGGAAACACTCTGGCAGTTCATTACAAAATTAAACATGCGGTTGTAGTAACTCAGCTATTGCATTCTTGGGAATTTATCCCTGAAAAATTAAAACATGTTCACACAAAAACCTGTACAGTTGTTTTTTTTTTTATCATACTTTAGGTTCTGGGGTACATGTGCTGATCATGCAGGATTGTTGCATAGGTACATACATTGGCAAGGTGGTTTGCTGCCTCCATCCCCCCATCAACTATACCTGGCATTTCTCCCCATGTTATCCCTCCCCCACACTGTCCTTCCCCTAGCCCCCCACAACAGACCCAAGTGTGTTATGCTCCCCTCCCTGTATCCACTTGTTCTCATTGTTCAAAACCTGCCTATGAGTGAGAACATATGCTGTTTGATTTTCTGTTCTTGTGTCAGTATGCTGAGAATGATGGTTTCCAGATTCATCCATGTCCCTGCAAAGTACATGAACTCATCATTTTTTATGGCTGCATAGTATTCCATGGTGTCTATGTGCCACATTTTCCTTGTCCAGTCTATCATTGATGGGCCTCTGGGTTGGTTCCAAGTCTTTGCTATTGTAAACAGTGCCATGATGAACAAACATGTGCATGTGTCTTTACGATAGAACAATTTATAGTCCTTTGAATAAATACCCAGTAATGAGATTGCTAGGGCAAATGGAATTTCTATCTCTAGATCCTTGAGGAATCACCACACTGTCTTCCACAATGTTTGAACTAATTTACACTACAACCAACAGTGTAAAAGAGTTCCCTAATTCTCCACATCCTCTCCAGCATCTGTTGTCTCCAGATTTTTTAATGATCACCATTCTAACTGGCGTGAGATGGTATCTCAATGTGGTTTTCATTTGTATTTCTCTAATGACCAGTGATGAACATTTTTTCATATGTTTGTCAGCTTCATATATGTATTCTTTTGAAAAGTGTCTGTTCATATCCTTCGCCCACCTTTGGATGGGTTTGTTTCGTTTGTTTTCCCTGTAAATCTGTTTTAGTTCTTTGCAGGTTCTGGATATTAGCCCTTTGTCAGATAAGTAGATTACAAAATTTTTTTCCCATTCTCTTGGTTGCCAGTTAGCTCTAATGATAGTTTCTTTTGCTGTACCAAAGCTCTGAAGTTTAATTAGATCCCATTTGTCTATTTTGGCTTTTGCTGCCATTGCTTTTGGTGTTTTAGTCATGAAGTCTTTGCCTATGCCTATGTCCTGAATGGTTTTGCCTACGTTTTCTTTAAGGGTTTTTATGGTGTTAAGTCTTATGTTTAAATCCTTAATCCACCTGGAGTTAATATTAGTGTAAGATGTAAGGAAGGGGGTCCAGTTTCTGCTTTCTGCACATTGCTAGCCAATTTTCCCAACACCATTTATTAAACAGGGGATCCTTTCCCCATTGCTTATTTTTGTCAGGCTTGTCAAAGATCAGATAGTTGTAGATGTGTGGTGTTGCCTCTGAGGCCTCTGTTCTGTTCCATTGGTCTATGTCTCTGTTTTGGTACCAGTACCATGCTCTTTTGATTACTGTTGCCTTGTACTATAGTTTGAAGTCTGGCAGCATGATGCCTCCAGTTTTGTTCATTTTGCTTAGGATTGTCTTGGCTATGCAGGCTCTCTTTTGGTTCCATATGAAGTTTAAGGTGGTTTTTTCCAGTTCTGTGAAGAAGGTCTTTGGTAGTTTGATGGGGATAGTGTTGAATCTATAAATTACTTTGGGCAGTATGGCCATTCTCATGATACTGATTCTTCTTAATCATGAGCATGGAATGTGCTTCCATCTGTTTGTGTCTTCTCTTTATTTCGTTGAGCAGTGGTTTGTAGTTCTCCTTGAAGAGGTCCCTTACATTCTTCGTTAGTTGTATTCCTAGGTATTCTATTCTCTTTGTAGCAATTGTGAGTGAGAGTTCACTCTTGATTTGGCTTTCTGTTTTTCTGTTATTGGTGTATAGGATGTTTGTGATTTCTGCACATTGATTTTTTATCCTGAGACTTTGCTCAAGTTCCTTATCAACTTAAGGAGATTTTGGGCTGAGATGATGGTGTCTTCTAAATATACAATCATGTCATCTGCAAATAGAGACAATTTGACTTTCTCCTTTCTTAATTGAATATCCTTTTTATATCTTTTTCTTGCCTGATTTTTCTGGCTAGAACTTCCAGTACTATATTGATTAGGAATGGTGAGAGAGGGCATCCTTGTGTAGTGCCAGATTTCAAAGGGAATACTTCCAGTTTTTGCCTGTTCAGTGTGAAATTGGCTGTAGGTTTGTGGTAAATAGCTTTTATTATTCTGTGATATGTTCCATCAATACCTAGTTTAATGAGATTTTTTAGCTTAAAGGGCTGTTGAATTTGTTGAAAGCCTTCTCTGCAACTATTGAGATAATCATGTGGTTTTTGTCTTTGGTTCTATTTATGTGATGGATTACATTTATACACTTGTGTATGTTGAACCAGCCTTGCATCCCTTGTAGGGATGAAGCCTACTTGGTCATGATGGATACGCTTTTTGATGTGCTGTTGCAATCAGTTTGCCAGTATTTTATTGAAGATCTTTGCATCTATGATCATCATGGAGATGGGCCTGAAACGTTTTTGTTGAGTCTCTGCCAGGTTTTGGTATCAGGATGATGTTGGTCTCGTAAAATGAGTTGGGGAGGACTCCCGCTTTTGGATTGTTTGGAATAGTTTCAGAAGGAATGATACCAGTTCCTCTTTGTACGTCTGGTACAATTCGGCTGTGAACCCATCTGGACCTGGACTTTTTTTGGTTGGTAGGCTATTAATTCCTACCTATACTTCAGCCCTTGTGATTGGTCTATTTGGGGTTCCAACTTCTTCCTTGTTTAGTCTTAGGAGGGTGCAAGTGTCCAGGAATTTATCCATTTCTTCCAGATTTACTGGTTTATGTGCATAGAGTTGTTTGTAGTAATTTCTGATGGTAGTTTGTATTTCTGTGGGATTGGTGGTGATATCCCCTTTATTGTTTTTTATTGCATCTATTTGAGTCTTCTCTCTCTCTCTTTTAAAAATCTGGCTAGCACCCTATTTATTTTGTTGATTTTTTCAAAAAACCAGCTCCTAGATTTATTGATCTTTTTTTTTTTCTTTTTTTTTTTTAGAAAAGGGTTTCTTGAGTCTTCTCTGGACTTGCTGTAGGTCTTAGGATAGTTCGGTCGGTTACACCCCTAACACAGTTTTTGGAAATTGTTTTGTCCTGCCAATTCTGTCTCTATCACTGGCTACCAGAGCTCTCATGATAACTGTTTTTAGCAGAGGCTACTTGAAACCATCTCAGGGTTAGTTGTTACCATAGCTACCTTGGCTGTGAGAGTTACCATTTTCTCTTTTTTGTTAGCTTATGGTTTCCCTGATTTTTTTTTTTTTTTTTTTTTATCTCACACTACCTAAATAAGTTTGTGTCCTGTCTTTTTTTTTCTTTTTTTCTTTTTTTAGAAAAAAAAGAGAAAGAAGGAAGAAAAAAAGAATGAAATAAAGAGAAAGAGAAGAAAAAAAAGGGAGAGAGAACGGGAATCTTGCTCTATTGCCCAGGCTAGAATGCAGTCTACAAATGGATATTAAAAGCTTTTTTTATACTAATAATTGTGTTATACAATGGAGACAGGAAGGAATAAGGGAGGAAAATAACAAACAAACAGCCAACCAATATTTCATTTAAACCTATGAAATGCTATGCAATTGCTAGGGAGTGATTTACTCCCAACCATGTGGTCACTTTTAGAATAAATGTGATGTGTTACTGAAAAAAAAATGTATATTTTGTGGATTTGGAGTAGAGAGTTCTGTAAATGTTTATTAAGTTTACTTGTTTGAGGTTTAAGTTCAAGTCCCGGGTATCCTTCTTAACCTTCTGTCTCATTAATTTGTCCAATATTGACAACGTAATGTTAAAGTCTCCCCACTATTATTGTGTGGGAGTCCAAGTCTCTTTGTAAGTCACCAAGAAGTTGCCCTATGTATCTGGGTGCTCCTATATTGGGTGTGCATAGACTTAGCGTCGTTAGCTCTTCCCGTTACATTGATCCCTCTACCATTATACAATGTCCTTCTTATCTCTTTTGGTTTCTATTACTTTAAAGTCTATTTTATCAGAGATGAGAATTGCAACTACTGCTTTTTTTTTTTTTTTTTTTTGCTCTCCATTTGGTTGGCAAATCTTCCTCCATCCCTTTGTTTTGAGTCTCTGTATATCCGTGCATGTAAGATGGATCTGGATGCAGCTTACTGATGGGTCCTTTGAAGTGGCTGATACTGGTTGTTCCCTTCTGTACATAGTGCCTCCTTCAGAAGCTCTTGTAAAGCAGGCCTGGTGGTAATGAAATCTCTGAGTACTTGCTTGTTTGCAAAAAATTTTATTTTTCCTTCACTTATGAAACTTAGTTTGGCTGGATATGAAATTCTGGGTTGAAAGTTCTTTTCTTTAAGGATGTTGAATATTGGCCCCCACTCTCTTCTGGCTTGTAGGGTTTCTGCTGAGAGATCTGCTGTGAGTCTGATAGGCTTCCTCTTGTGGGTAACCTGACCTTTCTCTGGCCGCCCGTAGTATTTTCTCCTTCGTTTCAACCCTGATGAATCTAAAGATTATGTGCCTTGGGGTTGCTCTTTTTGAGGAATATCTTTGTGGTGTTCTCTGGATTACCTGGAGTTGGGCATTGTCTTGCCTTGCTAGGTTAGGAAAGTTTTCCTGGATAATATCCTGAAAAATATTTTCCAGCTTGGATTCATTCTCTTCGTCACATTCAGGTACACCTATCAAACATAGATTAGGTCTTTTCACATAGTCCCATATTTCTTGGAGACTTTGCTCATTCCTTTTTACCCTTTTTTCTCTAATCTTGTCTTCTCGTTTATTTCGTTAAGTTGGTCTTTGACCTCTGAAATCCTTTCTTCTGCTTGATCAATTCAACTGTTAAAACTTGTGCATACTTCTCGAAGTTCTCGTATTGTGTTTTTCAGCTCCATTAATTCACTTATATTCCTCTTTAAATTGTCCATTCTCATGAACATTTCGTGAAACCTTTTTTCAAGGTTCTTAGTTTCCTTGCATTGGGCTAGAACATGTTCTTTTAGCTCACAGAAGTTTCTCATTATCCACCTTCTGAAGCCTGATTCTGTTGATTCCTCACATTCATTTTCTATCAGGCCTTGTTCAATTGGTGATGAGGCACTGCAATCCTCTGTAGGAGGAGAGGCATTCTGATTTCGGGTGTTTTCAGCCTTTTTGCGCTGGTTTCGTCCCATCTTTGTGGATTTATCCACCTGTAGTCTGTGTAATTGCTGACTTTCAAATTAGGTCTCTGAGTGGACGTCCAGCTTGTTGGTGATAAAGTTTTTTCTATTTCTTAATTTTCCTTCAGCGGATGCCCCTCCCCCCACAGAGCTGGACCTTCCCGGGTTCAGCTGTACTTGCTGTGAAACTCTCAATCTTCAGCAGTTCCAACTGCTGTTTTTATTTTTATTTTTTTGTGGAGTGGGGTACCAGCCTTTCCCTGCGGCGACCCACTACGCCGGCTGAGACAGCAGCATTAAGATTCGTGGCACTTTTCTGCCTGGGAATCTCTCGGTCGGGTTCCCCACTTCAGTCCGCTTTTTAATCAGCTGAATGGGAGACTCTGCTTTCCCGGATCTCCAACGCCAACCAAAAGGGCATTCAGTCCCGTTTACTCTGGACTGAGAACCGCCACGTCGGGGCACCTGCAAAACAGCCGCACCCTCCAAAAGGGTCGCGCTGGGCGACCCATGGGGCTCTCTCGCCAAGAATCTCTTGGTCCATGGGCTATGAAAATTCGTCTGAAAATGTGGCGTCCACTCACTCTTTGCGCTTTCAGTGGGAGCTACAATCCTGAGCTGCTGCTAATTGGCCATCTTGGATCTCTCTCCCCCAAATTCTTAAATTAATAACACCTAAAATGTCTATTTTGTCATATAAGGTAACACATTGACATGGTCTGCAGATTAGAATGAAGATTTCTTCAGATGGCCATTATTCTGCCTACCACAGTGGGAAAGAAGAGTCAATACTGAGATTTTTCTCAAAGCAGATTGTGATAGATGGAGGGAGGATGGAAAGCTGGAGATCAGGTCCTGGCATGAGTAGAAGAGAGGGAATGCCAAGAGAAGACAGAGTTGCACCTTCCCAGACTTTCCAGTTTAACTAAACTTGGACATTAAGTGCCTTGGCTACAGCAGATCATATAGAAAGTGCTCAATCAATGGCCTTGTATCCTACCTGGAAGGCTCCTCAAAGAGCTATTTGGATTAAATCAGCACTGGGCCTCCTGAGGTCTTGTATTAGTTTGTTCTCATGTTGCTAATAAAGACATGCCCAAGACTAGGTAATTGATAAAGAAAAAAAGGCTTAGTAGACTCACAGTTACACCTTGCTGGGGGAGGCCTCACAATCATGGTGGAAAGCAAAGGAAGAGTAAAGGGACATCTTACATGGCAGCAGGGAAAAGGACTTGTGCACGGGAACTCCCATTTATAAAACCATCAGATCTTGTGAGACTTATTCACAACAACAAGAACAGTATGGGGAAACCTCCCATGTGATTCAATTATCTCCAGCTAGCCCTGCCCCTTGACACATGATGATTATTACAATTCAGGGTGAGATTTGAGTGGGGACACAGCCAAACCGCATTATTCCACCCCTGTCCTCTCCCAAATCTAATGCCTTCACATTTCAAAATTAATCATGCCTTCCCAACAAACCCCCAAAGTCTTAAATCATTTCAGCATTAACTCAAAAATTCACAGTCCAATGTCTCATCTGAGACAAGGCAAGCCTCTTCGCCTATGAGCCTGTAAAATTAAAAGCAAGTTAGTTACTTCTTAGATACAATGGGGATACAGGCATTGGGTAAATACATCTGCTACAAATGGGAAAAATTGGCCAAAATAAGCAGGCTACAGACTCCATGCAAGTTCAAAATCCAGCAGGGCAGCCAAATCTTAAAGCTCTGAAATAGTCTCCTTTGACTTCATGTCTCACATCCAGGTTATGCTCATGCAAAAGGTGGGCTTCCATTTCCTTGGGCAGCTGAGCCCCTGTGGCTTTGCAGGGCACAGCCCCTGGCAAGCTGCTTTCATGGGCTGCATCAAGTGTCTGTGGCTTTTCTAAGTACATGGTACAAACTAATGGTGGATCTACCACTCTGGGGCCTGGAGGATGATGACTCTCTTCTCATAGCTCCACTAGGCTCCAACCCCACAGTTCCTTTCTCTACTGCCTTAGCAGAGGCTCTCTATGAGGACCCCACACCTGCAGCACACTTTTGCCTGGACATCCTGGTGTTTCCATACATCTGAAATCTAGGGTGGAGGTCCCCAAACCTCAATTATTGACCTCTGTGCACCTACAGGCTCAACACCAAGTGGAAACTGCCAAAGCTTTGGGCTTGCAGCCTCTGAAGCAATGGCCTGAGCTGTACCTTGGCCCCTTTTAGCCACATCTGGAGCAGCTGGGATGGAGAGCACCAAGTTCCTAGGAAGCACACAGCAGGGAGGCCCTGGGTCTGGCCCATGAAACCATTTTTTTTTCCTCTTAGGCCTCCAGTCCTGTGATGTGAGGGGCTACCAGGAGTGTCTCCGACATGTCCTGAAGACATTTTTCCCATTGTCTTGGTGATTAACATTTGGCTTCTTATTACTTATGCAAGGTTCTGCAGCCAGCTTGAATTTCTCCTCAATTTTTTCTTATTGCATGATCAGGCTGCAAATTTTCTGAACTTTTATGCTCTGCTTCCCTTTTAAAAATAAGTTTCAATTCCAAACCATATATTTGTGAATACATAAAGCTGAACGTTTCTAAGAACACCCAAGTCATCTCTTAAACACTTTGCTGCTTAGAAATTTCTTCTACCAGATGCTCTAAATCATGTTTCTCAAGTTCAAAATTCCTCACATCTCTAGGGCAGGGGCAAAATGCCACCATTCTCTTTGCTAAAACAGCAAGAGTCACCTTTATTCCAGTTCCCAGCAAGTTCCTCATCTCTATCTGAGATCATCTAAATTTGGTCAAAGCCATTCTCTAGGCTTTAAAGTTCCAAACAAGTCTCTAGAAAGCTCCAAACTTTCCCAAATCTTCCTGTCTTCTAAGCCCACCAAACTGTCTCAACCTCTGCCTGTTACCCAGTTCCAGAGTTGCTCCCACATTTTCTAGTATCTTTACAGCAGCACTCCACTACCCAGTACCAATTTACTGCATTAGTCTGTTCTCATGCTGCTGTAAAGGATGTACCCTAGACTGGGTAATTTATAAAGAAGAGGTTTAATTGACTCACAGTGCCACATGGCTGGGGAGACCTCATAATCATGGCAGAAGATGAAGAAAGAGCAAATGGGACATCTTACATGACAGCAGGCAAAAGGGCTTGTGCAGGGGAATCCCCATTTATAAAACCATCAGATCTTGTGAGACTTATTCACTACCATGAGAACAGTATAGGGGAAACTCCTCATAATTCAATTGTCTCCACTTGGCTCTGACCTTGACATATGGAGAATTCCTACAATTCAAGATGAGACTTGGGTGGGGACACAGCTGAACCATGTTAGGTCCCTTTAAGATCCTGCTCAAAAGTGACATCTTCTCCATGAAATGTCCCATGATTTTCACCTTTCCCCTCCCCCAACCTGTCAGATGTAATTAATAATTTGTCCATACTCATAGAACATCTATCTCTGCTAAATTTTGCCTCTAAATCAACAGGCAAATAAGGGAGTTATAAGGGAGTTACTGTGTTATCTGGGGTGATGGATTCTGGACAACCAAGAAGTTGGACTACCAATTCACAACAGATGTAAGAAAGAGTATGTCTGGAATACAGCAGATCCCTTAAATCATCTCTTAGTTTTCCATGCCCTGTGATTAAGATAAATGGAAAATTATAACAACCCAATCCAAGTGGAACCACTAATGGCCCAGACCCTTCAGGAATGAAGGTTTGAGTCATCCTACCAGGTCAATAACCATGACCAACTGAGGTACTTGCTGAGGGCAAAGAAAATACAGAATGAGTCTCAGAAATAGATAGTTATGAATACCAGCCACAACCAAATGACCAGTTGCAAAAATAAAAACTGCAATTATAATGAATATTTCCTTCTTATTTTGTTAAAATATGTTTGAATGTGTGTGTGTAGTAGTAAATATCTGTTTCTTCTCTGTCATGTAACCTGTATATGTTAACTTTATTTCATTATATTTAAGTATTGCTAACTTTATATCATAATATTTAAACTAGAGGATATCGAGAAAGGTAAACATTATCCAAGGACTTTGCATCCTTTTCTGGAGAAAGGGTCAATGCATTTTCTGTTGTACACAGAATAGTTGTATCATGTTAGGTGGAAGTATGACCTTGTTATTGTCTTTATTTGAAGGTATGTATGAATGCCAAGTTGACAAAAGGTTAACTGCTGATGGTGAATTTTATATGTAAACTTGACTGGCCCATGGAGTATCAGATATTTCGTCAAACATTATTCTGAGTGTTTCTGTGAGGGACATTTTGAGATAAGATTAACATTTTAATAATTAAAGTAAAGGCTGGGCATGGTGGCTCATGCTTGTAATCCCAGCACTGTGGGAGGCAGAGTCAGGCAGATCACGAGGTCAGGAGATCAAGACTATCCTGGCTAACATGGTGAAACCCCATCTGTACTAAAAATACAAAAAATTAGCTGGGCGTGGTTGTGCACGCCTGTAGTCCCA
The DNA here is from genome assembly GCA_036589455.1 of Ateles fusciceps. Taxonomy (NCBI): domain Eukaryota; kingdom Metazoa; phylum Chordata; class Mammalia; order Primates; family Atelidae; genus Ateles; species Ateles fusciceps. The sequence goes on along the minus strand of JAZHEH010002985.1, from coordinate 43,257 downwards.
GCTACTCTGGAGGCTGAGGCAGGAGAATTGTTTGAACTTGGGAGGCAGAGGTTGCAGTGAGCCGAGATCGCACCACTGCACTCCAGCCTGGGTGACAGAGCAAGATTCTGTCTCAAAATAATAATAGTAATAAAAGTAGATTGCCTTCTATAATGTGGATGAGCCTCATCCAATCAGTGAAGGCTTGAAGAAAAAGACCAGCTCTCTCTCAAATAAGATAGAATTATCCAGCAAACTGTCTGTTGGTCTTATCTAAAACATTAGTTATCTTCCTACCTCAGAGCCTTCAAGGTGAAACATCGGCTGTCACTGATGATCCACCCTGTAGGTTGCACTTGCCAGTCTCCATAATCACTTGAGCCAATGCCTAATTTTACATGTATTAAATATAGATATATCCAACCTGTTGGTTATGTTTCTCTAGAAAACTCTGCCTAATATAGATTGAAAAGAGGGCACCAATTTCAATCTGGAAGAGTCTATAACTTTTACCCCTACTAGAGCAGGAGTCTCTTAAGCAAAAGGACTGGATCTGACTTCTCTTTGTATTCCATAGGATCAACACAGGACTTCAAACAAAATGGTACTCAAGTAATGCTTATTGAATAGATGAGGATAGAAAAATTAATCAACCAAGCCCAGATATAGTCTTTGGCTTCATACAGTTCTGCATCTGGGCAAGGCCTCATATATCTCTTTAGACTTTCTAATGAAAGAAAGGAGTACAAATGAAACCATTCCAGAACCCCAAGAAAGTCATATTGGCTACGCTGCCTACAGATGCCCTGCAATCCACAGTAGAAGAAACAGTTCATCAAAACCAGTCCAGGAGGGCATAATCAAGATGGTTGACTAAAGATGCCCAGTGCTCACCTACTCCACAATGAAGAACTGAAACAGCAGGTAGATAATCACCTGTCAAATAAAACATCTAGAGAAGAACACTTAAATCAAGCAAAAATGCAACAAGGATGCTCTGAAGCAAAGAAGTTTGAGATGGCAGCACAAAGAAGGAAGCAAGGAAGCTGGCCCAATTAGCTCAGAGGCATAAAGGACTTCTTTTTGCAGAGAAAAACTGAGAAATTTCCAACAGTACACATTCCCACCATATCTACCATCCTAGCTATAAGAGAGCCCCTCAGCACTAACAGGCCTTGAGTTTAGTATAGAGAGCTACCTGGAGTTCACATGAATGCATTGTTCCACAGAGGGAATATGCACTGGATTCCACCCCCTGAATCCAACCTGCTGCAGGATAGCACCATTTTGTGAGCAGAACCAACGCTGTACTATATGCTGCCCTGAGACCCACTAGACCCTGCATCTCAACATCTCTTGGACCCCACAGGTGTCTCCTTACATCTACTCAGAGGGCCACCATATTGTGGTACCCATTGGACCATAGTGCAGCCACATCACAGGCACCCAAGCCCGTGCAGCACCCAACACCCTAGGGAACATACAACACAACACATCAGGGAGGCTGCCTCCAGAATACAGGGAATGAAAGAATGTGTTCCCCAGAGCCTGAGAGAAGACTGCCTGGGATTACCACTACCAACAGCAACCCCATCCCACTTAAGTAGTGGGATAATACTCACCATTGCACCCTGCCTGGTGGCCTGAGGATTATCCTGCCTGCCATGCTGTAGACTTTACTGGCACCCACCCAATCCAGCAGGGAGCTCAGGGATAGGCAGGCCTCCACACCCTATCCAGGGGCCTGAGTATCTACCCATCCATCCTGCCACTGACACTATCAGCACCCATGCACACCACTCAAGGACCCAAGTACTGCCAAGTACTGGCCATCCTGTCTCGTTGCCACCCCCATCAGTGCAAACATGCACCATATACGACTCTGAGGAGCAGCCTGCCTGATGACACCATCCTCAGCAAAGCCTCACCACAGTCTCCACAAACAACTTGAGTCTAAGCCAATAAAGAACTCATAGATACTGCTGATGTTGATTACACCTGAAGTAATCATATTGAGATTACATCATAGTGCCCCCTCCAGAACCAAAGCCAAAGCATGCTGCCCACATGCATTGTAGATACATATACATTAAAAGGCTTTTTCTATGGAAGCTATTCCATAAAATTAGAAGAAACAACAGTTACACCACATGCACAGATATCAATGTGAGAACACAAGGAACATAAATAAGCAATAAAACATAACATATCTAAAAGAACAAAATAATTCCCCAGTAACAGATATCAAAGAAAAAAAATTGAAATTTCAGAAAAGGAATTCAAAATCATGGTCTTAAGGGAACTCAATGAGATATAAAAGGAAAACAAACAATACAAAATAATAAGGGAATTAACTCTGAATTTGAATCAGAAAGTCAACAAAGATATAGATATTATATAAAATAGTCAAACAGAAATCCTGGAATTAAATAATTCAATGCACAAAATAAAAAAAATAGAATCAAGAATATAGATTAGATCAAGCAGAAGAAAGAGTTTTGAACATTACAAAACATGTTTTGAAATAACCCAGTTGGACAAGAAAAAAAAAGAAGAAGAAAGAAGAAAGTCTACATAACATATAGGACATCATTAAGTCAGCAAATGTTTGAATTTGGGAAGTTCCAAAAGGAGAAAAGATGGGAACAGCATTGAAAACCTATTTATGAAAAAATAGCTTGTAAATTTCCCAAGTCTTGGAATAGGTATAGACATTGAGATACAGGGAAGCTAAAAAGTACCCAAAGAGACAACCAAAATAAGTCCTCAGAGAGGCACATTATAGTCAAACTTTCAAAAAATGAAGACAGAGAGAATTATAAATATTGTAAGAGGAAAGCATCAACTCACATGTAAAAGTATCCAAATTAGATTAAGGGAAGATTTCTCAACAGAAACCTTACAGTGCAGGAGACAATAAAATAAGATATTCAAAGTACTGAAAGAAAATTATTGCTAGCCAAGAAGTCTATACTAAACAAAGCTATCGGTAATTGGAGGAATATTTCCCACACAAGCAAAAACAGAGGCAATTCATCACCACTAGAATGACCCTACAAGAAATGCTTAAAGAAGTATTTTTATATCTGAAAGTAAAAGGATGATATGTACCATCATGAAAATGCATGAAAATATAAAACTCACTGGTACAGCAGAAACATAAATGAGAAAGAGAAAAGAATCGAGCATTTTCAATGCATAAAGCCACCAAATCACAAAGATAAAAGTAAGTGAGAAAGAAAGAAATTTTAAAAATACAAAAAACATTAGAAACCAATTGACAAGATGAGAAGAGTAAGTCTTAACTAACCAATAACAACCTTAAATGGAAACAAATTAAATTTCCCAGTTTAAAGATATAGACTGGCTGAATGGATTAACAAAAACATGACTTGATTACATACTGTCTACAAGAACCTAACTTCTTTTGTAAAGACAGACATAGACTAAAAGTGAAGAAATGACAAAAGATATTTCACAGAAACCAAAAGTGAACAGGAGTAGTTGATCTCAGGCAAAATAGACTTAAAGTCACAAAGCATAAAGGAATACATAGAAGGTCATATATAATGATAAGTGGATCAATTTGTAAAGAGAATATAACAATTATAAATGTATATGCACCCAGCACCAGAACACTCAGATATAAAAAGCAAATATTACTAGAGCTAAAAAGAAAAATAGAAGCCAATACAATAATAGTTGGGGAATTAACCACCCCATTTTCAACATTGGACAGATCATCTATACAGAAAATCAACAAAGATACATCAAACTTAAATTGGACTATAGGCCAAAGAACCTAACAGATATTTGTAGAACATTGTATCCAACAGCTACAGAATACACATTCTTTACATAAGCACATGGAATACTCAAGAATAGATCATGTGTTAGGCAAGAAAACAAGTCTCAACATATATTTAAAAAATCAATATCATATCAAATATCTTTTCAGACCACAATAGAATAAAAGTAGAAATCAATAACAAGAGGAACTCTGAAAACTGTACAAATACATAGAAATTAAATAAGATACGGCCGGGCGCAGTGGCTTATGCCTGTAATCCCAGCACTTTAGGAGGCCAAGGCCGGTGGATCACGAGGTCAAGAGATCGAGACCATCCTGGCCAACATGGTGAAACCCCGTCTCTACTAAAAAATACAAAAATTAGGTGGGCATGGTGGCGCGTGCCTGTAGTCCCAGCTACTTGGGAGGCTGAGGCAGGAAAATTGCTTGAACCCAGGAGGCGGAGATTGCAGTGAGCCGAAATTGCACCACTGCACTCCAGCCTGGTGCCTGGCAACAGAACAAGACTGTCTCAAAAAAAGAAAAAATAAAAGAAAAGAAATTAAATAAGATGCTCTTGAATGACCATGAGGTCAAGAAAGAAATTAAAAGGAAATAAAAAAATTCTTGAAACAAAAGAAAATTTAAATACGACATACCCAAACTGATGGAATACAGCAAAAGCAGTGCTAAGCGGCAAGTTTATAGCAATAAATGCCTACAACAGAAAAAGAAGAAAGATTTCAAATAAACAACCTATCAATGAACCTCAAGGAAGTACAAAAGGAAGAACAAACCAAACCCAAAAGTATCAGAAGGAAGAAATGATAAAGATCAGAGCAGAACTAAACAAAAGAGTTTAAAAAACACAAAACATCAACAAAATTAAAAGCTGCTTTTTAAAAAAGATTAAAAATCAACAAATTATTAGCTAGACTAACTAAAATCAAATTAGAAGGTCCCAGTAAATGAACTAAAAAATATAAAAGGAGGTATTAAATCTTATATCACAGAAATACAAAAAATCATTGAAAACTACTATGAACAACAATGCACCAACAAATTGAAAAACCTAGAGGAAATGGACAAACCTCTGGGCACATACCACATAGCAAGACTGATCTAGGAAGAAATAGAAAATCCAAACTGACCAATAACGTGTAAAGAAATTGAATTAGTAATAAAAAGTATCCTAACAGGCTGGGTGTGGTAGGTCATGCCTGTAATTCCAGCACTTTGGGAGGTAGAGGTGGGTAGATTATTTGAGTTTGGGAGTTGGAGACCAGCCTGGCCAATATGATAAAACCCCAGCTCTATTAAAAATATAAAAATTAGCTGGGCTTGGTGGTATACACTTATAATCCCAGCTAACTTGGGGGCTGAAGCATGAGAATGTCTTGAACCCAGGAGGTGGAGGTTGCAGTGAGCTGATATGCCACAGCACTCCAGCCTGGGTGGCAGAGAGAGACTCTATCTCAAAACAAAACAAAACAAAACAAAAAAGTATCCTAACAATGTAAAGCCAGATAGCTTTACTGCTAAATTCTACTTAACATTTTTGAAGAACTAACAGCAACTGTCCTCAAACTATCCCCCAAAGTTGAAGACAATAGAATTCTCCCTAACTCGTTTTACAAGGCAAGCATTAGCCTGATGCCAAAACAAAACAACTATATGACAAATAAAACTACAGAACAATATTTCTGAGAAACATAGATGCAAAAATCCTCAACAAAACACTAGCAAACCAAATCCAACAACCCATCAAAGAAAAATACACCATGATGAAGTAAGATTTACTCCAGGGATGCAAGGATGGTTCAATGTATGCAAATCAATAAATATGATGCATCATATTAATATATCAAAACAAAAACTGTATGACCATCTCAAAAGATGCAGAAAAAGCATCCAATAAAATACATGGCTTCTTGATAAAAACTCTCAATAAACTATGTATAGAAGAAACATACCTCAAAACAGTAAAGTCCATATATGACAAACCCACAGATAACATTAAGATGAATGGGAAAAAATTGACTGCCTTGCCTCTAGATCTGAAACAGGACCAAGATGCTCACTTTTACCATTTTTATTAAACACAGCACTGGAAGTCTGAGCCAGAGTAATTAGACAAGAGAAAAAAATAAATGGCATCGACATTGGAAGGAAGAAGTCAAATTATCCTTTTTTTCCAGATAAAATAATCTTACGTTTAGCAAAAACCTTTAGAATAAACAGTTTTTAGTGGCTAAAAATGAGTTTTATAAATGAATTCAAAGAAGTTGCAGAATACACAATTAACATACAAACTCAGTAGTGTTTCTATATGCCAACAGTTATTAACCTGAAAAGGAACTCAAGAACACAATCCCACTAACAGTAGCTACAAAAAATAAAATACCTAGGAATAAATGTAACCAAAGAAGTGAAAGAGCTTTACAATAAAAACTATAAAACACTGATGAGAGAAATTAAAGACAAAACAGAAAGAATTGAAAAGATATCCCATGGTTCATGGTTTGGAAGAATTAATAAATAATGTTATAATGTCCATACTGCAAAAGGCAGTCTACACATTTGATGTAATCCTTATCAAAATACCAATGATATTCTTCACAGAAATAGGAAAACAAATCCTAAAATTTGTGTGGAACCACAAAGACCCCAAATGGCCAAAGGAATTTTGAGAAACAGAAAAACTCTGGAGGCTTCACATTACCTGACCTCAATAAGCACAACAAAGCCATAATAACCAAAACAGCATGGTACTGGTGAAAAAATTGACACATGGTCAAATAGAACAGAATAGAGAACCAATAAATAAATTCATGCATTTACAGTCAACTTATTCTTGATAAAGGCATCAAGAACTTACATTGAAGAAAGGACAGACTCTTCAAGAAATTATTTTATAGTTTTTATTGTAAAGATCTTTCATCAAGAACTTACATTGAGGAAAGGACAGACTCTTCAAGAAATTCTACTAGGAAAACTGGATAATCATATGCAGAAGAATAAAATTAGACTACTATATCTCACCATATAAAAAGCAAAAAATTATTAAAAACTTAAATGTAATACCCCAATCTGTGAAACCACTAAAAGAAAACATTGAGGAAATGCTTTAGGACATTGGTTTGGGCAAAGACTTTTTAGGTAAGACTTCCAAAGCACAGTCAAGAAAAGAAAAAAATAGACAAATGGAATTACCTCGAGCTAAAAAGCTCTGTACAGCAAAGGAAACAGTTAGACAGAGAAAAATGCAACCTACAGAATTGAAGAAAATGTTTGCAAGCTATCCTTCTGACAAGAGATTAATAACCAGTATATATAAGGAACTTAAATCAACAGCCAAAAAACAAATAATTCAATTAAAAGAGGGCAAATGATTTGAATAGACATTTCTCAAAAGAAGACATACAAGCGGCTATCCAGGTACATGAAAAAGTACTCAACATCACTAATCATCAAGGAAATAAAAAATCAATACCACAAGGTCATATCATTTCAACTCTGTTAAAATGGCTATTATCACAAAGACCATAAAAATAACAGATGTTGGCAAGGATATAGACAAAGGGGAACACTTGTACACTGTTGGTGAGAATGTAAATGAGTATAGTCACTATGAAGAACCATATGGAAGTTCCTCAGATACCTAAAAATATAAATGTGATGTGATCCAGCAATCCTACTACTGGGTATATATCCAAAAAAAAAAGGAAGTCAGTATGTTGAAGCGATCTGCACTCCCATGTTAATCTCGGTATTATTCAACACAACCAAAAAAGGAATCAACCTATCAATGGATGAATGGTTAAATAAAATGTAGTGTTTATACAAAATGGAGTATTATTCAGACACAAAAAGAATGAAATCCTGTCATTTGCAGCAACATGGATGAGCCTGGAAGATATTAAGTTAAGTGAAATAAGCCAGGTTTAGAAAGACAAATACTGCATGTTGTCATACATGGAAGCTTAAAAAGTGGATCTCCTGGGTGTAGAGAATAGAATGGTAGTTACTAGGGCTTAGGATTAGTAAGGAAAATGAAGTATAAAGAGGGGTTAGTTGATGGGTGCAAAAAACAGTTAGGCTGGGAACGGTGGTTCATGCCTGTAGTCCCAGCACTTTGGGAGGCCGAGGTGGGTGGTTCAAGAGGTCAGGAGTTCAAGACCAGCCTGGCCAACATAGTGAAACCCCATCTCTACTAAAAATACAAAACTTAGCCAGGCGTGGTGGCAGGCACCTGTAGTCACAGCTACTTGGGAGGCTGAGGCAGGAGAATCACTTGAACTCAGGAGTTGGGGGTTGCAGTGAGCCAAGATCTCGCCACTACACTCCAGCCTGGGCGACACAGCAAGACTCTGTCTCAAAAAAAAAAATACAGTTAAGTAAACGCAATAAGTTGTACTGTCAGCACAGTTGAATGACTATAGTTAATAATTCCTTGCGTATCTTCAAATTACATAGAGAGAGAACTTAGAATGTTCTCAACTGAAAAAATCATAAATATTTGATATGATGAGTATTTCAATTACTTTTTGAATTAGTACACATTGTATTAATGTATTAGAGTATCACATGCACCCCACAAATATATACTAAATTATTATGTAGCAATAAAATTTTTGACAGAATAGTCACAGCACTTTTTGAATAGTTTAGATAGATCTATACAAAGTGGTTGTTCTCAACCCAGATTTCAAAACTATTTGTCACAGGCATTATAGTAAATGGAAACAAATTTTAAAAGTCATGTACTTCATCTCTCTGCCTCAAGCAAAGTTGTACCTAAGAACTTTCAGAAGCTCTGATAAACCAGCAGGAAGAACGACTCAGCAACCTGCCTCAGTCACCTACTGCAGTACCACTACTTATCTTCAAGAAGTTCTAAACTCAAATTCTTCTTATATATAAAAAAGAGTAAATGTTCAATAGGCACATGTCATGTGCCAGATTATTTGCTTTGATATTTACACATATCAATTAATTTAACCCTCAGAGAGACCCTACGAAGTAGGTACTATCATTATCCCTATTTTATGGAAGAGGAATCAGGGACACAAAAAGGCTAAATAATTTGTACCAGGTCACACAAATAATAGGTAGAAGACCTAAATACTTATATTCTGGCTGTCTAGCTCCAGAGGCAATACTTTTCTTAACCAGTATGCTGTTCTACACCTCTTATTATATACCAGCCACATTTCTTAGAAAGCAAGTCCTAAATTTATGCAGAAACTCTCCATCTCGGATCCCTAAGTGAGGCATATTTGCCTACTGGGCAGAATGCAAGGAGCCTGAGCAGTGCTGTGCCAAGCCATATTGGAGCCCAAGGCAAAAGGAAATAGCAGTAATACTAATCCTGTCTTTATTTAAAATTTTGATATTTTGTTAATGGTGGATTATCATATTAATTTTGATTTTTAAAAAAATATTGTATTAAAATGTTATTTATCCTGATCACTGAGTTTTTTTGGTACTCCTTTATATTTTGCCCCCAAGATAAAAGCCTCACTTGCCTCACCCTAGTCTCAATCCTGGGACTAAACGGAACAGAAGAAAAAGAACATCCTTGATCAGTTTTTTCTATCTTATGATGCTCTCGCTATGGACCTAGCACCTATTTCCTGAGCAATTCAGGCAATAGTTAGGCCTGGTTCTATAAGACAGCTATGGAGACCTCCTTGGTCACCAGAACTTGCCTTTGGTAACACTGGAAAGGACGTGTGAAAGCACTCAGTTGAACCTTCTCATGTCCAGATGAGAAAACTTGACTTCTCCAAACAGAATTAAGCACTTCTATAGTCCTATGTTAGAGTTCTTGGTTTCTTCTAAGGCTCAGTGATGGAAGAAACAGAGGGCACTCAAGTTACCCAAAGCCAGGACTAGGGCCCAGGGCTATAGACTCTCCATTCCAGGTTTTCTATGGCTTGCCATCAGAAGGGCCACTGGGTCTCTATCCAGCCAGGTCGAAGATGGAAACAAAACCCCTGTCTCACTCACAGAACCCAACTTCTTCGCCTTATGCCAAGTGGTTGGGTGAGGGCAAGCAACTCCTTTAAGGAAGGTTTTGGACTCTGCAATAGTGAGGTTAATCTAGTTCTATAGGCCATAGTGAGCTATAAAAATTCTAGCAACTTAACAGTTTCATGACAAATATATTACTCCTGGTTTTGAGATCACTGCCATCTGAAGCCCCTGTAATATCCAGCCAATGGTAGGGCTGAGAAAAATAACCTCTACTGCTTCTGCCCTCCTGGGAAAACACAAATGATGAAAATCCTCCAGGACTCTGGGATAACATCTCTGCTACCTGAGCAAAGAATGAAAGCTGGTCTCAAAACTGAGCTTTTCTCCAACTCCGAACACTGTTTAAAGCCCCAATACCTTAGGGCTTCATAAGATAATGATCACTGGCACTCCCTGAAACTTTCCAACTTGATGTCAGGATTATTAACAAGGCTACTAGGATTTTTGCCCTTTGGAACTCCTTTAATATTTTGCCAGTATGTCCACCATCTCATCCATGTATCTTGCAGTTCTCCAAGCCTAGTATACTGGTTCTTGTCTCAACATCTTTGCCCTCTCTTGGCCTGGAAAGAGGTCTCCAATCCTATCCCTCTCAACTTCTCCCACCTGTTTCAGAACCCTAATCATTTTTAAAAGAACACCTACTCTGGAATTTAGATCCAGTCTATTTCTTTGACTTCTCGAAACATAATTAAGCATTTTTAGTACTGGATTCAAGCTTTTTTCTTAGGACATATCACAATGTTCTGATTCTTCATTGATATATGAGTTTCTTACCGATTAGACTGTGAACTCCCTGAGAACACAGACGTTTAAAATTCGGTATTCCAGCATCCAGCACGATTCCTGGAATAGAGGTTTCTGAATGAATAAATATGTAAACAAATAAATGAACATGTAGAATGATATAGAAATTCATTTCACTTGCCTGTAAGGTCACAAGATTCAGAATATGGATGATTATTGTCTGCACACCTTTTTCAAGGCAAATTAATTATTAATTATTATCAGTTTTTAAAATACGGCAAAATTACAGATATAGAGAAGAGATCAGTGGCCGCTAAGGGGAGAAGGGAGGGGGCCTAATTACAAAAGAACATGAGAAATTGGGGGGGAGTGATGAAAATGTTCTACATCACAACTGTGTTGTGGTTATATGACTATACAAATTTGTGAAAATGCATCAAATTATATACTTGGTAATTTTAATTATATGTAAATTACAGATTAATAAAGCTGACTCAAAATGGTATGAATTCTCAGCAGGAAAGGAGCTTTGACATCCAAAGCTATGAGAGTAATCCAGGTGGCTGTAGTAAAAGAACACAGACCTAATTGTCAAGATACCAGTTTCTAAATCTGGTTCTTCCAGGTTTAGGTGATCTAAAATAAGCTGTTTAACCTCTCTGAGACTCATCCTTCTGTCTCTATTAAATAGAGACAATAATATCTCCTTTGTGCCCTCATAGAGTGGGGCTTCAATGAGATAACAGATGTGGCTGGACTTTGAACAGCTCAACACTTTTATTATTATGCTCAGAATACATAAGCTGTACAGCCAAAATTTAACCAGATTCAGAACATAGTTTGCCTGGAACTCAGAGTGAAGGGAAACAGACTAGATCCTGAATTCAAGCTTACCCCAGGTCCTCTGAAGCAATTTCTCCTCATTAACAGATTAATATATTTCCTTTTAAAATATATTATTTTCAGGCTTGACTTGGAGGGAAAAGGAGACTGGCCAATTTTAACTTGTGGAGGAAGGTTTGGCCAGCTTTTTGACATGACACACAAGGGTTGCAAAAGAGAAAACCAATAACTGATAGGGAGACAAAACAGATCCTTCCCTCAGAGTGCTAGAGGTCTGTCTGGGTGCTGGTCTTGCCTCCAAGTGTCTCCACAATAGCTTCCTGACTTGGTAAAATGGGGTCACTGCCACAGCAGGTTTTCTTAGCTGAGATCATCAGCTGATGCTCAGCCTACCAAAGCCATAGCCAGCCAAGCTGGAGACCCAGAAAAGGCAGCAAATGGTAGGGGTGGTAGAGGCAGAATATGGCTAGATCTATATGCTTTGAGACCTACTGCAGATATCCTGGCATCTTCCTCAAGTGGGGATATGAAGTAAGCATCAGGTCTCTGGGCTTTGGGACACAAGGCCCACCTAGGCTGATATCAACCTGCTTTTTGACCTTAACAAAGTCCTTTCTTTTGTTTCAGCTTCATTTCCTCATCTGACAAATGAAGATTACTCAGTGTTCTCAGGGTACTTGTGATGAACTGATATGATTTGGCTGTGTCACCAACCAAATTCCATCCTGAATTGTAGCTCCCATAATTCCCACGTCATGGGAGGAACCTGGTGGGAGATAACTGAATCGAGGGGGTTCCCCCCCCTTACTGCTCTTGTGATAGTGAATAAGTCTCATGAGATATGATGGTTTTATAAGGGGTTTCCCCTTTCGCATGGCTCTCGTTCTGTCTTGTCTGCCACAATGTAAGTTGTGAATTTGCTCCTCCTTTGCCTTCCACCATGACTGTGAGGCCTCCGCAGCCATGTAGAACTGTGAGTCCATTAAACCTCTTTCCTTTAAAAATACCCAGTTGCAGGTATGCTCTTATTAGCAGCATGAGAACAGAATAATACAGTAAATTGGTACTGGTAGAGTGGGGTGCTACTGTAAAGATATCAAAAAAGTGGAAGCGACTTTGGAATCTGGATGACAGGCAGAGGTTAGAACATTTAGGAGGGCTCAAAGGAAGATAAGAAAATATGAGAAAGTTTGGACCTTCCTAGAGACTTAGGCGGGCTCAGAATACAGGAAGATATGGGAAAGTTTGGAACTGGCTAGAGACTAGTTGAATGGCTTTGGCCAAAATGCTGATAGTGACATGGACAATGAAGTCCAGGCTGATATGGTCTCAGATGGAGATAAGGAACTAGTTAAGAATTGGAATAAAGATGACCCATGCTATGTTTTAGCAAAGAGACTGGTGGCATTTTGCCCCTGCCCAAGAGACTTGTGGAACTTTGAACTTGAGGGAGATGTTTTAGGGCATCTGCCAGAAGAAATTTCTAGCAGTGAAGCATTCAAGAGGTAGCTTGGTTGCTGTAAAAAGCATTCAGTTTTAAAAGGAAAACAGAGCATAAAAGTTCAGAAAATTTGCAGCTTGATGATGTGATAGTAAAGAAAAACTCATTTTCTGAGGAGAAATTGAAGCTGGCTGCAGAAATGTGCATAAGTAATGAAGACCCAAATATTGATCTCCAAGACAATGGGGAAAATGTCTTCAGGGCATGTCAGAGACCTTTGCAGCTGCCCCTCCCATCACAGGCCTGAAGGCTTCAGAGGAAAAAATGGTTTTCATTGGTCAGGCCCAGGGCCCTCCTGTTGTCTGCAGCCTAGGGACTTGATGCCCTGCATCCCAGCTGTTCTAGCCATGGCTAAAAAGGGTCAAGGTGCAGCTTGAGCTGTGGTTTCAGAGGGTGCAAGCCTCAAGCCTTGGCAGTTTTCATGTGGTATTGAGCCTGGTGGGTGCATAAAAGTCAAGAATTGAGGTTTGGGAACCTCTACCTAGATTTCAGAGGATGTTGGGAAATGCCTGGAAGTCCAGGCAGAAGTTTGCTGCAATAGTGTGGTCCTCATGGAGAACCTCTACTAGTGCAGTGTGGAAGGAAAATGTGGGATTGAAGCCCACCATGTAGAGTCCTCACTGGGGTACTTTCTAGTGGAGCTGTGAAAGAGGGCTGCCATCCTTCAGACCACAGAATGATAGTGCACCATACACCTGGAAAAACCACAGGCACTCAATGCCAACATGTGAAAGCAGCCAGAAGGGAGGCTGTACCTTGCAAAGCCACAAGGGCAGATCTGCCTAAGACCATGGGAACCCACCTCTTGCATTAGTGTGATCTGAATGTGAGACATGGAGTCAAAGGAGATCATTTTGTTGCTTTAAGATTTGACTGCCCCACTGAATTTTGGACTTGCATGGGGCCTTTAGCCCCTTCATTTTGGTCAGTTTCTCCCATTTGAAATGGGTGTATTTATCCAATGCCCCCACCCCTATTGTATCTAGGAAGTAACTAACTTGCTTTTGATTTTACAGGCTCATTGGCAGAAGGGACTTACCTTGTCTCAGATGAGATTTTGTACTGTGGACTTTTGAGTTAATGTTGAAATAAGTTAAGACTTCGGGGGACTGTTGGAAAGGCATGATTGGTTTTGAAATGGAAGAAAATGAGATTTGGGAGGGCCCGGGGTGAAATAATATGGTTTGGCTGTGTTCCCATCTAAATCTCATCTTGAATTTTAGCTCCCATAATTTTCATGTGTTGTGGGGAGGGACCTGGTGGGAGATAATTAAATCTTGGGGGCAGTGTCCCCCATACTGTACTTATGGTAGTGAATAAGTCTCATGAGATCAGAAGGTTTTATAAGAGGATTCCCCTTTTGCTTGGCTCTTATTTTCTTTTGTCTGCCACTATGTAAGACATGTATTTGCTTCTCCTTTGCCTTCCACCATGATTGTGAGGCCTCCCCAGCCATGTGGAACTGTGAGTTCATTAAATCCCTTTCCTTTATAATTTACCCAGTCTCAGGTATGTCTTTATTGGCAGCATGAGAATAGACTAATATAGGAACACATGTAAAAGTTGCTTTCTTTGACTCCTAGCACTATTAATAGGAAACCAGCTTGAACTGCTCTCTGGGGACAGGAAGAGAGGCTTTTTTTCCTGGTCATGTACCACCTGCCATCTGACCAGGCCACCTCCCTCTCCTACACCTATTTCATTACTTCTCATTATTCAGAGTGCAGCTCCAAATTCCACCCTCTCTAAGAAGTCATGAGTACTGCAGCCGACCACATAGCTAGAACCTTTGTTGTAACTTATTTTGGATTAGTCCCTTGAAAAACTGTTGTACTCCCAATTTTGGATTCTCCTGGGTCATGAAAGACAAAGCAGAGTGGAGCTGTGAAAGCAGCGATGTAGTTTTTGCCTCCTCATTTGGAATCATACAGAGGTATCAGATTCTAACTCTATGACTTACTGGCAAGGTGACACTAGTAATGTCACGTCTCCTCTTTGAGTCTCAGAGTTTTAATGTACAAAATGGAGATGATAGTACTTGACAGCACTGCCATGAGGTCAAATGAAACATTGGATTTGCAAGCATTTTGTAGAATGCCACAAGGGCTTATCAGAGCTGCAAAAACTGTTTCTCAAGCATTTCAAGTCCTTGAATGCTACGGAGCTCCTGAAAGCTTTCCTGGTGACTCAAATTACTCCTCTAAATCCCTGACCATGGATACTTTACCTTTTTGGAACCACCTACATGGATTTCCTCTCTTGGGGCCTTATAAATGTTGGCTTTCCCAGGACAAGGGCCTTATCATGAATGACTAATTCCTATATTTGAGCATACATAATTTCTTTTTTTATTTCTTTTGGTTTTTGAGATGGAGTCTCACTCTGTCATCCAGGCTGGAGTGCAATGGCATGATCTCAGCACACTACAACCTCCACTTCCCGGGTTCAAGTGATTCTCTGCCTCAGCCTCCTGAGTAGCTGGGATTACATGCGCCTGCCATCACACCCAGCTAACTTTTTTGTATTTTTAGTAGAGACGGGGGTTTCACCATGTTGGCCAGGCTGCTCTTGAACTTCCGACCTCAAGCGATCCACCCATTTTGGCCTCCCAAAGTACTAGGATTACAGGTATGAGCCACTGTACCTGGTCAAGCACATATAATTTCTGATTAGAAAGAAGCTGGTTATTTGTCCCCCAAGTGAAAAGAGATCCAGCATAGAGACCAGGCTAAAATGAAAATAAATATATAGACCCAGTTGTTGGTAATCTTCTCTCAGGAATGGACAAGCCTGAGTCTAGACCAAGAAAACCAAATGAGGGAAGTCTGGCAAGAGGGCAACCAAGCAGGAGGCAGAAAACAAGAGATTTCAAACCAAGTGTCATTAAAGTTTTCCTGTGGGCCTCAGTTTGCAACTCCTAAACCAAAAAAAAGGAAACAAAAATTTTAAAAAATCTTAACTTCATGATACATCTCCCTGGCCAAGAATCTCTATGTGGTGGCTTCCACAAAACAGGCCTAAGTTGCTATGACTATAAACCTGTTTCTGAGTGACAATATTCAAATTGGAGGGTGGTGGTAGTAAAATCTAAGCCAGTAGGCCAGATATACCCAAAGCTTGCATTCTCAGCTGTTACTGCTCACCAGAGTTGAGCCACAGATCTGTAGCATTATGTGTCCAAACACACTTGCTCCCAGACAAACTATGCAGGAACACAGACAGACACTGAAAGGCAGATATCTATACATACCCTCAGCAAGGAGATACAAAGAGACAGGCCCGTAGACTCAAACACATACAAAAAGGCATCAGATGTCAAAACACCCAAAGATACACTCAGACAAAAGAATAGATAGATAGACAGACAGACACAAGCACACACAATAGACAATTAAAAATATCACATTGTAGTTCATGCTCAGGGACATCCACACATTCACCAAAGAAATACTTTAATAGGTGTGCCATGGACAAAGATGCATAGATAGACATATGGACAGACATGCATGTGCACACAGATATAGCAAGAAAACTACACTTATAAAGGTCCATAGAAGTGCCCAACAGACAGGGATATAAAGACATCAAGGTAAAGAAGCCTGCTAACATTGACCTCCCAAGCACTAGCTTTTATATCTCCATTTATAAAACATCTTCTCCAAAAGAATGCCCATAAATATGTCACCAGTTAGCTCTGAAGATGATCATGAACCCAAAGAATGTAATAAAAGCAAACCAAAGTACTCAGAGTTTAAAATTTCACAGCTCCTCCATCTGCCACAGCAAAGGCAGCCAAAGACAATGGCAGCAGCAAGCTGCATGGAAGCCACAAAAAGTCCTTGATTTATCTCATGTAAAAATTAACCTCAGGGGAAAATTGTTAATGCTCCCCAACTTTTATGCAGCCATAAAATGGCTCAAAAACCTGTTTTAAAAATGGCTTCCATTCCACATGGTGGAAATTTCAATACTTGCAGTATGTCTAGGAAGAGAGAAGCTTAGAGGAGATAAATGGTACTGGAGAACAGGCAAGTTCCAAAGAAACTAAGAAAGGGGTCTTACTTCATTAACTGGCTTGTTTCCTGATCCCTGGGGCTTCCAGTATTCACCAATGTTCTTGTGGGTTTCTAGCATCTTGGAGCCCTTGTCCTGGTTACCTGTGGTGAAAGAATACTCTTTAGGTTGAGACCAAACTTAAGCTCCTTTGGGAGAAACTTGGTTGCTGATCACCCTGGTCCACCTTGCAGAACCACCAGGATTGGGGTGGTGGAGCATGATAGGGAAGGGTATTCTCATGTAAGGCCAGCAATAGAGAGAAAGAGGGCCAAAATTAGTCAAGAAGAAATCCATAACCAGTATTTGAAGTATGCTGGGCCTTGTTCCATTGCTCAGGGAATATCTTGGAAAAGAAGAACCTCAGGCTCCTGCCTGGCATTATAAAGTAAGAATTCCAGTTCCTAATGATTCTCTATTATCTGAAGTCTTAGGTGACATAAAGAGCCTGGTTAATTAAAATATAAAAACATTGGCAAAACCTTGTTTCCACCAATAGCTCTAATTGTTTGCCCTTCCCAACACTTCCCCAGAGCAACATAAACAGTTCTACATTTTCACCCCTTTCTGTAACTCACCCATTAAGAGGAAACGTGAGCAGTCGATGGGTCCAAAAACCATGGAGTAAGAGGAAAAACCAATGATATATCTAATCAGACCCAATTAGAGAGTAAAAATCTGTGTTCCTAGAACAGCCAAACAGCAATGCTTCCATTTCCAAAATAAGGATACTAAGGCTCACAGGAGGGGAATGATTGGAACTGACTAAACATACAAAAATTATATTGTAGTCATAATGTGATACACACAAACACACACAGAAATTCAGCAACATCACTCAGGTCTCCTGACACCTGGCTCAGTTATCAAATGTGGCTAACTGCTACCACCAACAGAAAAATACTCAAATAAGGAGTAAAAATACATCAGCTCTTCTTACCTGCTCAGAAACCAGTGTCCTAGTTAAGATTCGATCCAGTGGTGTTAGGGTCTTCTACGTGTATCCTAAAACCCTCTAGATCAAAACCAACCCAGAGCTACCCCTATTGGGAGGGACATAGCCTCAGTGAGACATGATTTCAATGCCTCTGCCTAAACAGGCTTCTGAGTCAGCCCCAGTCTCAAATTGTTTGAGTAGAGTCCAGCCAATATGTGAGGTGACGTGTGTGAGTATGATTGCAGAGGGGGATGTTTCTGGGATCATGTTTTGTTAGGTTTTTCTTAAATATAAGAACCACTCCTACTTCATTTGGAAAGTGAATCTTAAATTTTAATATTGGTATCAACAAATATTCATGGACTATAAACTATGTACCTATTGAGCCTAGGCCTAGATAGGCATAAGGCATGCTCCTATCTCTATCTCATTTATTGTTATGGTCTTTATTATCATTTCCATCTGTTTGTATAGCACCTCAGAGCTTATAAAGCACTTTTAGTTTGTTAGTTCTTTTTAGCCTACAGTATTGTCTGTGAGGTATAAACTATTAACCCAAGGTTACAAATAAGAAAACTGAGGCTCAAAGAGGTAAAGTGACCTATTCCTCGTCATACAGATAGTAAGAAGCACAGCCAAAATTCAAATCCAAGCATGCCTGACTTCAAAACTGTTGTCCTTTCCAGCACCAGATTGTCAGAAGGCAAACTTCACTGACTTTTCTATTTTGCTCAATCAATGTCTGTTGAATGAGCAAGTGAGTGAGTCAATTAACAATTAGGAGCAGCAGTTCACATACTCAGGCAGATTCAGGTTGGCCCCACAGTGAGCAAAGTTCTTGGGCATATGGAATTGGTGGAGGGCAGTGGGGGAGAAGAAAAAAACTGCCATCGCTGAGCACTCCTGTGTGCTAGGAACTGTGCTAAGAGCATCAATAGATTCTATTTCATGTGAAGATGTTATTCAGCATCCCATTCCTCAAATTGAGAGGAAACTGAGGTCCAGAGAGGTTATGCAAATTGCCCAAGGTTGCAGAGCAAAATATTTGAACCTGAGTCTGTCCAACCCCAAAGTTGATCCTCTTCCACCATACTGGTCTGCCTTGGAAACCTCCAGTTAAAAGCTTAGAGGGAAGGGCTTGTAAGAGTATATGTAGAATAAGGTAGAAGAACAGAATTTGAGCTAATCATGACATAAATATGATTCTGGATCCCATAGCCAGGAGGGGGTCAGAGATATAAGAGCTACATGACAACTGGCTTTCCAAATGGGGGTCCTGATGCCATCCTCCTTCCCAGGAATATTTTTAGTCCCTTAGTTGGGACCTCTAAGAATGAGAGCTGCAACATGAGAGCCACTTATATCCCAGAGGTGAGAGTGGCTGCTGAGGTGATGGCAGGACATGAGCCAATCTAGGGATATATTTTCCTACCCATGGCATATAAATAAGCCCAGAGAAATCACTGGGATAAGGGCTATTGGCCCCATCTCTGCAGCTCCCCTACCCCATCCTACCAGGGCTGTCACCTGCTTCTGACAATCAGAAGGATGGTGGACAGGACCTATCTGATTCACTTGGCAGTGGAATGGTAGCAGTTGCTCAAAAGCCTTCAGAATGCGGGGTGGTGGGTCCACTTCCTTGAGAGGAATGGAGGGAGAGGGAGTAGCTGTGACTGTATTCCTTCTATTAGATCCTCCCAGCATGACCTCCTAGGGGTTATGAGAGAGTGCCTTATCCTCAGGCAGGGAATAGAAACTATGGCAGACATCTGCTACTGCCTTGATGTCTTGATTTGCACCTACCACCTGCAGTCTCCTTAGGGACAGCAGTGGCTGGCAATTGACGGATGAGTTGAAATGGCTCCTGCGAGCTTCGAATCTCCACATTTTAAACTTGGTCTAGGAGTGAGAAGTAAAATCACATTCTGACATGATGGTAAGCCATGAGGTTGAAGCCCTGAATCACAACTCTGCTATAAATTAACTAGAGTAACCTGGACAGGTAGTCCATCCCTATCAGATCCTGTCTCCATCTGCCAAAATAAAGGTTGATGTAACCTCTAAGTGCTCTCCTAGTTCTGCACAGTAAGGGTTTATCTCCCTGTCCTCAGGAGTTTCTTTCTCTTTATTCTTCTACGTGCCTCCTAGCTTCTGGGGGATTTTGTAGGGAGAAGTGATCCACAGAAGACTGAAGCCAGTGATTTCTTTGGCTCGTACCTTCCTGGAATGCCTGGGAAGGAGCCACTGGGTTAGAAATGAGCTCTAGTCAAAGCATCCCACATGTTCCTCACACATGGAGTAAAGAAGATAAAGAAAAGAAATAGGAGGAGGAGAAGCAGTTCCACAGAAGAGCTACGAGTCCTTCAGGGCTAAGGCAATCTTTGAGGCATGGGGGAAATAAAACTGGTGCTCTTAGAAGCTTTTGAGAGCTTGGAAAGAAACCTTTGAAAAGGAATACTGTGAGGTCCTAGAATCACAGCATTATGTCAGATTGTGTTGCTCTAGAGGGCCTGGGGGCAGTATGGGGTGTGGTGTAAGGCATCAGAATAGAGAGCACCGAGGTTACCTTCCATTTGTGGAAGAAGGTTACGTTTGTAAATGACAAAATCTGGCAGGCAGTGCCCGTAGGGCTGTACTGAAAAGGGCATACTCTGAAGTTCTGGGGAGTAACTGAAGTGTTAAGTGTTTCTGATTTTGAGTGCTTTAAGTGAAGCTTGCCTTGAGCCTTGAGGAGCTTTCCATTTATAGTTGATGGTGAGTGAAGGGGGCGGGATTTAAAACCCAAAGAGAGCACATCTGTATAAGATAGAAAGAGAAGCAGTGTTAGGAATAACCCCATGTGGGGGTTTGCATTATGGGACTAGTCCCTTTGAGGCCTGGCAGGGTGTATATAAGATCACTGTGAAGAGGGTGAAGAGGAGCAACTGGTGTATATGAGTTCTGAAAGCATTAGGTACAGAAGGCCTGAGGGGGGAAAAAGACCCCACAAGACTTTGAAAAAGAATAGGATATTTGAGTGCTTTGACTTAATAAGTACCCCAATAAGGATATTTGTATTTTAAAAGAAGAGCATGGAGAGGTCAAAGTCTATACCAAGGCATTTTGAATAGTGGATTTTCAGGGTTTAATGAGGAGCAGTACTGGGAGATTACAGGGTGGGGAAGAGGATAAACTCAACACAGACTATGCATGAGGCCTGCCTAAGCATGTCCTGCCATAAAAACCAGGGCATAAAAGGCATACCACGGAAAAGCATCATAGGTCTCCCTCCAAGCCCACTTGGTCCAGCTAGCATAGCGAATACTTGTGAGACGGGGCAGAGAGGTGGGCATTTTTCCAGAAGGATTTTAAGTGGCAGAGTCCTTGGTGATGGTTGAGCTGTGGGAGAGAGGCCTGCAATGAAAACCAACCAGAATTAGTTACTCAATGGAGGTGGGAGAGCAGGCCAACACATAGCTTAGAAAGCAAAGCTTGTGTACCTATGCAACAATCTTACATGTTCTTCAAATGTCTCCCAAAACCTAAAATGCAATAAAAATAAATAAATAAATAAATAAATAAATAAATAAATAAAGTGAAAAAAAAAAAGCACAGCTTCCAATTTTGAAAATACTCGGACACAGCCCCCAGATCCAACTTGTGTCATCAATAAATGCAAGCAAAGGCCCAACTACTAACAGCCTAAAAGACATCAGGCAGTGGAGCAAATGTAAAGCAGGCAACTGATTTAAGAAAAAGGGTAATATCTAAATCACACAACTAGTAAATGGTATGTCTGTAAGACTACAGACCTACCATGGTGCCTTTCTAGACAAAATGAATAGCTCCTGGGCCCTACATTCTTCAGATTCCTTCTCAACACTCCTAAGTCACTGTGGACACAGTACAGTTTCTTCCACCTATATCACTCATTCTTCAAAGAATTGTATGTGGGGGGAGGAGTTAACAGTTTGTGTGACCCAGAGAAGGGTTCTGCACAGATGCTAACCCAATTTCTAAGGGCAGAAACCAGTCTAAGTTTATTCTTCTGAACAGTAAAAGTCACTTGGTTATACTGCAAATAGAGTTGCAGAAGGTATAAGAGACTGTACTGAATCTATGAATTTTAAGACAAGGTCTCAAAATTGCTTTTTTTGTCACTCCTCCTAACCCTAACTTATTCACCTTGTCTCATAGACATATTAACTGTTGGAGCTGAAAGCCCCCTTACAGGTTGTAAAATCTAACCCACTGATATAACAGATAGAAAAAAAAAAAAACAGTTGAGGCTCAGTGATGGAAGAGACTAGACAATTAAATTATTTTGATTTGAGGTAGAAGGAATTTTACCAAGGTTTGACTGGAATGGTGTGCTTTCCTTTAAGAAATCAAGCTTGACTTATAGAGCCAATAAAAGCCCCTTGGGGCTGAGCATGGTGGCTCACGCCTGTAATCCTAGGACTTTGGGAGGCCAAGGTGGATGGATCACCTGAGGCCAGGAGTTCAAGACCAGCCTGTACAACATGGTGAAACCCTATCTCTACTAAAAATACAAAATTAGCCAGGCATGGTGGTGCATGCCTGTAATCCCAGCTACTTGGGAGGCTGAAGCAGGAGAATCGCCTGAACTTGGGAGGTGGAGACTGCAGTGAGCTGAGACCACGCCATTGCACTCCATCCTGGGCAACAAGATTAAAACTCTATCTCAAAAAAAATTTTTTTTAAAAAATCCCCTTGAGAAATCTGGCATTATACCTTGTCTACACAGTCCCTGTACAGTGTTCCTAACCTGTGGTAAGTAAAGAATGTGACACCGTGATGCTTTACCCATTTTGGACTTTCTCTTGTTAAGTTGTTACTGAGCAGCTTGGCTTCAAACTGCATTTACAACATTTTTTTCATCCTTTCGCCTAGTGAGAAAAACTGCAGGTGTGTTTTCTCTTGTCTTGAAATACAGCCTTGGCAGGTGCTCTAACACTCCACCTTATGCTCCCATGCCTTATGAATATTTGTTTATCTGGATGCTTGTTAAGCTCACATCATGCTCACTTATCTGGTCATATATTTCCTTAGGAATCTTTAGGGGGCCAAATCCTGATGCAACAAGGCACCTCCTGAATTCTCTCTCCAATAAAAGATTACTTCAAGACTGGAACCCACTCCCAGATACAGACTGACTACAAGAGTGAGCTATGATTAACCTGTAACCTGGTAGGGCCTACAAATGGCACCAGTCCCTACATCAGATGAAACAATAATTCAAGATGAGCCATTGGAGCAAGTCATGTCACCTGGCACCTCCCAGCATCCCCTGCCTCTTCTGCATTCCAAAACTCTCTCTTTTAAAAACCACTGCATTCCCTCCACAAATTGAGAAGTGAATTTTTTTATCACTCACTCTTCCCCTTGCTGGCATAGATATAAAGTCTAGTTCTTTTTTTTATCACATATTTTGACTTCTTCTACAAGTGGTGGGCAGTCAAACCCTTTTTGGCAGTTATTAAGTGGCTTTGAGGGTCTGGAGAGCAGAACCTACTACAGGGGGACAGTGTTGCTCACTCAAGAAGTTCCCTGCCCAGCCCTTCCTTGCACTCTAACAGGAATTGACTAGGAAGAGGAACTAAACCCACCCAGAGTGTGTGGGGTTAATGTAAGGCAGTCAGAAAAGAGAGGCCAGAGTAGTTGACAAATTGAATGGCAAAACCTGATTATTGTTCCCCTTCATAGTGTATAGGTTGTGCCACTAGATTTGAAATAGGGCAGCAGGTAAGAGACTAGAGAAATTGGGCTCAATAATTTGAAGAGCCCCCAGAGTGGAATGAAAGGCAGTGTAGACCTAGCAGCATGGGCCTGAGGGTTAGAACCTTGTGTCCTGATCCCACATATACAACTGATTCACTCTGTGTGCCCTTAGAGAAAGCTTAATCTCGAAGACAGTGTGGCGATTCCTCAGGGACCTGGAAATAGAAATTCCATTTGACCCAGTCATCCCATTACTGGGTATATATCCAAAGGATTATAAATCGTTCTACTATAAGGACACATGCACACGAATGTTCATTGCAGCACAGTTTACAATAGCAAAGACCTGGAACCAACCCAAATGCCCATCGATGACAGAATGGACAGGGAAAATGTGGCACATATACACCACGGAATATTATGCAGCCATCAAAAACGATGAGTTCGTGTCCTTTGTAGGGACATGGATGAACCTGGAAACCATTATTCTCAGCAAACTGACACAAGAACAGAAAATCAAACACCGCATGTTCTTACTCATAGGTGGGTGTTGAACAATGAGAACACATGGACACAGGGAGGGAAGCATCACACACTGGGGTCCGTCACGGGGTAACAGGGGAGGGACAGTGGGGTGGGAAATTGGGAGAGATAGCATGGGGAGAAATGTCAGATATAGGTGATGGGGAGGAAGGCAGCAAATCACACTGCCATGTGTGTACCTATGCAACAATCTTGCATGTCCTTCACATGTACCCCAAAACCTAAAATGCCATCAAAAAAATGAAAAAAAAAAAGGAAAAGCTTAATCTCTTCATCTGTGAAATGGAAACAAGAGCCACTGCCCTAGCTGCTTCTGAGTATGGTTATGAGTATTGTTACAGTTTGGCTGTATCCCCCCCCCCAACTATCATCTTGAATTGTAGTTCCCATTATCCCTACATAAGAGGCACCTAGTGAAAGGTAATTGAAGTGAAAGGCAATTGAGCAGCAACAGTTACCCTCATGCTGCTGTTCACATGATAGTGAGAAATTTCTTATGAGATCTGGTTTTATAAGGGGCTCTTGCCCTTTGCACAGCACTTCTCCTTCCTGCCATCATAGGAAGAAGATTGTGTTTGTTTCCCCCTTCCATCATAATTGTATGTTTCCTGAGGCCTCTCCAGTAATGCAGAACTGTGAATCAATTAAACGTCTTTCCTTTATAAATTACCCAGTCTCCGGGTGCGTACTTTATATCAATGTGAGAACAGACTGATATAGTAATTGGTACGACAGAAAGTGGGGTGCTGCTGTAAAAACACCCAAAAATGTGTAAGTGACTTTGGAACTGGGTAACAAGCAGAGGTTGGAACAGTTTGGAAGGTTCAGAAGAAGACAGAAAGATATGGGAAGTTTGGAACTTCCTAGAATCTTGTTGACTGATTTCTATCAAAATCCTGATAGTGGGCCGGGCGCGGTGGCTCACGCCTGTAATCCCAGCACTTTGGGAGGCCGAGGCGGGCGGATCACGAGGTCAAGAGATCGAGACCGTCCTGGTCAACATGGTGAAACCCCGTCTCTACTAAAAATACAAAAAAATTAGCTGGGCGTGGTGGCACGCGCCTGTAGTCCCAGCTACTCGGGAGGCTGAGGCAGGAGAATGCTTGAACCCGGGCAGCGGAGGTTGCAGTGAGCCAAGGTCGCGCCACTGCACTCCAGCCTGGCGCCTGGTGACTGAGTGAGACTCTGTCTCAAAAAAAAAAAAAAAAAATCCTGATAGTGATATGGACAATGAAGTCCAGGCGGAGGTGGTCTCAGATGGAGATGAGAAACTTATTGGGAACTGGAACAGAGGTGACTCTTGCTATGTTTTAGCACAGAGACTGGTGGCATTTTGCCCCTGCCCTAGAGATCTGTGGAAATTTGAACTTGAGATAGATTATTTAAGGTATCTGGTGGAAGAAATGTCTAAACTGCAAAGCATTCAAGAAATGACTTGGGTGCTTTCAAAAATATTGTTTTAGGTATTCACAAAGATATAGTTTGGAATAGGAACTTATGCTTAAAAGGGATGCAGAGCATAAAAGTTCAGAAAATTTGTAGCCTACACAATGTGACAGAAAAGGAAATGGCTTTCTTGAGGAGAAAATCAAGCTGGCTGCAGAAATCTGCGTAAGTAGCAAGGAGCGAAATGTTAATTGAGGAAAATGTCTCCAGAGCATATCAGAGGTCTTCATGGCAGCCTCTCCCATCACAGGCTCAGAGGCCTAGGAGGAAAAATTAGTTTCATGGGCCAGGTCTAGGGATCCCCCTGCTGTGTGCAGTCCAGGAACTTGGCACCCTGCATTCTAGCTGTGGCTCAAAGGGGCCAAGGTATAGCTCAGGCTGTGGCAGCTTCCCAAGTCTTGACAGCTTCCACACGGTGTTGGGTCTGCAGGTGTACAGAAGTCAGGAATGAGGTTTGGGAACTTCTGACTAGATTTCAGAGGATGTATGGAAATGGCTGGATATCCAGGAAGAAGTTTGCTGAAAAGGGTGGAGCCCTCTGGAGAACCTCTGATAAGGCGGGGCAGAAGGAAAATGTGGGGGTCAGAGCTCCCCCACCACACTCCCAACTGGGGCACTGCCTAGCAAAGCTTTGAAAAGAGAGCCACCATCTTCCAGACTCCAGAATGGTAGATCCATTGACAGCTTGCACCATGTGCCTGGAAAAGCTGCAGACACTTAACACCAGCCTGTGAAGGAAGCAGAGAGGGGGACTGTAGTATGCAAAACCCACTGGGGTGGAGCTGCCCAGGGCCATGGAAGCTCACTTCTTGCATCAGTGTGACCTATTGTGAGACATGGAGTAAAAGAAGATCACTTTGGAAGCTTTAGGATTTGACTGCCCCACTGGATTTTGGACTTGCATGGGTCCTGTAGCCCCTTCATTTTGACGAATTTCTCCCATTTGGAACAGGTGTATTTACCCAGTGCCTATGCTCCCATTGTATCTAGGAAGTAACTAACTTGCTTTTGATTTTACAGGCTCATAGGTGGAAGGGACTTGCCTTATCTAGATGAGACTTTGGACTTGGACTTTTAGGTTAATGCTGGAGATGAGTTAAGACTTTGGGGGACTGTTGAGAAGGCATGATTGTGTTTTGAAATGTGAGGACAATAGATTTGGGAGGGGTCAAGGGTGAAATAATATGGTTTGGCTGTGTCCCACCAAAATCTCATCTTGTAGTTCCCATAATACCTATCTGTTGTCGGAAGCTAATTGAATCATGGGTGGCGCGGTTTCCCCATGCTGCCGTTCTCATGATAGTGAGTGAGTTCTCAGGAGACCTGATGGTTTTATAAGAGGCCTTTTCCAGAAAGTGAAACCCTAGTGGTCCAGATGAAGATCATGGTTGGGACTAGCTGGCCAAAGATGGAGCCTCAGAACAGAAACATGGTGGCGTTAATGAATCCAGACACATTCTTCTACAACTTTTATAATAGACCCATCCTTTCTCATCAGAATACTGTCTGGCTGTGCTACGAAGTGAAAATGAAAATAAAGGACTCCTCAAGTCCCCTTTGGTTGCAAAGATCTTTCAAAGCCAGGCTTATTCCAAGCCTCAATGCCACCCAGAGATGAGATCTTCCATTGGTTCTGCAACTGGTAGCTGCGTAGTGACCAGGAGTACGAGGTCACCTGGTACATATTTTGGAGCCCCTGTCCAGTGTGTGCAAGGAATGTGGCCAAGTTCTGGGCCGAGGACAGCAAGGTCACCCTGACCATCTTTGTGGCTTGCCTCTACTAATTCTGGGACCCACATTACCAGGAGGAGCTTCACAGACTGTGTCACAAAAGAGACAATCTGCATGCCACCATGAAGATCATGAATTAGGGAGAATTTCAACACTGTTGGACAAGTTCGTGTACAACCAAAGATTGCACAAGCTTTGGAATAAACTGTCTAAACATTATACATTACTGCACATCACGCTCGGGGAGGTTCTCAGACACCTGATGGATCCAGGCACATTCACTTGCAACTTTACCAATAACCTGTCAGTCCTTGGACAGCACAAGACCCATCTGTGTTACGAGGTGGAGTGCCAGGACAATGGCACCTGGGTCCGGCTGGACCAGCACAGGGGCATCATACTCAATGAGGCTTCAAATAATCCCAGTTTCCCCTGAAGACCGCCATGTAGAGCTGTGCTTCCTGGACCTGATTTCCTTTTGGAAGCTGGACCTGGTCCAGTGCTACAGGGTCACCTGCTTCATCTCCTGGAGCCTCTGCTTTAGCTGTGCCCAGGAGGTGGCTAAATTCCTTCAAGAGACCCCACATGTGTGCCTGCACATCTTCACTGCCCACATCGTATGATTATCAACACGGATATAAAAAGGGCCTGTGCAGGCTGGACAGAGCTGGGACCCCAATTTCCATGATGAAATATAATGAGTTTAGGCACTGCTGGGACACCTTTGTGGATCACCAGGGACGCCCCCTTCCAGCCCTGGGATGGACTAGATAAGCATAGCCAAGCCCTAAGTGGGAGGCTGCAGGCCATTCTCCAGAATCAGAGAAACTGAAGGATGAGCCTCAGTCCCTAGGAAGGCAGCGACCTGGGTTGAGCAACCAAATAAAATATCTTCTTCCAAGAAATGCAAGCAGGCTGTTCACCACTGTCTCCAGCCCATCACAGATGCCAGCAAAGCAATGTGCTCCTGACAAGTAGATTATTTTACAAATTAATTACCTTCAATCAAAAATTTATGTGATACAGTAGATAAGATTGTGCTCAATACACTCAGAAAGGTTTCAAATCTACTAATCCAGTGACGATATGAATTGGTTTTATATGTAGAGGAGTACAATGAAATACTAAATATTTTCATATGTTTTTCCCTGTGTGATTGTATCATGAATTGCAAGTGCTTACATAAATACTAGCAAATGTGAAAAAAGAAAAAAGAGGGCTTTTCCCCTTTTGCTCAGCACTTCTTCCTGCCATCATGTGAAGAAGAATGTGTTTGCTTCCCTTTCACCACGATTTTACATTTCTTGAGGCTTCCACAGCCATGCAGAACTGTGAGGCAATTAAATGTTTCCTGGGGGGATCAAAGGAGATAACAAATGTAAAAGCATATAGTTAGTGTTCAATATAGCTGCATCTTTCTCCTTCCTTAAAAAGGAAGCAGAGGAGACTTTCTATTTCCAGTTGTCAAATGAAGAAATCAACAGTCAAACTGATTAAAATCAAAAGTCACGTATCTGGTAAAGTATCAGAGCCAGGACTTTGAAACTAAGCTTTTCGACTCCAAGTTCAATATTCTTTCTCCCATATGTCATGCTTCAAGTTTCTCATCTGTCATATGGAAATAATGATAATAATAATGATAACTATAATTAGTTTTGCAAATCAATTTATATATGGGAAAGCATTCTGGATAGTATAAAGTCCTGTACAAATCTAATGAATTCTTATTATTATTCCACTTCCTCAACTTGTATTCCACCAAATTCTCACTAAATAGTTAGCTAAGGATAGGATTGAGGTACAGTCCCTTCCTGCGACATCTGCTTTTTAACAACTAATGCAAATAGCTAACATTTATTGCACAATGACTCTTGGCCATACACTGTTATAGGCACTTATGTGTATTTACTCATTTCATATTCACAACCCTATAGGGTAGTTATTAATATTATCTTCATTTTAAAGATAGTCCTTGACTCACAGAGTAGTTGTGATTATGAAATACATTCACATATGTGAAATGCTCACAGCAATGCCTAGGCACACCGTAAGTACGGTGGAAATGTTAGCTCTAATTACTGGCATTACGCTCCTCATTTTCCAGGTGGAGGGAGTGAGGCATGAAAAAATGTTAAGACCTCACTGATCCTTGGTAAGACCTCATCTCTGCCCTCACTGACCCTTGGTAAGACCTAATCTCTGCCCTCCGACATCACCCCCTTAAAACTGTGCCCTCTGTTTGGCTAAGATAGCAGCCCCATGATTGACCACAGCCAAACCTGGGCCAAATAAATCACACTTTCAAGAGCTATTTAGCTCCAGAGGGTTGGATGACTGGATCTCAAAAATGAAGCACCCCAGAGGAAGCCTGCCAAAGCCCAGTTTCCCTGCAAAACAGAAGGACCTGAGTCTGTTTGGCTTGCTAGGTTTTTCACTTCCATTTGTATATAATAATCCAATGCAATCATGTGGCCTTTGTGGCTTAACAATGCATTGTTTTCATATTGATTATCCCAATTTAGCCACGCAACAGACCTGCAAGGTGCCTGAGCTGAAGATGAGAATTTCCAGCTGGCAAAGAGGGCTGCCGAAACCCAGAAAGAGAGTAAGATTTGTGTCAGAGCCCACGTTGGAACACTTAGATCCTACTTGCCTTCCAGTTTCCGTGTGTCCATGGAAATCCCTTCCCTTCGAGACTATGTCCCCATCATCTGTAAAATGAAGTGACTGGACGAACGGGGTCCCTACCCACATCAATGTCCCTTGACATTCAGGACCTGACTGGTGTTTAACATCCCAAAGAAAACTATGCAGTATCTCCTTGAAACCACCAGAGGGCACAGGAGAGCCTGCAGAGGAGAGCCAGTAGGAAATGAGGCATTAGGCTGAACCAAGGTGATCGGTGCTCCCACTGGACATAGATAATAACAGGTTTATGTGAAAGGAAAGAACTAGAGAAAGTCCAGGCATGAAGAACCTTAGAGATTTATCCTTCAAAAGGAAAAACTGAGGTCTAGAGAGAGGAAATAGCTAGCTGGAGAACACAAAGCAAATCAGGCTAACAAAAGACTAGAACCCAGTGTTTCCTGATTTCCAGACACAATTTCTTCAATTGCATCAATCTGCTGCTGTTTTGAACTGTTTCTCTGGCTGAATGTTGTTCACACTTATTTATAATTTACCATGTTTCAATAACAATGACAACTGATACCACATTGTGGAGTCCCACAACATGTTATGAATGGTACCAGGCTGGGGTAGCTTACATACAATGGATCTTTAGATCCTCACAAGAGCCCTCTTAAGTAGGTAGTATTTAGCCCCATTTCACAGATGAAAGGGCAAGTCACATCCAATCCTTTGTAATTCCAAAACCTGTGCTTTAAAAAAATCCACAATCGATCTCTGTGTCCAGTCCATAGTAAGGTGATGTGCTCATCTGTGACCCTCTTCCTGGCCACTGGTAACCTTGGACATGTAGTGCTCAGCTGCAATCATCAGCTAATGGAGTCACTGCATGTGTTTGTTTGATTATTGGTCTTA
The DNA here is from genome assembly GCA_036589455.1 of Ateles fusciceps. Taxonomy (NCBI): domain Eukaryota; kingdom Metazoa; phylum Chordata; class Mammalia; order Primates; family Atelidae; genus Ateles; species Ateles fusciceps. The sequence continues at coordinate 12,384 of JAZHEH010002985.1, read as the reverse complement.
AAAACCTCTGCAATAACATTTACTACTAACCATATTATGCCAATGTTTATGTCCTCAAAGCTTACCGTAAATGATATAGAAAGAGAACGCTCGTAAACATATTAATATCCTTTCAGAAAAAGCAGGCTTATTACTTCTGTCCTAATGAAGCCCAAGTTCTCTGAGAGTGAGATGTGAGAGATGGCAGGGACAGGTCAAGAACTACCTAGGCAATCAATCCACCCACACACTGCTACCACCAAGAAGAACTTCAACTATGCTTAAAAAATACGTGGCCCTAAAATAATCTGGAGAAACAATAGTATTACGCCATACTCCCTCATAAAGACATCCTTAATTCTCAAAGCCAGAGAATCCCTTCTAGTGTTCAACATTCCTCCTACTACATTTCTAGCATATTTCTTTTTGTCCTTGAGTAAGGGTGTGGTAAACGGCCATCCATCATCATTAAAATTAAACCCCTGGAAAACCAAGACTTAGATAGTCTAGACAGAATACTAGACTTAGACTCAAAAGTAAGTACCCAAATTTGATCCCAAATGCTGTCATAATCTGTACAATTTTGAATAAGTCACTCAACATCTTTGAGCTTGTTTCCTCGCTGCTAAAACGAGGATAATCACTCCTACCTCACAAGGTTATTATAAGCATTAAATAAAAACAATGTACATGACAAGGCCCTGCAAGGTCCCCACAGAAAGCTACACTAAATGAATGCTGGGAGAAGAATGTTAGTGGGCTGTCCTAGGACTACGTTTTTCAGGTCAAATAACACAGAGTGTTGTTACTGACACAAATACAGATATCCTGACACCCAGCCCAGAGGCTTTCCTTTAACCCAGTCTCTGCATCTAGCTGATGCCGGAGGGTGAGGGCAGGGGGTCAAAGCCAGAAAAACGTCTCACCACCTAAGGAAAACGGGAGGTCATGGCTGTCTTTGACATCATTAAAGAATCATCGTGACTCTCCTTCCACTCCCAGAGCTTCAGGTTTCTGTCCATGGCTGAACTGAGGTGTGAATATAGGAACTCAGCTCCAAGAAGAGGCAAAAGTCACCCAGGGTTTTAGGATCAGTCAAGTCTCTTGCAACTGACTACTGGGAACATTCCTTTTGAGACATTTCTGGCTGGAGGTGGGTTGGGTGGGGCAGGGCGTGGGAATTTAGCTGGCTTCTGGTGTCCTGAATGTTACAAATAGAGATTTAAAAAAAAAAGGAAAAAGAAAAACAGCCTTACCTGAGCACCACAGACTCCAGTGCAGGGCTCGCCGGCTTTGCCCTCTGCCTCTGCTGCCCCCATTTCCAACTGAGGCTCCTGGGGCTGCCTGGCCGGGCTGGACACCTCAGGCCCCCTACCAGCCTCTTGCCCCCTTCATCTCGTTGAGCTTCTCCTCTAGCTTTTCCATGACGACCTCAGCGGTAAACCTCCTTGCATTGACACCCAGCTCAGGGGACTCCCTGTCGTTGTCATCTTCCTCTGAGGAAGCTCACCAAGGTCTCAGTGTCTTCCTCAAGCTCCTCAGAGGAGGAGTGCTCCCTGGTGAAGGTGCTGCAGCAGATTTGGCCACGACTGCCATGCCCATGGCTGTTCTGCTGCACTGGGTTGTCCTGGAACTCTAAGATGGCCAAGGTTGGGGAAGAGGTGGCAGCAATACAGGGACCCGCTAGGTCCTGGTCCAGCGTTTCTTCACCCTCAATGCTCATCTCAAAAGTGCATAAGCTCTGTGAAGGCTTCAGGTGGCGTTGGTGTTGCCACAGCCTTCCCAAGGTACTATTCCACAGTGAGGCCTCAGTGGCCTGGCAGGACAGGTTGAGTGGTAAGGAGGACAGGGAGGCAGTGCCCTCCTGGATGAAGCTATTGCTGCAACTGCTGAAGCAGGCCTCATGGTGGTGGCGGGACAACTGTGGCTCTTCACGGGTGAATGCCTGCCACTTGCGGGCCACCTCAGCCACACTGTTAAAGAATTTGATGATGACGCCCAATGGCGCAGGCTTTTCTCGGCACTGGTGTTCAGGGCTCCCTTCATAACTGCTTTGCAAGTCTGCTTCCAAGGTGGAGTCCTCGATGGCAGCCTCAAATTTCAGGATTTCAGCATCATTGGCCCATGTTCGCAGGCCTTCATAGTCCCTGGGGAATATGCTTTTCAGGTAGCTTCTGCCTTGCCTTTCACCCTGAAGCTCTTGAGGGACCTTTCCTGCCAGGAGTTGTCCTCCACATGGATGCTAAACTCATCAAAGGCCGGTACTTTCTGGTTCACCCTCTTGGAGGCTTGCCCAAGCCCCTGCACGTCTGTGAGGAAGGGCTCCAAGCCCTTGATGGGGCCGGCATAGGAATGGCGGAAGGGCTTCAGGGCCTCCTCCAGTCTTCCTCATCTGATAGATACCTGGGGCATCCTGCGGCTCCTGGATCTTGCTGCTCCTAGGGGGGAGTGTACTTGGAGGCCCCAATAGAAGACTTCAGCCTCCTGAATGACTTCATTCGATCCATGAACTTGAATTTAGGTTTCACTTCTGGCAGCCTGGAGGTGTCTCCCAGTAAAAGCATGGACTGGGGTCGCTTTTCTGGCTGGAGGCCCCTTTCTGCGGCTCACAAAATTCCAGATCTTGTTGACTTTGGTTTTCTTCTTGTTCCAACCACTTTCTTCACTGTTACTCAAGTTACTCTGGTCATACTGCTTAGATTTCTCCAACTCCTCCAGCCCTACCTCCCCAGTCAGGCCTTCTACCTCAGGGTGGTCTGGGATGACTTGAGCCAGGTAATCACTGGGCATCATCTCTGAGAGAGAGTTAGTACGGCAGCTGCTGAGGGTCTCCATGGTTGCAGCAGAGGATGGGCCCAAAAAGGCACAGAGAGAGGGGCTGGCCCTTTATTTCCAGCTGAAGGGGAGAAATAAGGACAGAGAGAAGGGAAGGGAAGGGAAGGGAAGGGAAGGGGAAGAGAGAAGAAAGAGAAAGAGAAGAAAGCTAAATTAGGCAAGGCCACAAACGGGGTCACTTACAGATTTGTAATGATCAAATATATAGAACACACTTCAGCACTGGGCCACCATATCTTTAGGAACTTTACAGAACAAAAACTAATTTGCATTCTACTAGTTTAGAATCTGGATTGGAGGAAAGCAAAGCTTAACCTGTGTACCAAGGAAAGCTTTGATTCCTATTTAAGTGCAAATACACTTAAGAGGGACACAACTTAAGGCTATTGTCAGACCCCAATGACTGAGCAAACACATTTTTTAAAAAGCAAAAATAATAATAATAATAGCTGAAGATATCTCAGAAATCTGTCACTTTAATCCTCTCATTTTACAAGCAGGCACTGGAGATCCAGAGAAGACACCTGTCATGCCTAGGCCACAGAGCCAATGGAACAGCAGATAGGAATCATCCAGTCCAGGCTTTCCTTTCTCATTTGCTCCTCCATTCACTCAGGGAGCCTGCCTGAGAGAGCTCACCTACCAGATCACCTGCTCAGCACTCGCCCCTCAGCCAGGCGCTGAACATCACTGAGATGAGTAAGGTACACATGGCTAGTCACTTGAGCTCATAGGCTACTGGGAGAGACAGGTGGATATAAACAAACAATTACAATAGAGCCTGGTAAGTTCGCTAACAGAGATATGAACAAGGCCCACAGATGCTTAGAGCAAGTTCGGAGGGGATGTTGGACTGAGAGAGGTGTGAGGGCTAGAGAGAGGAAGACAGAGAAAGGACTGGGGCTCCCAGGAATGCTTCCCAAAATAGCCTAGACTAAAAATGGGAGCTCACTCATGATAGAGGCTCTCTCTATCCAGTGTTCTTTGCCTGTCTGCCCTGCACAGCCTAAGAGCAGTGTTTGCCAAGAGAAGCAAAGAGAGGAGAGCAGGCACATTGAGCCTGGTGCCCTAAAGACAACATCTGCTTTCTTGGTAGCTTTGCCAAGAGCCAGTTTGCTAACTCAGAGTCTATTAGCTCCTTCTTCTCTACTCTTCAAGGTTAACTTTGCCTGACCTGGATCATGCCTTTACTCTGTGTCCTTTCTGTACTTATATGAATAGCCTTCACAGAATCTGCTAGACTTGGAAAATGTTCAAGTTAGAGGAGGCCAGAAAGATTATCTAGCTTGGAAAAATGGAATCAAAAGAGAGCAGAGACTTGGGTAAGGTCACACAGCAAGCCAGTGGCAGGCCAAGAACAGAAGCCCAGTCTTCCTGGCTTCCAGGCCAGGCAGAGACCTTATCTTTGTGCCACACTGCCACCCTTATCCAAGAGTTTTGTTTCCCCTAGTCTATTCCACTCAGGATGATAATAATAACATCCTAACGTTGACAAGTGCCAGGTACTGCACTAAGTTCTTTATTCATTTAGTTCTCACAACAACCTTATGAGGTGAACATTATTGTTGTTTCCATTTTAGAGATGGTTTGACTGAGGCACTGAAAGGTTAACTGATTTGCCTAGGTTCTCTAACTAATAGAGTTGGGATTTGAATTCAGGCAGTGTGGCTCCAGAGGTCATGCCTTTAACCACTACGCAATACTCCCTTTTTAGAACAGGGCCTTTGCACACAGAGGCTGATTCATATGCAAGTCTATCTTTCTGCCTGTCTTCTGACTTCTTTTGGTAGTACCAGGGCACAATGAGCTTCCTAAAAGGCATTTGTACACGTTCTTGGTGCCAGGGCCTAGTATGGGGCATGGGGGGAAGGAGGATTTTGTGGAAGATGATCATTGTACCTGATAACCTTCCTACAGAAAGCCTTCCCACACTAAGCAAGTGAACTGAGAAATCTTCCTTTTCCCAGTTCTCCACTCGGCTATAGCTCTTCTCTCAAATAAGAATGTGACCTTAAAAAAGCCATCCTTAGCCTTTAAGTACAACTCCACCCATCATCTCATAGGATGAAATTTTAGCACGCAAATTTCAAAGGAAAAGCACATTATACAAAAAGAAATGAAAAACATTTCATTTACAACAGCATTAAACACTACTTAGAAAGAAACTGAACCAAAAAGATGAAAGAACTGTACACTCAATAGTATAAAATATTGATGAAATAAATTGAAGATGACAAAAATAAGTGGAAAGCTATCCATTTATTTGGATGAAAAGATATCCCACATTCATGTACTAGAAGAACTAACATTGTTAAAATATCCATGCTGTTTAAAGCAATCTATAGATTCAATGAAATCCCTATCAAAATGTCAATGACATTTTTCACTTAAGTAAAAGAAACAATCCTAAAATTCATATGAAACCAATGTAGATGATGGGTGATGGATGCAGCAAACCACCATGGCACGTGTATACCTATGCAACAAACCTGCACGTTCTGCACATGCACCCCAGAACTTAAATTATAACAAATAAATTTTGAAAAGAAAGCAGAGGAGAGAGAACAGGCAGGAAATGGCTGCCTGGGAGGCAGTGAGGAAGAATAACTTCCTGGAAAGGAGACCGGGGTCTCAAAGGAGACCAATGCCTGACTCATCACAAATCTGGATCTGGTGGAGATTTCCCCCAACCTGGGCGGTCTTTCATCCTCCTAGACCTTGACTAGGGGTTGACATTGACCAAGTCCCACCCTTGGGCTGGACCTTGCCTATTTTGTCAATAAAGTTTTATTGGAACCCAGAAAAAAAATGAGAGAAACCACAAAAGATCCCAAATAGCCCAAACAATCTTGAGTGAAAAGAACAAAGTTGGAAACCTTACACTACCTGATCTCAAAACCTACTACAAAGCTATAGTGTTCAAGACAGCATGGTACTGACACAAAAACAGACATATAAACCAATGGAACAGAATAGAGAGCCCAGAAATAAGTCCACACTTTTATGTGCAAGTGATTTTTCAAGAAATGTGGCAGTAACACACAATGGGGACAGGTTCTTCAATAAATGGTGCTAGGATAACTGGATATCCACAAGTCAAAAAATGAAATTGGACTCTATCTCACCCCATATACAAGACTTAACTCAAAATTGATTAAAGACTTAAACATAAGACTTGTAACTATAGAACTACTAGAAAAAAACATAGGGGAAAAGATTCATGACTTTCATCTTGGCAAAAATTTTTTGAATATGAACCCAGAAGCACAGGCAACCAAAAGTGAAAAGAGACACATTGGACTATATCAAACTAAAAAATCTTCTGTACTGCAAAGGAAACAATCAACAGAGTGAAGAGAATTCAACAGAATAGGAGAAAATATTTGGGAAATACACTTCTTATAAGAGTTTAATGTCCAAAATATACATGGAAGGAATTCAAACGACTTAAAAGTAAGAAAACAAATAATCCAATTTTTAAAATGGGCAAAACACCTAAAAAGACATTTCAAAAAGAAGACATACAATATGGCCAACAGATAAAATGAAAGAAATGCTTACTATTACTAATCATAAGAGAAATGCAAATTAAAACCACAATGAGATTCCACCTCACATCTGGTAAGATGGCTGTTATCAACAAGATTAAAGATAACAAATGTTGGTGAGGATTGGAGAAAAGGGAACTATTGCACACTGTTAATAAGAATGTAAATTATTACAGCCATTATGGAAAATAGTATAGATGTTCCTCAAACAATTTCAAATAATCTAGCAATTCTACTCCTGGGTAGATACCCAAAGGAAATGAAATCAGTATGTCAAAATGACGTCTTCACTTCCATGTTTATTGCAGCATTATTCACAATAGCCAAAATGTAGAATCAACCTGTGTCCATCAACAGATAAATGGATAAAGAAATTGTGGCACATATACTCAATGGAATACTATCCAGCTTTATTAATACAATCCTGCCATTTGCAATAGCATGAATGAACCCAGAGGACATTATGTAAGTGAAATAAGCCTTCAGAAAAGACAAACATTACATAATTTTACTCTCCTCCACCTCCTGGGTTCAAGCGATTCTCCTGCCTCAGCCACCCAAGTAGCTGAGACTACAGACGTGTGCCACCACGCCCAGCTAATTTTTGTGTTTTTAGTAGGGAAGGGATTTCACCCTGTTAGCCAGGCTGGTCTCGAACTCCCGACCTCAGGCAATCCACCCACCTCGGCCTCCCAAAGTGCTGTGATTACAGCTACTGCTTCCACAGGCAGTGAGTGACAGAGGTAGGACAAGAGCACTGGGTATCTGGTGCCAAGTCCAATGCCCACTGTCTTGCACCTGACTCCTTCCTTAGGAGCTTTAAGTGGAATAATAAAAGACGTGTGTTTCGTTGCTAATTTCTACCTAGGTACTACTGCACAATACAATAATTGTTTTGGTCAGCAGATATTCATTCTCAGGCTCACTGGAATCTGAACACAGTTCTTCAAAATACCAAGCTGTCTTGCAATCAGCATCTGTGGCATATAGTTGTTAAATGAGATAATGTCTAACACAATAAAAGTAATAATGACTAATATTTCTTAGCACTTACTCTGAACCAAGCATTGGGCTAAGCACTTTCTTTATATGTATAATCTCATTAATCCTCATCATGCAGCTAGAAAGTATTATGATCCCCATTTTAAATGTGGCAAAGAAGGCTCAGAGTAGAGGTGGCTTGCCCAAGGTCACACATAGACCTAAGATTTGAACAAGGTCTGTTTAATATCAGAGCCTGTGTTCTTTAACTACTGCCCCTCTAAGGATAACACAGTGCCTGGTACATCATATTACTCAATCAGCAATTCCTATGATTGTTTTTTAAAATTTTTTAGCAGCATTTACCACTTATTGAATGCTTGCTATATAGCAGGCATTGTGCTAATTACTTTTTTAAGTGTTAACCAGTTAACCTTCACCATCACACACTGAGATTTGTACTATTATTATCTTCATTTTGCAACTGAGGAAGCTGAGGTGCAGAGAGACTAAGAAAGTTGCCAAAGTTCACACAGCTAGCAGATAGATGCTTGGTACTAACGAGGTGCTTTGTATTCTGGGCGTGGGGGGATGGATGAGTGTCTCAGTAACTTTCACACTGAGGTTAAGGTCTGGAAGAGATCTAGAAAGCCACCTAGCTGTCCATGTGCCCTCCAATTCTACCTCAACAACTGCAGACAGAGTGTATAAGGGAAAGAGAATGGACTTTGGAGTCAATGAGACCTGAAGGAATAATGTTTACCTTCTCTTGAATGGTTCTGGTAATGGCCAGAACAAAGTCAAGGGCTGTGAGAACACACAGAACCTGACCTCAGCCTGAAGGATGGTTAAAAACATAAACCAAATAAGGACCCCACTGAAGATGTGGCAAAAGGTCTCCACCAGGCCCTTCATCAGAAAGAAAACAACACTGAAAAGTTGTAGGTGCAGGTGGTTGGTTTGTCCTTCTTAATTGTTTTGCCTGTCTTGAAGTCTTGCCAAACGCTGGACTTCTCCTAGCTACCCTGCCACCCAGGGCACAAGTAGTTGCATACTTAGTCATTTCTTATTTGAACTCCAGCAGTGTTTTGGAAAACAATAATAGAATGGCAGAGTTAGAGCTCATATGGTCTAATCCCTTATTTAATAGATGGGAAAATTGAGGATCCAAGAGATAAGTGGCTTAACCACATTCATCTAGAGAAATGGAAGCATGGAAGTCATCAGGAAAGAGTAATTTGAATTAAATGTGTTTTGTTTAAGAAGGCAGGGAAATGTGTAATGCATATTTAGATAGGTTTCCATATAAACAAGAGTTAAATGTTCTAAAATCTTAGCACTAAATTTGGTCTATGTTAGCTACCTGGACCACTCATCTCTATGGAATGCCTCATTCCACTAAATTTTTAAGAAATTAGAAATAGCTTTATATAGGTTTTACACATATAAAAACATTTAACCTCAAATACTTGTACTATTAAACATCCAGTTACCTTTTAAAACTGGTATGTTAAGTTAATTGCCCCCCAAATTCAGGACTGAATCTGGTTTAGCCCTTCTGTCTTGACAAGTATTTGCTTTAAGTCTCTTTGGCAATACACTAACTGATAAATCCTCTGATTTCCTTCATTAGTTTAAAAATTAATCACTGCTTCTAGATGTCTTGTGTGTACCATCAACAACTAAAACCAATATCTCAGGGTGGGCTGTGAATAATCCATATGTATTATGTGACTATCAATAAACAAATAGGTGATTTTTTCAGAGGAAAATATTAAGTAAAGCTGCTTGGCTTAGTTATTAAATTTGTAACTGAAATCCACTTCAGTAAAATCTAAACCTCAGCACCCGGAATTTAAGTGCTTAATAAGGCCCTGACAGGAATTTGGGCAGTGAGATTAAAGTAGCCATACTCCTCATGTCACCTTTTTAGTCCTTTGTCTGGTTTTCATGGAAACACATGGTGAGGAGGAGAACATTCAGGGTGTGTCCACTATTAGCAGATGCTGACAGATAGGGCCCCAAGGGGAGAAACAAGAGGTGAAGGGAGGGATAACATGGGGAGAAATGCCAGATATAGTATGCACCTAAAGTAAAAAATAATAATAATAATTTTAAAAAAAGAAGTTAAAAAAAAGAGGTGAAGGGAGGTGTGGAACTCTAGAAGATGACAAAAAAGAGGGGCTCAGTATTTAATGGAACAAAACGACATTGATAGGTAAATTTTAAACAAGGATAAATGCCTTAAACTGCATTGGGAATTATTGAGAGTGCTCACAAAGAAAACTTGGAGAAGTAATGAGGTGATCTTAGGCGCTGAAGTAGGAGGACCGCCTCCAAAGAAGGAGGCTTACTCTCGCCTCTTGGAGTCTCTGTTTTCCCATCTAGGACCTGGTAAGAACTATTGTCATTTTAACTTACTTCAGGGGGATGGTGTGTAGCTAACAGAGAGGATCCTTCAAAGGACATTTTTCCCTTCAATAAAAGATGTTCTAGAAATCGAAGTGATTATAATTGTAACTACTACACTTGAATCACTATTTCAGTGGATATTTTCGAACGTCTGTCACTGATGTTACCACTAAGGCAATTGATAAGTTACTTCACCCTTCACCACATAGCATCATGGCAAAGCAGCAGCTTCTGCTTATACTGGGTACTTTGCATCTATACCATTTTATTTAATCCTCACAGCAATACCCACTTACCAGAGGAGGAAACTGAGGGTGAGAGGTGGTGACTTGCCTCAGGTCTCAGAAAAACAAGCCAATGGTAAAGCTTTGCCTAAAATATACATCTATTAAGCCCCCAGATCCAATTCCCTTCTCTTACACTTTCAGGTCCGTGTTGGGGGGTGAAAAGAGACAAGGAAGGAATCTCCAGAAAAGAACTCCTACCATATCTAGTCATTCAGGGGCTATTCAGGCTACGAATTTCTTCTTTAGTAAACTTTGGTAGTTGTACTTTTTCCAAAGAGAATAATATTTTTATCAAAGTTGTCAAATCTATTGGCTTAAAGCTGTTCTTAACATTTTATTATTTTTTTAAATATGTATAGCATCTGTAGGGATGTTACGTCTCTCTATTTCTGATATTGGTAATTTGTGTCTTCCGTCTTGTTCTTGGTTGTTCTGGCTAGAGGCTAATAAATGTTATCGATTTTCTCAAAGAGTCAGCTTTTGGTTTTGTTAGTTTTTCTCTGCTGTTTTTTTGTTTGTATTTCATTGACCTCCACCCTGGTATTTCCTATTTTTTCTCTTCAGCTTACTTTGGGTTTAGTTTGCTCTTCTTTTTTCTGATCTCCTAAGGTGAAATCTAAGGTCGTTAACATGATCTTTCTTCTTTTATAATAAAGGGATTTTAGTACTATAAATTTGCCTGATAGGACTGCTTTAGCCGCATCCCACAAAATGTTATATTTTAGCCATTCTTTAATTCACTAAAAATATCTTTATTAGACATTTCCTATGTTCCAGGCTCTATGCTAGGTGCTGAAGATAGATCAGTAAATAAGATAAAGTCCTTACTCTTATGAATCTGACATCCCAGTGAGGAAAGACAGATGTTAAACAAAGAAATAAGTAACACAATAATTTCAGCTAGAGGTGAAGTGCCTCTGCAAGCAATCAATAAACTACCGGGAGTGAGGAGGCAGTTCTAGAAGGCCACGAAAGGATTTTCTGAGGAGGTGACATCTCAGTTAACATCTACATGGTATGAAGGAGCCAGCTAGTTCAACATCTGGGCCCAGAGAATACTGCCAATGTGATTCTACTGGTATGTGAAGCTCAATGGTGTATGGGTTCAAGGGATTTTGGGGCTGATCAAGGAAATACATATGACAATGAGGTGGCAGTAGGAGACAACAAGCTTTGTTTGAGTGTCTATTTGATAGGCTATATGATAAGGAAAGTCTTCCATGGAACAAAAATTCCACAGCCACTTAGGGGTATATATCCAATAGAAATGGAATGAGGATCTTGAAGACATATCTGCACTCCAATGTTCACTGCAACATTATTTACAATAGCCAAATGTATAGAAATAATCAAGGTAACCATAAATGGATGAATGGATAAAGAAATCGTGGTACATATATAGAATGGAATATAATTCAGCCATAAAAAAGGAAATTCTGCTTTTTGCAACATGTATTAACCTGGAGGGCATTATGCTAAGTGAAATAAACCAGAAACAGAAAGACAAATACTGTATCATCTTACTTACATGTGCAATCTAAAAAGTCGAAGTCATAGAAACATAGAGTTGAATGGTGGTTGACAGGGACTATGGGGTGGTGGAGATGGGGAGATGTTGATCAAAGGGTACAAATTTTCAGTTATAGGATGAACAAGCTCTGGAGTTCTAATGTATAGCATGAGTGGTAATGGACATGTTAATTTGATTGTGGGAATCATCACATAATGTATATGCATACTAAGTCATCACATTGCACATCTTGAGTATTTTCAATATTTATTTGACAATTAAATGTTTTTCAAAAAATGTAAAGTTATCTGAAAGGAATTTAAAAATGAGGTATGTAATTCATGGTTCTTATAGTCAGACATGTGCAACCATCACCACAGAATATTTTCATCACCTTAAAAAGATACCTCATACCCTGTATCTATCATCCCCTTGCCCACCACCCAGATCTCCCCCCCCATCCTTAAGCAACCAGTTTTCTACTTTCTATCCCTATACATTTCCCTTGTTCTGGATATTTCATATAAATAGAATAATATAATACATGGCCTTTTGTGATTATTTTCATTTCACATAATATTTTCAAGATTTCTTCATGTTATAGCATGTATCTGCTACTTTATTACTTTTCATGGATGAAGAATATTCATTTGTATGAGTGTAACACATTTTGTTTATTCATTAGTTTATGGATATTTGGGGTATTTCCATCATTTGGCTATTATAAAAGGTGAAAGATTTATACACTGTGAGAGAGAACCAGGCCATGAGAGTTATGATGTAACCAGCCGAGCAGATGCCAGACAGGCACAGCAGGCACACAATTGCTGCT
>JAZHEH010002984.1:0-11185 GCA_036589455.1 Ateles fusciceps | reverse complement strand
TATTGATATTTGATGATTGTTGGCTTCTGTGTTCATGAAGAATATTGGTTTGTGGTTTTCTCTCTCTCTCTCTGTGTGTGTGTGTGTGTGTGTGTGTGTGTGTGTGTGTGTGTGAGTGAGAGAGAGAGAGAGAGAGAGATATCATTGTGTAATTTTGGTGTTAGGATAATGCCTCATAAGATGAGGGGGATATGTTCGCTCATCTTCCATTTTCTGGAAAAGATTGTGTAGAATGGGTGTTATTTCTTCCTTAAATGTTTAGTAAACTTCTTCAGTAGAATAATCTGGGCCTGGAAATCACTTTTTTTGAAAAGTTTTAAACTATAAATTCTTTAATAGTTATAGTACAACTCAGATTCTCTGTTTTATGATGGGTGAGTTTTTATGGTTTGAATTTTCAGCAATGAGTCATCTTATCTAATTTGTGAAATGTGTGTAGATTTGTTCCTTCAATCCTCTTAATGCCTATAAAATTTGTAATATGAACTCCTTTATAATATTGGTAATTTCTGTTGTTTCTGTGATTTTTTTTTTTTAAGTTTTGTCTTTTTCTTTTTTGGTCAGCCTTATGAGGGGCTTATTAATTTTAATGGTCTTTTCAAAGAAGCAGCTTTTTTGTTGTTGTTTTTTTCAACCTCTATTTTGCTAATCTTAATTTGTCTATGTCAGCTCTTAAATTTTCTTTTCTTGCTTCAGGTTACTTTTATTTTGCTATTTTATTCTGGTTACTTTTATTTTGCTAATGTTTCTAGTTTTTGTTTGGTTTTGTTTTGTTGTTGTTTAGTTTTTAAAGAGACACAGTCTCAATCTGTCAGGCTGGAGTACAATGGGATGTTAGCTCACTGCAACCTCTGCCTTCTGGGCTCAAGTGATCCTTCTACCTCAGCCTCCAGAGCAGCTTGGATTACAGGGGGTGCACCACCATGCCAAGTTTTTTTTTTGCCTTTGTTTTATATATATATAGGATTTTGCCAGTTGGCCCAGGCTGGTCTTGAATTCCTGGGCTCAAGCAATCTGCCTATCTTGGCCTACCAAAGTTCTGGGATTACAGGCATGAGTTACTGTCCCTGACCTTTTCTAGTTTCTTAAGGTGGATGCTTAGATTATTGATTTCTGATCTCTTTTAAAAATGTAAGCATTTGGTGTTCTAAATTCTCCACTAAACACTGCTTAGCTGCAAGCCTCAGATTTTGATTTTGATTTTCATTTTCATTCAGTTCCATATACTTCTTTATTTTCCTTTTCCTCTTTGAGCCAGGGACTATCTTCAAGTATGTTTAATTTCCAGGATTGGAGATTTTATTGTAATCTTTTTGGTCATCAATTTCTAGTTTAAAGCAATTATGGCCAGAGAGCATACTCCATATTTTCTTTATTCTTTTACATTTGTTAAAATTTGTTTTGTGACCCAGGATATGCTCTGTCTTGGTGAATGTTCCATGTGAACTTGAAAAGAATGTGTATTATTCTGTCGTTGGGCACAATGTTTTATAAATGACAATAGGTCACCTTGGTTGATCTTCTTGAGTTCTTCTCTATTCTTTCTGATTTTCAGTCTAGTGATTCTATCCATTGAGAGACTGTTGAATTTCCTATTATGGATTCTTTCTCCTCTTGGTTCTATTGGTTTTTACTTCATATGTTTTGCAGCTCTGTAACTTGCTACATACACATTTAGGATTAACGTGTCTTCTAGGTTAATAGGTCCTTCTGTTTTTGTGTAATGTCTCTCCTTGTCCCTGGTAATCTTCTTTGCCCTGAGGTCTACTTTATCTAATACTAATTTAGACACTCCTCTTTCTTTTGGTTAATATTTGCATGTCATATTTTCCATTCATTTACTTCCAATCTACTTATATCTATAGATTTGAAGTGAGTTTCTTGTAGATAGAATCTGTTTGGGTCATGCTTTTTATCTATCATGCCAGTCTTTTTTTAAGTTTAAAGACAAAGTTTAATTGACAAAGAATACCTGTATATATTTATGGGGTATTATATGATTTGTTGCATGTACACATTCAAATGATCAAATCGGGCTAATTAACTTATCCATCACTTCAAATATCTATCATTTGTTTGTGGTGAAAACATTTAAAATCTTTTTGAGCTATTCTGAAATATACAATATGTTATTATTAACTATAGGCACCATGCTCACCAGAATTTATTCCTCCTGATGAACTGAAACATTGTACCCTTTGACCAACACCTCTCTGTTCCCTGCTCGCCCCCTGCTCTGACTCTGCCCAGCCTCTAGAACACCATTCTATTTTCTACATCTACGAGTCTAACTTATTTAGATTCCATATATAAGTGAGATCATCAGGTACGGTGCCTCACATCTGTAATTTCACCACTCTGAGAAACCAAGGTTGGGGATTTATTGAGCCCAGGAGTTCGAGTCTACATTGAGCTGTCTATGTTTGCTCATTTTTAAAATGGGTTTATTTGTTTTTTACTTGCTAAGTTCCCTAGAGATTCTGAATATTAGACCCTTATTGGATACTCAATTTGTGAATATTTTCTCTCACTCTGTAGGTTGTCTGTTTACTCTGTTGATAGTTTCTTTGGCTGTACAGAAGCTTTTGTTTTCTTTTGTTTTGTTTTGTTTTTTTGTTTGAGATGGAGTCTCACTTTGTTGCACAAGCTGGAGTACAATGGCACAGTATCAGCTCACTGCAACCTCTGTCTCCTGGGTTCAAGCAATTCTCCTGCCTAAGCCTCCTGAGTAGCTGGAATTACAGCCATGCATCACCACACCCAGCTAACTGTATTTTTAGTAGAGACAGGGTTTCAGCATGTTGGCCAGGCTGGTCTCAAACTCCTGACTTCAAGTGATCTGTCCACCTCAGCCTTCCAAACTGTTGGGATTACAGCTGTGAACAACCGTGCCCAACCTGTGCAGAAGCTCTTTTGTTTAATTAGGTCCTATTTGTCAATTTTTGTTTTTGTTGCAATTGCCTTTGAGGACTGAGTCATAAATTCTTTCCCAAAACCAACACTGATGTCTAGAATAGTGTTTCCTGGTTTTCTTCTAGGACTCCTAGAGTTTTGGGTCTTACATCTAAACCTTTAATCCAGGTTGAGTTGATTTTTGTGCATGGTGAAAGGTAGGGGTCCAGTTTCATTCTTCTACATATGGCTAGCCAGCTATCCCAGCACCATTTACTGAATAGGGAGTCTTTACCCCATTATTTATTTTTGTCAACTTTTGTTGAAGACCAGTTGGCTGCGGGTGTGTAGCTTCATTTCTGGTTTCTCTTTTCTGCTCCTTGGGTCTTCATTCTGTTTTGTACCAATACCATGCTAATTTGGTTATTATAGCTTTATAATACAGTTCGAAGTCAGAAAAGGTGATGCCTTTGGCTTTGTTCTTTTTCCTCTGGATTGCTTTGGGTATTCAGGCTCTTTCCTGATTCCATATAAATTTTAGAATAATTTTTTCTAGTTCTATGAAAAATGACATTGGTAATGTGATAGGAATAACATTGAATCCGATGCTTTGGGCAGTGTGACCATTTTAATCATATTGCTCCTTCTAATCCATGAGCATGAAATGTTTTTCCCCCTTTTTTTTTAATGCCAGCTAGATTTCTTTATTTTTCTGAGAGGGTCTCACTGTGTTGCCCAGGCTGGAGTGCAGTGGCACAGTCTCAGCTCGCTGCAACCTCCACCTCCCGTGTTCAGGTGGTCCCCCTGCCTCAGCCTCCCAAATAGCTGGGACCACAGTCCCATGCCTGCACACCTGACCAATTTTGGAATTTTTAGCAGAGATGGGGTTTCGCCATATTGGCCAGCCTGGTCTCGAACTCCTGACCTCAAGTGATCTGCCCATCTTGGCTTACCAAAGTGCTGGGAATACAGGCGTGAGCCATGGCATCCAGCCTATGATTGCTTCTAGCAGTGTTTTGTAGTTCTCCATATAGAGATTTTTCACCTCCTTGGGTACATGTATTCCTAGGTGTTTTATTTTGGGGGATGCTATTGTAAATGAGGTTCTATTCTTGATTTGACTCTCAGATTAAACATTATTGGTATATGGAAATGCTACTGATTTTTGTACATTGATTGTTGTATCCTGGAAACTGATTGAAGTTGTTTTCTGTTCCCAGAGCATTTGGGAGTCTTTAGGGTTTTCTTTGTATAGAAGCATATTGTCACGGAGTGTAGTGACTCATGCCTGTATTCCCAGTGCTTTGAGAGGCTGAGGCAAGAAGATCACTTGAGCCCAGGGTTTTAAGACCAGCCTGGGCAACATACAGAGACCCCGTCTCTACAAATAATAATAAAAATAATAGCCAGGCATGGTGGTGTGCACCTGTGGTTCCAGCTACAGAAGAAGCTGAGGTGTGAGGAGCACTTGAGCCCAGTGGTCGAGGCTGCAATGGGCCATGATTGTTCCACTGCATTCCAGACTGAGTGACACAACATAACCCTCTTCGGGGGAATTAAAAAATACATTTTATATATATTCAATCATATTGTCATATTGTCCACAAAGAGATAGTTTTACTTCCTCTTTTCCTATTTGAATGCCCTTTATTTCTTTCTCTTGGCGGATTGCTCTAGCTAGGACTTCCAGTACTATGTTGACTAGGCGTGGTAAGAGTAGGCATCCTTGTCTTCTGCCATTTCTCAAAGGGAATGCTTCCAGTTTTTGCTCATTATGACATTGCCTGTGGATTTGTCATTGATGGCTCTTATTTTGAGGTATGCTCCTTCGATGCCTAGTTTCTTGAGGGTTTTGGTCACAAAGGGATGTTGTATTTTAATGAAAGCTTTTTCTGTGACTATTGGGATAATCATATGGTTTTTTGTTTTTAATTCTGTTTATGTGGGAAATCATATTTATTGACTTGCATGTATTGAACCAACCTTGCTGCCAGGAATGAAGCCTACTTGATCATGGTGAACTAACTTTTTGATTTCCTGTTGGATTCAGTTTGCTACCATTTTCTTGAGGGTTTTTGCATCTATGTTGATCAGGGATATCGGCCTGTAGTTTCCCTTTTCATTGCCAATACCATTTATTGAAGAGACTGTCCTTTCCCCCATCGGGTGTTCTTGGTACTTTTGTTTAAAAAAAAAAAAATTCAATTGACCTTAAATGTGAGGGTTTATTTCTGGGCTTTCTCATCCCATTCCACTGGACAGTGTATCTGTATTTATGTCAGTACCATGCTGAGTTTTTTGTTATGTTTTGTCTCTGGGGATAAAAATACAAGAACCATAATGTTTTGATTACTATACTTTTGTGATGTATTTTAAAATCTGGTAATGTGATGCCTCTAGGAAATGTAGTCCTATTCTTCTTGCTCAAGATAGCTTGCCTATTTGGGGTCTTTCTACACTCTGTGTGCTTTTTCGTTGTTTGTTTATAACATTCTGCTGCTGACCAGGGATACTCTGTTTTAATTGGTGTATTAACTTCTTTTCTTTTAGCTTTTGAAAAATGTTGCACCTCTTCCTTCTGGCTTCCATGATGTCTGATGAGAAATCCATTGCCATTCAAATCTTTCTCTCTAGATAATGTGTCATTTTGTTCTGGCTGACTACAACTACAAGTTATTTCCTTTGTTTTTTTATTGTCAGAAATTTGATTAGGATGTGTCTGGTATGAAATTATTCCTTTGAGTTTAATCTGTTTTGGTTTGATTAACTTTTTGAATCTATTGGCTTACAAATCTGGGGACATTTTCAGCTATTATCTCTGCAGTGCTTGTGGGTAGAGAAAGGGGTATCATTTCTTTATTTTTATTTTTTCTTTTTTGGTATGAAGTCTCACTCTGTTGCCCAGGATGGAGTGCCAGTGGCACGATCTCGGCTCACTGCAACTTCCACTTCCTGGGTTCAAGTGATTCTGCTGCCTCAGCCTCCTGAGTAGCTGGGACTATAGGCATGTACCACCACGCTCAGCTAATCTTTGTACTTTTAGTAGAGATGGGATTTTGCCATGTTGCCCAGCTGGTCTTGAACTCCTGACCTCAGGTAATCCACCCGCCTTGGCCTCCCAATGTGCTGGGATTAGACACGTGAGCCACCACACCTGGCCTGGGGTACCATTTCCACTCACCTCAGTGCACTGGGGAAGATGGTCAACAGGACTCCATCTCAGTGTCTTCAGGGCCTGGTGGGGAGGGGAAGAAGTGCCAGCTTTACTTGAGTTAGTGCAAGGCAGTAATGGTCAAAGGGTACCAACCCTATAGATTCTGGACTCCTGGTGGAGAGGGGGTAAGTGTCACTTCGCCAGGCGTGGTGGCACATACCTCTAATCCCAGCTACTCAGGAGGCTGAGGCTGGAGAATCCCTTGAGTTCAGGAGTTCTGGGCAGTAGTGCACAATACTGATCGGGTGTCCGCACTGAGTTCGGAATCAATATGGTGACCTCCCAGGTTGCCTAAGGAGGGATGAACTGGCCCAGGTCAGAAACGGAGCAGGTCAAAACTCCGTGCTGATCAGTAGTGGAATCGCACCTGTGAATAGCCACTGCACTCCAGCCTACGAAATATAGTAAGACTGCCTCATTAAAAAAAAAAAAAAAAAAAAAAAAAAAAGTGTCACTTCATTAATACACAGTGAGAATCAGCAACAGAGCTATGTCCCCACCATGTCCTCATCACACAGTGGGTAGGGAAGCATGGCTTCTTTTATGATATTCTATTGGAGTAGAGCAGCTATACTCAAAAGACAGTAGAATTCTATTTTACAATAAAAAATCATAGGGCCGGGCACAGTGGCTTCCAGCTGTAATCTTAGCACTTTGGAAGGCTGTGGTAGGCAGATTGCTTGAGTCCAGGAGTCTGAGACCAGGCTGGGAAACATGTTGAGACCCCATCTTAACAAGAAAATATTTTAAAAACTAGCTGGGCATGGTGGCATGCACCTATAGTCCCAACTTCTTAGAGGGCTAAGTTGAAAGGATCGTTTGAACCCAGGAGATGGAGGTTGCAGTGAGCTGACATGGCACCACTGCACCCCAGCCTGGGTGACAGAGTGAGGCCCTGACTCAAAAAAAAAAAAATCCTCTATAGTCATCATTAAACCAGATAATCTATCAAATCAGATATTGATAATTCTGGCAACAATGTTTGAGAACAGGTTGCGATTGCTCTTCCTGCAAATAAGAATCAGTGTAACTTTCCTTGATTTGTGTAGTTATTCAAAACCAAATCTAAGAGCACAAAGGACCAATTAATTTGGAAAGAATATTGATATCTTAGTCAAGTTCTAATTCAGTATCAGCAATGGATAGACCTACTTTCTCTTTTATTCCACTGATGATCTTATTTTTCCATTGGCAGCTTTATCTCCTGTGTGATGTGTGACAATGCAAGCATAGTACTTAAGGTGAGAAACATAACTGAATCCAGCATTGCAGTGATGTATTCTTTGAATATGTAATACAGAAGCTAACAAAATTGCCTTTGCATCATCTTCTGTAATGTAGTAAAGAGAATTCTGTTTGCAAGCCCAGAATGATTATTTTAGTGAAGTTGAGATGTTGTGTCCTAAAGTGGTGGCACATGCCTGTAGTCCCTGCTACTTGGGAGGCTGAGGTGGGAGGATCCCTGAGCCCAGGAGTTTGAGGCTGCAGGGAGCTGTGACTGGGCCATTGCACTCCAGCCCGAGCAACAGAGTGAGACCCTGTCTCAGAAGAAAATGAAAATTAAAGAAGAATGAAAGGGGTCATACGACATGGCTGAAGAGATCCGGTTAAGCCGTTTTCTTGATTATAAGATAACAGATTCTATATGGTAATACATGGGCAGTGGAGACAAAGGTAGAAGATGAGACAGGGGGGAGACATGTGTAGAATCATGTACAAAGAATGTCACTTGCCAAAGGGAACAGGAATAAGTAGGACCCCACAAAGATCTGCAATTCCCAGATGACTTAGGTTAAAGTGGGGGATAAAATGGAATTGCTGTTGGGCTTTCCTTTTCCAGAAACATGGTGCCCCAGAGCAAAGCGTGCACAGCACCTCCGCATTGTTCAAACTACAAACACAAAACAAACTAAAAGATCCATGGCCAGGTGGCTGGAATAGAATAGAAACTCACACAATTGGAGAATGAAAAAAATTCAACAAATGCTCATGTTAATGTCTTATTTCATAGAATTCCATAGACTACGTGATGGAATACAGACCTCCATCAAATTGATGGTGAGATCAGAAATGTACAAGATCCGGGACCCTCAGAAAAGTAATATTCCTTGTAGGTAAACTGAGGGGAAATCTATTCATTAGAGAAGGGTGATGGAGACAGCTACCTACCTCAGCTTCAGAGATAGCTGAAAGCAACACAGAAAAACAGTTATCTTCAGAGAATCCCTAATCACAATAAAACTCACACTTGGGGTTTATATCCATCAGGGTTCCAGGATGATGAAGACGTAACATATAAATTAAGGTAATTTGAAGAACGTTTAATAAAGGGACTATTATAATTTGGGGCACAGTTTTCCTTCTTTTATTATTACATTTTAGGTTTTGGGGTACATGTGAAGAATGTGCAAGATTGTTGCATAGGTACACACATGGCAGTGTGATGTGCTGCCTTCCTCCCCATCACCTATATCTGGCATTTCTCCCCATGCTATCTCTCCCCAACTCCCCAACCCCTGCTGTCCCTCCCCTGTTTCCCCCAACAGACCCCAGTGTGTGATGCTCCCCTCCCTGTGTCCATGTGTTCTCATTGTTCAACACCCACCTATGAGTGAGTACATGTGGTGTTTGATTTTCTGTTCTTGTGTCAGTTTGCTGAGAATGATGGTTTCCAGGTTCATCCATGTCCCTACAAAGGACACAAACTCTGTTTTTTATGGCTGCATAGTATTGCATGGTGTATATGTGCCACATTTTCCCTGTCCAGTCTATCATCGATGGGCATTTGGGTTGGTTCCAGGTCTTTGCTATTGTAAACAGTGCTGCAATGAACATTCGTGTGCATGTGTCCTTACAGTAGAACGATTTATCATCCTTTGGGTATATACCCAGTAATGGGATTGCTGGGTCAAATGGAATTTCTATTTCTAGGTCCTTGAGGAATCGCCACACTGTCTTCCACAATGGCTGAACTAATTTACACTCCCACCAACAGTGTAAAAGTGTTCCTTTTTCTCCACATCCTCTCCAGCATCTGTTGTCTCCCGATTTTTTAATGATCGCCATTCTAACTGGCATGAGATGGTATCTCAATGTAGTTTTGATTTGTGTTTCTTTAATGACCAGTGATGATGAGCATTTTTTCATACGTTTGTTGGCCCCATGTATGTCTTCTTTTGTAAAGTGTCTGTTCATATCCTTCGCCCACTTTTGAATGGGCTTGTTTGTTTTTTTTATTGTAAATCTGTTTTAGTTCTTTGTAGATTCTGGATATTAGCCCTTTGTCAGATGGGTAAATTTTAAAAATTTTTTCCGATTCTGTTGATTGCCGATTCACTCTAATGACTGTTTCTTTTGCTGTGCAGAAGCTGTGGAGTTTGATTAGGTCCCATTTGTCTATTTTGGCTTTTGTTGCCAATGCTTTTGGTGTTTTGGTCATGAAGTCCTTGCCTATGCCTATGTCCTGAATGGTTTTGCCTAGATTTTCTTCTAGGGTTTTTATGGTGTTATGTCTTATGTTTAAGTCTTTAATCCATCTGGAGTTAATTTTAGTGTAAGGTGTCAGGAAGGTGTCCAGTTTCTGCTTTCTGCACATGGCTAGCCAGTTTTCCCAACACCATTTATTAAACAGGGGAATCCTTTCCCCATTGCTTGTTTTTGTCAGATTTGTCAAAGATCAGATGGTTGTAGATGTGTGGTGTTGCCTCCGAGGCCTCTGTTCTGTTCCATTGATCTATATCTCTGTTTTGGTATCAGTACCATGCTGTTTTGATTACTGTAGCCTTGTAGTATAGTTTGAAGTCTGGTAGTGTGATGCTTCCAGCTTTGTTCTTTTTGCTTAGAATTGACTTGACTATGCAGGCTCTCTTTTGGTTCCACATGAAGTTTAAGGTGGTTTTTTCCAGTTCTGCAAAGAAGGTCATTGGTAGCTTGATGGGGATAGTGTTGAATCTGTAAATTACTTTGGGCAGTATGGCCATTTTCACGATATTGATTCTTCCTAACCATGAGCATGGAATGTTTCTCCCTCTGTTTGTGTCCTCTCTTATGTCGTTGAGCAGTGGTTTGTAGTTCTCCTTGAAGAGGTCCTTTATGTTCCTTGTTAATTGTATTCCTAGGTATTTTATTCTCTTTGTAGCAATTGTGAATGGCAGTTGGTTCTTGATTTGGCTGTCTTTAAGTCTCTTATTGGTGTATAGGAATGCTTGTGATTTTTGCACATTGATTTTGTATCCTGAGACTTTGCTGAAGTTGCTTATCAGTTTCAGGAGATTTGGGGCTGAGACGATGGGGTCTTTTAAATATACAATCATGTCATCTGCAAATAGAGGCAATTTGACTTCCTCCTTTCCTATTTATTTAAGACCCTTTATTTCTTTTTCTTGCCTGATTGCTCTGGCTAGAACTTCCAATACTATTTTGAATAGGAGTGGTGAGAGAGGGGCATCCTTGTCTAGTGCCAGATTTCAAAGGGAATGCTTCCAGTTTTTGCCCATTCAGTATGATATTGACTGTTGGTTTGTCATAAATAGCTTTTATTATATTGAGATACGTCCCATCTATACCTAGTTTATTGAGGGTTTTTAAGGGCTGTTGAATTTTGTCAAAGGCCTTCTTCTGCATCAATTTAAGATAATCATGTGGTTTTTGTCTTTGGTTCTTTTTATGTGATGAATTAAGTCTATAGACTTGTGTATGTTGAACCATCCTTTTATATATATATATATTTATTTTATTGCATTTTAGGTTTTGGGGTACATGTGAAGAACATGCAAGATTGTTGCATAGGTACACACATGGCAGTGTGATGTGCTGCCTTCCTCCCCCATCACCTATATCTGGCATTTCTCCCCATGCTATCTCTCCCCAACTCCCCCACCCCCCGCTGTCCCTCCCCTTTTTCCCCCGACAGACCCCAGTGTGTGATGCTCCCCTCCCCTGTGTCCATGTGTTCTCATTGTTCGACACCCCACCTATGAGTGAGAATATACGGTGTTTGATTTTCTGTTCTTGTGTCAGTTTGCTGAGAATGATGGTTTCCAGTTGAACCATCCTTACATCCCCAGGATGAAGCCTACT